>BMAC01000853.1:336157-430980 GCA_014905375.1 Phtheirospermum japonicum
GTGGATCCAAAAATAATATCGTCTACATAAATTTGGACAATTAAGATGTGCTTGTTGGATTTAAGAAGAAACAAAGTTTTATCAACTTTTCCTCATCTAAAGTTCAAATAAAGCAAATGTTGAGTTAGCCTTTCATACCAAGCTCTAGGAGCTTGTTTTAAACCATAAAGGGCCTTTTTTAATTTTAAAACAAAATCAGGTTTTTGAGGATCCACAAATCCTTTTGGCTGCTCAACATATACTTCTTCARTTAAGACCCCATTCAAAAAGGCACTCTTAATGTCCATTTGACGCAACGAAATTTTCATATAACAAGCAATAGAAAGCAAGAGTCTTACCGACTCAATTCGAGCAACAGGGGTAAATGTCTCATCAAAATCAATTCCTTCAATTTGCGTACACCCTTGTGCAACAAGTCGAGCTTTATTCCTCACAATGTTGCCTGCTTCATCAGTCTTGTTCTTGGATATACACTTGGTCCTCGTCACGTGAGCATTTTCTGGCCGTGGAACAAGATCCCACACATCATTCTTGGCGAATTGGTCCAGCTCCTCTTGCATAGCCCGAATCCAGAACTCATCCTTGAGTGCTTCCTCCACGCGCTTGGGCTCTATTTCAGAAAGGTACAGAGACTCACGAATCTTAGAACAATTAGTAGACAAACATACATAACTGACCATTTCCTTGAAATTTATTTGTCTTCGTCTTGTACTTCTTTCACCCACATCACCAATGATTTGGCCCACGGGGTGGTTTTTTTGGATTCTGGATGGAATGTCCCTTTGATGAAGATCAATGGGATCTGCTGGATCTTCTTCCTCTGAATCAGAATAAGATTCAGCAACTTGGCTCGATGTTGGTACCGATGTTGGTATCCAAGTATCAACATGATTATCAACACCACTCAAATCACTGAGTTCAGCAACTGCATCTTTGTTCTCAATACCTGCACCATCAACTGAAGCAGGAGTGACACTACCTTGAGGGTTTTGATCATAAACCAGATCATTATCCTCGACAGGCTTAACTCCGCTCGTTAGATCATCAAACTTGACATTTACAGACTCAAACATACTTCGAGTTCGAAGGTTAAACAACCTATATGCATGACTATTTTGGGAATAACCCATGAAGATGCACTTATCACTTTTTGAGTCAAGTTTAACAAGATGATTTCTATCGTTAAGCACATAGCAAATACATCCAAAAAATGAAAATAGCTCAAGTTTGGTTTCTTCCCAATCAACAATTCGTAGGGAATTGCACATGAACCTGGTCTAAAATAAGCCATATTCGTGATATGACATGCAGTGTTCATTGCTTCAGCCCAAAATCGTTTAGCTATCCCATTAGAAATGAGCATAGTTCTAGTCATCTCCGCTAGAGTTCTATTATTATGTTCAGCTACACCATTTTGTTTAGGGGTAATTGGAGAAGAAAACTCATGACTAATACCCTCAGAAGTGCAGTACTTCAGAAAAGATGCGTTTTCAAATTCTTTTCCATGATCAGTTCTAATCCTACAAATTTTCACATTAAACCTTACACATAGCTTCTTTGCAAGTTTCTTGAAAGCCTCAAACGTTTCAGATTTTTCTTTTAGAAACTCTACCCAAGTAAACCTAGAAAAATCATCAACAGATAGTTTGTAACATCCCATATTTTATTTTACTTTATTTAAGTATAATAAACACTTTAACAAAACTTTGTTTATGTCCTACAGGCTTTGCACTTGGTGAGGTTAGCACTATCAAACACAATACCTGTTTTGTTGTCAGTCAATTTAGTTCTATCTGAATTAATTATTTAGGGGATGCTTGGTTGGTGGGTTTAGGGAGTGGGGAATGTGAAAGGGAATTAAAGTGGTGGTTGGTAACTAAACCACTATGGGTTTGATTGCCCAAWTTTTGGTATTAGGCCATACCCCCCACAAGTGGGGGTTATCAAARCCATTAACCTCCACAATCAAACRCATTCCCATTCCCACCAATTTCACCAAGCATCCCCTTAGAATTAGGCCAATTTGCTCTTTGTTAACATTTCAATAGAGCGTGGTTTGATACCATCGTGCTCTATGATTCCTTGAGCAACAGTGTGTAACATCCCATATTTTATTTTACTTTATTTAAGTATAATAAACACTCTATTTKATTTTCATATTTAAATCTCAGTTTTTAATAAAATATTTGATTCAGTTTTAAACTAAACTTATTTGATTTATCACAAGAATTATCCTTTTCTTTCAATTAAATGGACCATGCATTGTTTTTATATTTTCTTAGCCCATTAGTTGAGCAAMCCCAATAGTATTGTTAGCCKATTAGTTGAGCAAGCCCAATAYTATGTGAACWCRTCAAATTTCACCCCTTCATTCATACGTTTTAGTTGAGAGATTTCAGCATTTTGATCAAACAATCCAAAGAAATTGGAACTCTTAACCTAACGCTATTCTTCATTCTTTCTCGCCATCATTTCAAGGCAATCTCACTTTGAGTTCCAAACCTAATTAGAGTCCTTAGCACATCAATTTACAATTCCATTTTTCAGTCTCAAACCTCCGCTGTGATCACAAGAATCAACACAACCACAGACCCAGATATTATCAACGACCACTTGAATGAACAGTTCGGCAAAACCAAACAAACTCTGGAATTGCAGCCATCATGAGTCGAATCAGACCAATGAACCAACATCATTCAAATTGGCGAACCACGAACCGAAGCAGAACCCGAAGTCAAGACCGAAATGCCATGAAGTCGCAGCACGTTTTAGGGCTCGCGAACTGAAACAAGACCCAAAACCACCGTGACCCAGTCCCAAGCCGTCGTTCGGAGAAGGTGGAGAGGTCGTCTACAAAGCCGGAGCCACCCCCACCGTTGTTGGTCACCACTGTCGCTGTCGAACGCTGCCTCCCAACTCCGCCACCGAGACGCCGAGAACCCATTTATTCCAGAACCCGTGACCTGAAACCCGAGCCCGAGGAGCATCCGCGCTGAGACGGCCCAACAACACCTAAATTTCATGGCCCGATCGGACCCGAGTCCAGCCGCTGGTGGCCGTCGTTCCACCTGCCGAGCGGAACGGAGCCTCAGCCTGCACTTTCTTCCGCAGCCCGGATTGTCATCCCCATCGCCTCCGTGAACTCACAGCCCGAAGTCGAGGCCCGAAAACAATCTCCGTCGCCTCGTCTGCCAAACGGAGCGGCACCTGCGCCACGTCTCAGTCGCCGAAGCCGCCGACGTTATGAACCAGCCAAGCCGCCTCGCCTGCCACCGCTGCGGGTTGACGCCACTGCCGCTGAAGCCCCCGTCAATGCCGGCCGTCAATTCCAGTCGGCCTGAAGCCCGTCGCCGATTTGCTATTGTCCGTCATGATGAACCAGTCCATCGAGGCCACCACCATTCGATTTCCAGTCCGTCGTCGCCGTCAATTTTCGGAGAAGGCGGAGGGGTCACCTCGCCGGTTGCTACCTAATTGAGGCAGAGCCGCCGCTTCCGTCGACAATCGAAGAAGGGGAAGAATGGGATTGGCCAATTGGAGACAAAATGGAGGGAAGGATATGCCCGACTGGATCCTGGAGCGTCGCCTGCCCAACCACCGTTCGGATCGCCGCCGCATGTCATTGCCGGAGGCTCTTGCCGTGGCTGCGCCGTCTTGCCAGATGCCAATCGCCGAGAGAAAATCCAGCCTTGTCCGACACCGCCCTTGAATATCCGCCTCTATTTGTCTCATCCTCGTCACTCGCCGTCGCCTCCTTGCCGTTGAGTGTGCTGGTGCGATGGGACGAGAAGGGGGAAAAGGTGCGAAGAGGAGGGTTTTGATTTGGGGCTTAGAGGATTTTTGCTTGAGCCGTTAATTGAATTTGGGATTGTGATGATTTGAGGATTGATACCAAAGGGGGAGTTTAGACTGACTTCAACATACTGTCTATCAAACTCCCTAAATCTCACTCCCTAAACTAATTGTCTACTTTATCAGACCCCCTACTTATGTCAGCTCCCTATTTTAGGGACTCCCTATTCTAATTTTACTCCAACAGACTCCCTAATAATAAACTCTTTATCATATATTTATATCTAAGTTAAATACTTTTTATTTACTTTAAGTTTGGTTTATTCAACTTATTAATAATAATAATAATAATAATAACAACGACATTGATAATGATGATGATAATAAAAATAAAAATAATAATAATAATAATAATAATAATAATAATAATAATAATAATAATAATAATAATATAGTACTTTAATAATTCATTCTTGTATTTTTAAATTATTTTGTGTATATGTTTTTTTTATATAAAGGTTTTTTTTCTCAATTTATATTTATCTTTATATGCATAGTCTAATCACAAAAAAAAAATAAATCATTTTATGATTGTATTGTCCAATCAAATAATTTTTTTATTGTTGGCATTTTCCTTGTGTACAATAGTCTTTTTCAGAAGTACAAGCTTTATTTTGAAAGGTCTTTCCTTGTCAATTTCTTGTCATAAAAATTCACTTCAACTTTATATCTTTATGTTGAATAAACATGACCACACCACCAAACCTTATGTACCATCAAATTTTATTGTCATGTGAAGGTTGAACTATAAATTGCCATGAATATTAAAGCTTATTTTACATCATAACAAAATCTTTTCAAGCTTACAAGATTTACTTCAACAATCTCACGTGAGCACACGACTGAACATCAAAGTTTTTTCCAAACACACTATTCCATTCGTGATCGACATGCACACAATCAACTACAATCTGATCTTGTAGAATATTTGTGGCAACTACATGGAAGCGATTGAGAAAAATTGTAATATTTATGTTGTGATTTAAAATTTGTAGTATATTAGGGGTGCTTTTTTTCTTACCAAGGTATTTTCCCACATAGGTAGGTTTTTTAATGAGGCCTCACTATTTAAAAAAAAAAGTTATGGTTTCTATTAAGTGGGTTGTAGTGTTTTATGGTTTAATTTTAAATCAATTATAATGTTTATGTTGTGATTTAAAGTAATTGTTGAATAGTGATTTTTTTTTTGTACTACAATTCACTAAAATATTTAAAATACATTAAAATACTACATTGATAGCATTGAAATATATTACATTGATAACATAACAAATAAATAAAAACACAACATTGAAAGCATTGATTTTATCTATTCTATCCAACCTTTTGTTCGCATGATTTCTTCTTGTTTTTTCGTCCAATACAAGACTTGGAGCTCGGACATTTTAGAGAGATCTTTGCTCATAATTTCCTCTTCATGGTCTATCTCGCTCTTTTTCATCTTTTCTTCATGAATTTTCCATTTGTACTCCACAAATTGTTCCATACTATTTGCCATCCTCATGTCCGGGCAATTTTCAGAAAATTTAGTTTTTCTATTTTTCAATTTTTCTTTCGCCGCATCTCTACCTTGTGGTCTTTCGCTTGAAGTGAAGACATCATGCGCATTGTCCTCTAAATCTATTGATTGAGGAGTTGTAGGAGATGATTTGCTTGGACTATCATTTCCAAATCGTTTTGATTTTTTTGATTTGTTCTTGTCAATTAAGTGAATCCATTTTTTTTGAAACCTTAATATATTCCAACAATGCTCGTATTGAAATGACACCCCTTGAATTTTTTGATACAATATTTTGGCATCGTGAATCTGCACAAAAATAAATAAAAATTATATATACAAGTTTATATATTATAATTCAAAATCTATTATACAAGAACTAAAATAAAAATGGTACCTTATCTTGATCCGTTTTGTCACTTTGATTTAAACCTTCTATTTGGGCAAAACAACCACAAAATTTACCAGTTGTAAGATTAATATTCGACCACCGCTTCATGAGTGAATTGGAATTTCGATCGGATGAAAATATTTTGTGCTCATGAAAATAATCATATATTCCATCCCAATATGTTTTATGTGTTTGGTTATTACTATGCACGAGATCTAAACTAACATTTAGCCATGCCGATACAAGTAACAAATCTTCTTCAACGGAGAAATTATGTTTGCGCGGAACTTTCTTTTTCCCATTATTTGATTGTGATTCATCAAATAGAATAGATGGTACGGGCTCCAATTCAAAATCATCGTCGAAAGTTGGATAATATGAATTTTGCGAGTCCATCTATAATTGAGAATTAATGAAATTAAATTAGCACAAGCAACATAAAAAATAAAAAATATATTATTATTTAAAAATTACGAAATGAATAAATTACGAGAATATATGCGTTTTCTATTTTTCTTTTCGATTTTAAATAAAAAAACTCGAAAAAAAATATAAAATGCAATAAAAATAAAAAATTCCTATCATTTTTATGCACGAGGGTGTCACGGGGTGCATCTCGATGTCACAGAAACCATGAGTATCCGGTGTTGATCTTAAAATACGCGTTTTCTATTTTTCGATTTTAAATAAAAAAACAAAGAAAATCAGAAAAAATAGACAATGCGTAAAAATGAAAAGAAATCCTACCATTTTATGAATGGGGGTAAAATATCGATGTAATATAACCACTAGGATCAGGTGTTGATCGTTTAAATACTCATTTTCTAGGTTTTTCCGATTTTATATTAAAAAAAATGAAAAAAAATCAAAAAAAAATACTATCATTTTACGCACGAGGTGGCACTGGGTGCATCTCGATGTTATTGAACAAGGAGGATCGGGTGTTGATCGGTAAATACTCGATTTCTATTTTTTTTTATTTTAAATATAAAAATAAAAAATAATTCGAAAAAAGTAGAAAATGCGTTAAAATAAAAAAAAATTCTATCATATTACACAAGGGGTGGCATGAGGTGCATCTCGATGTAATAGGAACCACGTGGATCGGATGTTGATCGTTAAATATGTATTTCTTTTTTTTTATTTTAAATAAATAATCAAAAATAATTCAAAAAAAATAGAAAATGCGCAAAAAAAAAAAAAAAAAATCCTATCAATTTATGCACGGGGTGGAATCAAGTGCGTCTCGATATTATAGAAACCATGAGGATCGGGTGTTGATTGTTAAATACGCATTTCCTTTTTTTTATTTTAAATAAAAAATCGAAAAAAAAATTGAAAATGCGTAAAAATAAAAACAAATACTACCATTTTATGCACGGGTTGGAAGAGGGGGTGTCACCATTTCATAGAACCACGAGGATCGGTTGTTGATCGTTAAATACGGATTTTCTTTTTTTTTTTTAAATAAACAATCATAAAAAAATCAAGAAAACAAAAACAAGTCATACCATTTTACGAACGAGGTGAGTCTCGGTGCCATAGAACCACGAGGATCGGGTGCTGATCGTTAAATACGCCTTTTCTATTTTTTCGAATATAAATAAAAAGTCAAAATAAATTGAAAAAAAATAGAAAATGCGTAAAAATGAAAAAAAAATTCTACCATTTTACGCACGGGGTGTGTCTCTATGTCATAGAACCACGAGGATTGGGTTTTGATCATTAAATATGCTTTTACTTTTTTAGGATTTTAAATAAATCTTGGGTGAGTCTGGTCTCATAGTATGTGACCACTTTTTATCATATTCATCTGTCTCAATCCGCCCACTACCAAACTCGTCCGCTCGCCTGCCCACTAACCCTATGAAACAAAAAAGAATTGGTTCATTTCTGTTCCGATCCTCCTCCGCTTTTCTCTCTGTTGCACTCATACTTCTTCTTCCGACCGCCATTCCTCGCCGCTACCACCGTAGATTAGAGGTAAAAAACATGAATTTGCCTCACAATTTTTACAAAAATTATTTTTTTTACTTCGATTGGGGCTTTGACGCCACTTTTAGATTCGCATGGCGGCTTCGAGCCGGATGTCGGTGGTTTTGGGTGGGCGTGGAGGAACATGTTGGCCAGAAAGATTTTTTTTCACCTCTTTCCGGTTACTCTCTTCTTCCCCAGCTTTTGAAACAAAGGACAGTTTTTGAGAATTTTCCTAATTCAATCTAGTTTTTGATCCCAATTAGAAACCTAAAATTTATATGTCTAACCAATTCACACAAGAAAATTRCAAAAGTTTTTGATGCCAATTAGAAACCTAAATTTTATAAATCTAGTCAATCYAAGTGTCGAGCAAGTGGCAGTGAACGAKGATGTGTGTTTTGGACAGAGCGAGCGACTTTTTGGGTGTTGAGGTTTGTTGAMTTACCGAGAAGAGGTTATCTTGTGCAKAAGGTTACTCGGTCGCAGTCACTGCTCTGCTGTGACGATTTGATAGGCACGCTGGGTCTTTACGGCCAACAAGAGCCATGGAAGATTTTCGGGGATTGTGAAGACACTGAGCTTTATTTCTTCAAGGCGCTGAAGAAGGTTGGCAACAAAAAATCAAGTCTGAGGACCTCGCGCAATGTTGGAAAGGGCTTTTGGTCCAATAAAGGCCAGAAAGCTCCGATTTATGGCGGCGGAAAGCAGCAAAAAGGGATCATTGGGCACAAGAGGTGTTTCAGGTTAGAGTGTAAGAATAAAGAAGAAGGCGATGGGAATGGGAATGGGATTAAGTGGCTTCTGAAAGAATACATCCTTCCTGATAACGTGAAATGCCGAGTGAAGGAAGAGTATAAGGATTACACCCTCTGTGTTCTCAAGAGGAAGGGGAAGGGTGCTTCTGTAACTCTTTGTCCAGATGTCGAAAGCGGATTGGAAGATATGATGATGGAACCAAATAATAGCAGCAGCAGCACCAACACATGTGGGGACGAGGAGGATTGACTACAGATGATCGACTGGAATCAACCTAGTGGTTATATTTTTGGAGCAAATGAGGGTAATGTCGAAAGCGGATTGGATTGTTTCAATGATGACGACATGTCGTGGGCTGAGAGTGATGATCAAACTAATTTACCTGGTTTCACTCTAATCTCCCCATGCACCGTTGAGGATATGCTACATTAAAACAATCAGTATTTGTCGGGCGACAAGAATTTTTCAATCTTAATCATCTTTTGGCTCCGCTAATTCATGTGTAGTGATTAACGTACTTGATCATCTCTTGTGATTGCCATATGTTATATATATTGCTTGAATACTTAATTGGAATGTAATTCTGCCTTATGTGTGTATATATATGGGTTGCAACTACGTTTCTATTCATGATGTACATAGCCATCATCATCATTAATACATTTATCTCCTGCCACCTATCATTTTTTATGCAGGGTGAGAATTTATAGATATCTTTATAATAGCAGTTTCATATTTTATGAGAATTTCACAGTTTTTTTTTAATCTTTCTGCCAGATTCCAGGTCAAGATGAAACAGTTCTTCCATAACTTATTTACAATAATGTTGTTTGGAGTGGTTGGAGTTTTTATATCATCATCCATCATTTTAACTGGTAAATCTACCAAACTGCAATCAGACATGACTTTCCCATCTATTTATAATATTGATTAATTGCAATACTATCCCCTGAGGTTTAGTTTAATTACTAAAACACCTAGTTACGTTTCAGCTTACAATTATACCCTCGGCACTCATTTCTCCCTTGGGTATTTAAATATCACAAATATAGTGAAAATAATCATAATTTGAGTTAAAAGTATTATAATTATATATAAATATTGTATATTATATTCTAAGTAGTGAATCACAAATTATAGAAAAAGTATCACAAAATTATTTAAAAGTATCACAAAGTGTATTAAAAGCATCACAAACTAAATTAAAAGTATTACAGTTTTTATGTATAAATAATGTATATTATAGTTTTATACTGTAAATTAAAAGTAACAGAAAATATCGTTAAAGTATTACAAAACATTTTTAAAGTATCACAAGTTTTTTATACCTATTTTTAAAATAAAATATAGTTAAGTAACATTTTTGACGAGTTGTTTGAGTATGGAAAAGATTGTTAAAGTATCACAATTTTTTTATACCTATTTTTAAAGTAAAGCGTAGTTAAGTAACTTTTTTTAACTCAAGTTGTTTAAGTATCATAAAATATTGTTAAAGTATCACAAAAGATTCTTAAAATATTACAAAAGATTTGTTAAAGTATCATAAGTTTTTTCATACTATAAGATTGTTAAGGTAAAGGTATTACAAAATATAGTTAAAGTATAACATGATTATATATTTTATTTTTTCACATTTTATTTTATTTATTTTTTACTTTATATAGTTAAAGTATCACAAAAAATAGTTAATGTATCAAAAAAAAAATAGTTAATGTATCACAAATATAGTTCAATTATTATATATATTATTTTTTATATTTTTAAATATGTAATTATAGTAAAAGTATCGCAAATTTATTACAAAATATTACAATTTGAGTTAAAAGTATTACAACTTTAAGCTAAAAATAAACTATTGGATTTTATACTTCTATATAAATATCACAAATTGTAGTAAAAGTATTATAATTTTGTATAAAAGTATTACAAAAGATTTCTATAAGAATATCTATTATTATTATTATTATTATTATTATTATTATTATACAGTTTTTTATGAGAATATTATAAATTGTAGTAAAAGTATCACAAATTAAGGTAAAGATATTTCAAAATATAGTTCAAGTATTATATATATGGTTCCTTTTTAATAGCAAAAGTATCCAAATGCAAGCAAAGTATCATGTAATAAATGTGTTATCTTACTTTTACCTCAGATCATAAATCCCTGTGATGGATAGTATCACATATACTAGCAAACATATCACAAATGTTAATAAAAGTATCACAGAATAACAATGTGGTGTACATATGCACCAATATGAGCAACATTTTCATTATTTTATCAGATATGTGCATCTGCAACATGATCATGATCTCGTTAGTTCGGCTAAAAGGATGACAAAAAATGTTTTGGCAAAGAAAGTTTAGATCGAATCCCGAAACCTAAAAGTACTAGGTAACCCTCCAAGTCGGTCCCCTCGTCCTTGCCCCGGCTAAGGTCTATCCACGGTCGAACCGTTTATCGGCTCCCTACTAGCTCCGATCGTCTACAACTCTCTTTAACAAACAAAATCTAAAAAGAAGGAGAAAGAGGAAACGTGCAAGAGTTGCACGTTTTATTACTTAATAACTACAAGGATTTATAAATTATCCTTGTTTTATTCATCATCATTTTTTTTTCTTTTTCTTCTTTTTTCGGATTTTTTTTCTTCTTTTTTTTCTTTTTCTTTTGGTACCCAAGGAAATAAGGTACTTAAATACAAGATATATACAAAGAGAAATCAATGGCTCCGACCACTTGTTGCTACTAGCAACTTACAATGTTTTCGATCGAGCACATGGAGCAATTGATGACTCCAAAATACAAAACAAAATCCTATAAAGAGTGTTCGACGATGAGGCTAGTAGAAGCACTAGTTCTATATGAGCTCAAGGATAGCACGAAGCTAAAGCCGAGCAAAGTTCCCAACGAGTCAAATTACCTAAGTACACTAAATCCGATCGAAAATCTAAACTCCTAAGCAATTCATCAAAACCGCGTCACTTCACCAAGGTTCCAAGCAAAAATAACACACACGTTACTCAAATTAGCATAAGCAAGCATGCAAACAATCTTAAAAGCCCAAGGCGAACTCTAACCTCCACCCCACACTTAAAATCTAGCAATGTCCTCATTGCAAATTAAGCTAAATAAAGCGGTAAAAAGTTTAGGGAAAAGAGAATGCCCCTATCTCCGAGCTTGTGTCGATGCGGTTGTGCGTAAGTCCTCTCCAGGAGTCGAGGCGAGCGATCTACAAAGGAATGAACAAACGGGGGGGGGGGGGGGGGGGGGGGGGGTTGCAAAAACAAAATACGAATATATATTTTTTTTTACAAATTGGGTTGCCTCCCAATAAGCGCTACTTTGACGTCTATAGCTCGACGGTTTATACAATTGATGCTATCTGGGATCCAAGAAGAGGTGGCGATCGTGCCACGCTTTGGTGTTCTCGAGTAGACACACCGGATGACAAAGATCACCAAGGCGGGCAAGTCGAGCAAGCCGGTTGATGTGGCATAAATTGTCAGACTTGGGACCATAACCAGAGCTGGATTGTGACAACCAGTAGTTCTCTGACATTCAAGCTTTGTTTCATTTTCTAAAAAAAAAAAAAAAAACTTTATTTATTTTTTTCTTTTTCTTTTTTTTCTTTTACTTTTTTTTTTGAAATTAAAAGGAAAGCTTACTAAAATTAAATGGAGAATCTCATAGCTTGAATTACAATGAAAGTGCCAATCCAAATGAGTATTTGGATTCATCTTGAGCTTACAAACCCAAGGAATGCTTGAAGATTAAATCTAAAACTTAGGAGAGAGAAAGTAGATCTAGAGAAAAATGAAGAGAATTAATCCCAAGGCTCATGCAAGAGTTGGGGAATGAGTGGATGTTTTCTCAAGTCAAGATGTGGTGTTTTTATAGTTATTAGCAGGGGCAAGCTCGTAAAAATGCGCTGATTCCCGGATTCTCAGTCGATCGACTGAGGTCCAGTCGATCGACTGCTCAGTTGATCGACTAAGGGTAATCGATCGACTACCTGGCCATTTTGCGCAGCTCTCTGTTGATCAGTCGAATTTTGGCGTGCTCAGTCGATTTCCCCAGGATCTGTCGATCGACTACTCAGTCGATCGACTACGGCCAGTCGATATACTGCCTTGCCAATATGCCGCACTCTCTGTTGATCAGTCGATTCTTCAGTCGATTTTCTGGAGTGCAGTCGATCGATTGGGGGTAGTCCGGGCAGTCGGTCAGGCAGTCGCACGGGCAGTCGACTGGCCTTGATTTCTTCATTTCGTCACGGATTCTCGAGATTCAATGCCTCGACTCGATCCTCAACAACTTTAGAGCCGATCCGATACTTCGTGCCACCTACAATATAGGAATTTGAATTCAAAACCCATGAATTGTCATCAAGCAAAGCATAAATCAATTTTCAATGCTAAAACGAGGAAATGACCGAAAACCTAATGAGATTGACTCAAAATGACTAAAAACAACACTAAACCCTAACTATCAACAATAAGAAAAACACAACAATTACATGCAAAACACCCCTTATGGAATAATCACCAGAAGAACAGTCTTGGAAGAAGTGGGACGCCCTTAGAGGACAGGTCAAAACCCGAGCTGATATCCTGGGCTAAGGGATAAAAATGAAGTACAGGATTAAGGAAGACCTGATTCCTTAAACACCTGAGGGAAACAAGTGGGACCATTTGTCAGAATTGGTTACACAAACAGTCCCGGATTCGGGGCGTGTGCCCCTGAGATCCCGGCTGGGGTCCCCCACGGGGCAAAGTTATAAATATCTCAGCCTCAAGGCTGAGAGAGGTATGTCATTCTTTTGTGCATTCCTTCTTTGCTTCCTGGAAAATACCTCATACGCTTTCTGACTTAAGCATCGGAGAGGTTTCCACCGGAAAACCACCGGTGGTCCTTTCTAACGTGTGTTTGTGTGTAGGTCTAGAAGGCACATCAGTTTTCAGGCAGTATCATATTGTGGGGTGAAACAATTGGCGCCGTCTGTGTGAAGATCGATCAAGCTAAGACTTGAGGATTTTCTATGGCTTCAGATGGTTTGCGAAAAAACTTAGTGGGGGAGCTCGGCGGAACCCCCAGCTCCGTTCTGCCGTGGGGTATGCCACGGTCGGAAGAAACGTCAACGGCGAGGCCCGAGGGGGCAGAGCCGTCAGCTGCAGTTGGATCAGGCACCATGCCTCCCCCCTCTGGCAGATCAACGCCCTCCACTAGTGGATTGCTAAACGACGTCCTTCTCAGGAAGCTATCTGAGCTCATCGGCTAGGCTGTGGAAACAGCTGTGGAGAAGAAGTTTGCAGAGATGTCAATGCCGCCGTCCGGCGCACGACCAAATCGGACAGTTCAGCCAGCAGAAATGGAGCCGTTGCGCAACTAGCACGCGGACCGGACTCCCCTTCAAGACAGAGCCAACCCAGGCTTAGTTGAACAAATGCAGAGCTTACAGAAGGAGGTGAGAGAATTTAAGAGGAAAATGGCGAGTGATGGCGCGGTTCCGGCGAGGAGAGGTACGCCGTTTACCGAGGAGGTCATGCGCGATGACGTGCCGGCTTCGTACAGATCTTTAGGCTTTGAGTATAACGGAACCACAGATCCATGGGACCACCTCAGCCGTTTTGAAATCGCAGCATTGGTGCATAAGTTCTCTGACGCAGTCATGTGCCGGGTCTTCCCAATGACCTTCACCAAGTCGGCCCAACTCTGGTTTAGCCAGTTACCGCCGCGTTCCATTAATAACTTTGATGAGTTCAGCTCGGCCTTCCTGCACCAGTTCACTAGCTGCAGGAAGTACCATAAGATGCCGCTTAAGCTATTTAGCTTAAAACAGAAAGAGAGCAAAAGCCTGCGTGCTTATATTAATAGGTTTACAACTGCGAAGCTGGAGGTGCCTTCCGCATCGGAAGAGCTCCTTGTGAAAGCACCGGCACAGGGCCTCAAGAGAGGAGAGTTCTTTCAGTCGCTGGTGGTGAAGCCAGCTCTGAAGTTTGGCGAACTCTTGGAAAGAGCATAAAAATACATCCTCTTGGAAGAAGCCTTGAAGATCAAGGACGAGGGAGAGAAGAAAAGAGAGAGGTATGATAGAGAGGAGAGGGTGCAAGTAAAGAAGTCCAGGTCAAACCTGTCTGGAGGGAGACCTCATTTTGACAGGTATACGCCCTTAGCGGTCCCGCAAGGGGAAATCTTACAAGCAATAGAGAAGCATCCAGATCTGAAATGGCCTAAGACGTATTCGCAGAATCCTAAGAAGGAAAAATCTGATCGATTTTGTCGATTTCATAACGAGTATGGGCATAACACAGACCAATGCACCCATCTGAAAGACGAGCTGGAGAGAATGGTGCAAACGGGACACCTGAAAGAGTATGTCCGAATGAGAAGGGATGAAATCAGGTCTGGTCAGGGAAGCCATGATCGGTTTTGGAGTAAACGTGATCAGGATAGTGGACGAAGTGGAAGGCGACATAATGATCAGGCCCAGGTCATACAGGGCGAAATACAAATGATCACTGGAGGCGAATGGGATGAATATTCCAGACGTACCTAGAACAGCTACGTTCATGCAGCCCGTGACCTGGTGAGAAAAGGAAGGGAGGTAGGACAAGTGGCACCGAGCCCAAATGTTTGCTTTGGGTCGGAGGATGAGGACGGGATCCTGGCCCCCCACAAGGATGCTCTGGTGATCACGGCCACCATAGCCAATTACAACGTCCGACGTATTTTTGTAGACACGGGGATCTCAGTGGATATCATGTTCTACGACTGCTTTAAGAAGATGGACTTGGATGTGGAGCTGGAGGAAGTTACGACCTTGTTGGTCGGATTCGCAGGAGGTGCGTTGAAACCCCTTGGAGCAGTCAACCTTTTGGTTACGCTGGTTGATGAGCCGTATAGAGAGACCAAGACGGTCCGGTTCTTGGTAGTAGACGCAGCCTCCTCCTATAATGTAATGTTGTGAAGACCTTCCTTGAGAAAATTTCAGGCAGTAGTCTCAATCTACAACATGAAACTGAAATTTCCTACTCATGATGGAGTAGGTGAGGCAAGAGGAGATCAGTATGCGTCGAGGCATACGTATGTAGAGAGCATCAGACGAAACGAAGAGGAAAGATAGGCTAAGAGAGCCCGTACAGAGGACAGACCCAGGTTGAATCAGAGAGAAGAGGGTTTGATGATGGTAGAGCTAATCCCAGGGGACGAGAGTCGGATCCTCCGTGTAGGAACAACTCTCAGTCCAGAGGTTCTGACAGACCTGGTGTCATTATTAAGGGACAGCGCAGATGTGTTTGCCTGGTCTCCCCAAGACCTGGTGGGGATTGATCAAGATGTGACTGAACACTGCCTTAACATCAGCCCTGATATAAAACCGGTCAAACAGAAAAAGCGTAACTTTGGGCCAGAGAAGGAGGCCATTATTGAAGCTGAGGTGGAGAAAGTGCTGAGAGCTAAGCATATCCAGGAGATACAATTTCGTGAGTGGCTCTCCAATGCTATGCTGGTTCCCAAAACTCAAGAAGACTGGCGTATGTGCATTGATTTCCATGATCTTAACTGCGCCTGCCCAAAGGACCACTACCCGCTGCCAAGGATCGACCAGCTGGTCGATTCTACTTCAGGATGTGAACTCCTAAGCATGATGGACGCCTCACAAGGCTATCATCAGATCAGGCTCGCGAAGGAGGACTGGAAGCGAGTTAGCTTCATCACCCCGAAGGGAACATACTATTACGTGGTCATGCCATTCGGGCTCAAAAATGCAGGAGCCACGTATCAGAGGTTGGTGGATAAAATGTTCAAGGAGCAGCTGGGGAGGAACATGGAGGTGTATGTGGATGACATGTTAGTCAAGAGCGTTAAAGCAACCTCACATGTGGAAGATCTGAAAGAAACCTTCTACACCTTGAGGAGGTAAAGAATGAAGCTCAATCCCAAGAAGTGAACGTTTTAGGTCAGAGCTGGCCAATTTTTGGGATACATGGTCACGAAAAAAGGCATTGAGGCCAATTCAGAGAAAGTGAAGGCAATCATGGAGATGCAGGCTCCTAGAAATGTTAAATAAATGCAATGCTTGGCAGGTCGTATCAATGCCCTGAGTCGATTCGTCTCGTGCTCGGTAGAGAATAGCCTGCCATTTTTTCAAGCCCTGCGTAAGAAGGCTCGGTTTCAGTGGAGCAGCGAATGTGAGGATGCGTTTAGAATGCTAAAAGAACACCTGGCTAGCATGACCTTGCTCACAAAGCCCATCCAAGGAGAGCCTCTAATCCTGTATTTATCTGTCGGGCAGCAGGCAGTTAGCTGTGTCTAGCTTAGAGAAGAAGGCAAAGTACAGAGGCCGGTTTATTATTGGAGTAAGGTCTTTCATGATGCAGAGGTGAGATATGTGGAAGTAGAGAGAGCAATGCTAGCTCTAGTTGGCACAGCTCGCAAGCTACGTCCATACTTCCTCTCACACAGCATAATTGTGCAAACCAATCTGCCATTAAAGGCCATAATGGATAAACCGGAGGTATCAGGAAGGTTGGTCAAATGGATAATCGAGCTCAGCGAGTTTGATATTGTATTCGAGGCCAGGAAAACCATTAAGGCCCAGGCGCTGGCATATTTCATGCAGGAAATGACCAGCTCTTCCGATGACAGGCACGAATGGACAATTTTTATGGATGGCTCTGTAGGAAATCAGGGCTGCGGGGCAGGAATAGTTCTGATTGACCCAGCAGGTGTAGCTACTGAGTATGCCGTACGCCTGAATTATGCTCTGTCCAATAAGCGGCTGAGTATGAGGCCCTCCTGAGAGGAGTTCTATCTAGTATGCAAACAATAAACTAGTAATGTTATTCTTCAAAACACTTACGTGTCTACTCCTTGTTGATGAAGTTCTTTTACACTCTCGAGTGGTAAGTGAGTAGACTCTTCGTCCTTGCTTAAAATCCCAAACACATTTGTCATTCCTTTCTGTTAATAGAAAAAATTACTCAATAAAGTTAGAATGTAACTGAAACTAACATTATTTTAAGTAAAGGTTTTGTCATACCATAACTTTTGTATTATGATATGATATAATTGAAACCGACAGTAATGTAAGACTAACTAGTATTCAAGAAAATACCTAACAATGTGCACGAACTATCACTGCCTTGTCATCCAAACTACTTGTTTTCAATAAATGTTGTGCATCGGCATCAATCAACTGAAAATAATGTATGAGTCAACAATAAACAATACTTTGTCAATGATAATATACATAACAAAAATCTAATACTGACAGATAAAATAGATTAAGACTTTTTTTTAACTTACACAATTACTGATATATTTACATCTAAATATATCCAAGATATTCTCCACAGTCACAAGGATGCAATTTTCTTTGTCATAGAAAACTGTCTCCATGTTTGCAAAAAAAATAAAATAAAAAAATAATAATAATATTAGGATTCTAGACGATAAGGCGAGTAGAGTATGAAATAGTGATGCAGTATTAAATTGTGACATAAAGTAAGAAATGTTACATTATCCCTTTCTGGCCCAATAGTATGAATTTTTCCAAATATTTTGGGGGCAGATCCCATCCACAATTTGCCGGTGACTGTCTATCTACCTTCTAAAAGAATTTGATTTGACCAGCAGTGTATTCCCAGTCCACTATTCTGTTGCAATCGAGTACCTCTTCTTGCACCTTAGATTTATTTCTCCCTTCCCCATAATCATAATCCTTGCATTCAGTCAGCTTCCTTTTTTTGTTCTTGATCTTCTGGTACATTGAATTCTTTTTGCTCTCAGCACCTTTAACATTATTTTTCCCCTCAAAATGATCTTGGGTGATTGCATGTACCTCATCCTCAACCTGAATTGCGAATAATTCAGCATCAAGATCCACAATGATCTCATCTTTCTTGATCTGCTCTTTTTTAAGAAACTTCATTTCTTCTTCAAGAGCAGCAATTTTCGTTGTTGCTTCTTTTAGTTCTGTTGACCTGATTTCCTCCAAGCTCCTCAGTTTATCAACAGCCTCATTGTATGTCAACTGATCCGCATTCACAGTTTGTAGACCAAAATCACCCTCAACCTGAGTTGCAAATAATTCAGCATTAAGATTCACAATCTCTTCATCTTTCTTGATTTTCTCGGCCTCCAACACACTAATCCTGTCCTTCAATTTTTTATTTTCTCCCTCGAGAATTGTGTACTGAGCTTCGATAGCATTGTGTTGCAGTAGAAGATCTTCATACAGTTTTTGAGCAGTCACTATCTCCTCATTTATTTGATGCCTTTCCTCTTGAAGCTGTTCATTTTCTTCCAGCAATTTTTGAGTTTCCTCAACTCTTCCCTCCTAAATCGATGGCGCGGTCACTATCGCTTTAGTTTTTTGTTGGAGTTTCAACTTCACCTTAATTGGTGTTAGAGAACCGGTGATCACCTGTAATTCAGTATTACCACATGTAAATTCTTTACTCAATGTCACTGTTTCATTACTTACTTTATGTCATTGTTACTAACTTTATGCCAAACTATTTTCATATTATAAAGCCAAGGCAGAAATAATGTAACAACTTTTGAAAATTTATTTACCTTGTCATTTGTCAAATTTAGCAAACTATTCTTGTCCACTGTTTTCCACACACTGGACAGATGCCATTTCAGAACTCTTGGTATGCGGTCACCTTCTCTCGGGTTAGCTATTCTTGCATGCTCGCAAAGCCAATACTGCAATGTTTTTTTCCCAAACAGATTCCATATTAGTTAAATAGAAATTGAAGAAATGATATTTAGTTATTACTGATCAAGAAATATCTTACCATCAAAAATGTAGTACATCCTAGAATTTTTTATGGCTGATCATGCTTCTCAACCATGGACTGAACAAGAGTACTCAATATAGCCTCAAACCAGTGATACGTCTTCATCTCGTCAATGTTTTCAACGTACTGAACCCACCCCCCACGATATCGAAGTCCCATATGTACATAAGAATAGAGAACAAATGGTTATCAAACACAATATTCTGACAGTGTCTTCAACTGCAACATCACCTTCAGTATTCAGGACTAATGCCAATCTCGATTTGAGTAGCTTCACAGTCAGCTCCTTCTCCTCCACACCACTGAATATACGATTAGCGAATTCCCATTCAGGATTCTTACCCTTATAAAACTCAATACGACGTGTTCCATCAACCAACCCAAAAATAAATCTAACATCCTCCGCATATATACCAACATCATGAGACCCAAGCTTAATTGTTCGTGTATCATTATTGAAATTCCGAATTACAGACATTATATTCTTCTCATTCTTTCTACAATCTGCAGTAGTTAACTTCTCATCATATATGCACTTAAACAACAAAAAGAAAAGGGGTTTTAGCCATCATGTTTAGATGCTCCTCTTTCAACTGATCTCTTATTCCTCTAATAGACTTTATTATTGTAGCCATTGTCGACCTCATTTGGTCACTAGCCCTAAAAAATGATCAACAATCAATCAATATCAATTAAAATAAGATCAAATGTGTATATAAAAACATGTATCAAACCTCATACATTAATTTGAGCAAAATACTCATAAAACCTAATGACAATTTCCTACCGAATCAGAAAAAACAGTGGGAAATCGAAGGTATTTTTCACACAATAATTTGAACAAAATCTCAGAAAATGTAATGACAATTTCCTACTGAATCAGAAAAATCAGTAGGAAATCGAAGGTGTTTTTCACACAATAATTTGAACAAAATATATTCAGAAAACCTAATGACAATTTCCTACTGAATCGGAAAAAACAGTAGGAAATCGAAGGTGTTTTCCACACAACAATTTGAACAAAATACTTAGAAAACCTAATCTCAATTTCCTACAAAACCAGAAAAAATAGTAAGGAAATCGAAGGTGTTTTCCACACAATAATTTGAACAAAATACTCAGAAAATCTAATCTCAATTTCCTACTGGAATCGGAAAAAAACAGTAAAGAAATCGAAGGTGTTTTCCACACAAAATTTTGAACAAAATATTCAGAAAACCTAATCTCAATTTCCTACTGAATCGGAAAAAATAGAAACGATTACCGTGGTTTTGGATTTTTCTTCTTGTCCGGCGATGGACTGGTTTTTCTCTGGCGATGGTGTGGTCTTCTTCTCCGGCGATGAGGTGTTCTTCGATATTGCTAGATCTCGCGTCTTTTTCTTCGATTTCTCCATCGCTTCCTGTGAAATGGGTTTCTTTGATTTCTTATAAACTAATTTCTTTTTCATTACTGGATGTGTTGTGATTTTCTTCAGATTTTTGTTAGAAATTTTGAAAGAAAACGAAAGAAAAATTCGAAGAGGTTGCGTGAGAACTGAGAAGGGATGGTTGGTTTTGGGGGTTAGTTTTGTCATTTTACAATTGTGTATGTAGTAGTAGATATTTTTTATAATATGTTAGAGTATTTGACAAATATATTTTCTATTAGGTAGTATACGGCAATTTGCCCCTATAATTTTTGTATCTACACTCAAATAATATACCTTAGACTCGTTTGGGATTTAATATCGAATAGAGAATTCGAAACTAAATCCAGAATTATGCACTTATTTGGACAGTTTGAGAGCATGATTGAAATATGGCTTATCTTATCTATATGTTTTTTAGTTGATTATAAAATTTTTGGTTCAATATCTCTCTTTTGTTCTCTGGTGTATGTGTACTTAGATAACTAAAGGGAGATGCTGCCGAAATTTCTAATCAACACAAATTCATATACTAAGACGTTGTATTACTGGAAAATCACTTTTTCGAATGGGATAGGGCCCTTACCAAAAATTCAATCATATTCTTGCCACCCTCATGCTGCCCAATTAGTTTGGTTGAAATATATGTAAATTATTCATATTGTAAAACACTCTTTTTTTAAAACTAATTTATTTTATGTTTGGATTTATTAAAATGGTTGATATATAATATATATACTGGTATTTTGTAAAATGCTCATATTATTTGATAATTTTATCAGATGCCGAGAGGTCGTGGATCTAGCAGCCCAGGTCGACCGGATATGGGGTCGGCTAATCATTTAGCTGATTTCGATGACGATTACATGGGTATTGGTACTAATTCAACACCGACCATGGATGCCACCACACACTGACACTGAGATCAACACCGACACCGTCCGATGCGGGTATATCCCGACGGGACTTGGGACCACTATAGAGGCGATACCTTGATTATATCTCCGGGAAGAAGTAAGTAAATTAATAATTATAAAATTTTAGTCATCGTTATTATTATATTATATTTGTAACCACAAACACAATTACAGGCTACATAGCAGGGACATCAAGCTGACCAACATATTTCGAGAGATCATGCAGAAGGATCTCCATCCTGCCAGTTGGTAGTTTAAGGCAGTTCTTGAGGAGACACGTCGATTTTGGTGGGATATTTTTTAGGTAATTATTATTTTGTATCCAAATTTATTAATCTTTATTGTAACTTAAGAATCGTGTATCAGTTGAATTTTAATCATTTTTTTATTTTGTAGGAGATTTGTTATTGGGACACGAACCTATATACTACATATGATATCCATACAACATCTCTCCACACGATGCAGGACAAGTATGGGAAGCGGATGAACGAGTATAAGCAGCATCGTGATACTCATGGTGGTCAGCCAACGACATGCGTTGACGAGGGAGTTTGGAGGTAAATGATTCTGTTATGTTTTCTTATTAAATTAAAAAAATTTCATTATTACAAATAATTTTATATTTTATTAATCATAGATTTCAATTAGGGCTTGGACTTTTGAGTGGGATAAGCCCGAGAACAAGAAGAAGTCCGAGCAGTGCAACAAGAACTGGAGGAGCGATCTTGCTGGTCCGGGTAAGGGGATGTCGAAGCACATGGAAGGGTCTAGATCTACGGTCGGTTAATCCTATGATATCATAAGTAATTTTAGAATATAAGATATTATTAATTTATTTATTTTTTATGTTAATTATTTTATAATTTTATTTGGATACAGGAGCAGGAGATGGGTGTCGGCCACTACGTGCCAAGTTTTTGTATGTACGCACAAGAAGGACGACGACACGTGGATCGATGCGAGATTCAGTAATACTAATGTGAGCCTCTTTCTTATTTTTAACTTGTTCTTTGATTTTTATATAGAATTTACTAACGAGTTGTATTTTAGGAGGAGTACGAGCGACGTCTGGATGACGCACGTGCTTCTTCACAGGATCCGGAAAACGAGGTTGGCCCTGACCTTATTTTTCTTGACGTCGTCGGGTCGGAGAAGGGCAGGTATTACGGCACCGACTCCTTCGGAAAGTTAGTGGATGCTGCGAAGAGTTTCCGTGGCATCTTTCTTCCTCCTCCTCCTAGCAGGAGAGGAGCCACGTGAGGCAGCTCGAGGCGCATCTCCAGGCGCAGGGGGAGGAGTTGGAGGCCACAAGATGGGCTCAGGAGGCGATGGATCAGCCAACACCGAGTCTGAGTAGCAGCGCCTGGAGCAGCAACAATTTAAGGCGTAGATAAACGCCCAGATGGCCGGACTATTAGTTTGTTTCCAATAGTACCCTCCGCTGCAGCCTCCTCCGTCATAGGTTTGTTTTATATTTTTAAAAACTTTTTTACTAAATACTTTTGTTCAACAAATTTAATAATTGTAAATCTTCAGATATTTATATAATAATTGGTTTATTTATTTGTCCGTTTAGTAATGTTTTTTTTAATTTTTTTGGGTATTTTAATAAATAAATAGGAATTAAAATATGTAATTAAATATAAAATAAAAAAATGAAAAACCCGAGGGGATTATTCCCCTCGAAAAATATCGAGGGCAAATCCCCTTCGGAAGAATCAAGGGCAAGAATTCTCTCAATTATTTCCTTTTTTTTGTAAATAATATTTTTAATGTTTTTCGAGGGGAAAACCGAGAGAAATATTCCCTCGGATTTTCCGTGGGGAAACTGAAGGGAATAATACCCTCGGCTTTTTCGAGAGCCTATTTCCCCTCAGTTTTCCGAGGGCAAATATCCCTCGGTTTTTCCGAGGGTATATATGCCCTCAGTTTTTCCGAGGTATTTTTCCCCTCGATTTCTCCGAGGGCATATGTATTCAGGCCCAAGGAAATTTACGGAAAAAAGGAACCTTCTGTAATTCCCTCGAAAATTTTTACCGAGAGCAACATTTCCCTCGGAAAAGTTTATCGATGAGGATTTTACCGAGGGGAATTTTCCCTCAGTTTTTCCTTTGTTAATCAGTTTACTGAGGGCTTTTTGGTAATTACTAGTTTTTCTTCTCGGTAAAATACTATTTTTTTTTTGTAGTGAATAGACGTCGCTAGCCGAGATCATAGCAGGGAAAGTTGGAAGCGAGACAAGGGTAGAAAAGAGGGAGAGATTAGGTTTTTTCGGGAGTTTCTATCTTTAAAAAACAACAGATTACAAGTTTACTCTTGGGGCCTACTGCATTAGCATTCGTTGTGATTCTAAATCATGGTATTCAAAATCTTTGGGTATTTTAGAATTTTGTGAATAATAAGAATTTTTATTTGCTATAAGATTTAGAATCCTTACTTTTATTGTAGATTTCAAATCATATCTAAACAATGGATGATAATGTATTATTATATTACATTTGATGTCAAATCATGTCTGAAAAATGAATGATATTGTATTATAATATTGTATTAAGTAATACTTAATTATATAGTTGTAGGAAATTATTGATTGAGTATTTGATTTTTGAGTTTTAAAACAAACGAGTATTCGACATTCAGAATACTGAATCCAGTATTTCAAATGATAGGTCAAACAGGACCTTAAGTTCTACTTTTTTTTTTATCAATCGAGAGTAAAATATATAAAAATAGAAAGAGAGTACAAATGAACCACAATCCAGGTCAACTTGCTAAAATCACATTGAGCAAGTAACCTAGAAAACCAAATAAAATGCCACAGACTGGCCAAAACCAAAGATAAACATCAATACGAATGAACCACTCTAAAATATTCTTTCTCATTCCTATTGCCATCAACAAAACTTTCAAGTTCAAAGGGGGTAAAGTGCTCCCAATCAAAGTAACGACCAAGCCTCGTAAGTCCATCCGCCACCTTGTTTCCTTCCCTGAAAATATGTGACACCCTGAACTCCATTTGGCCAACAAAGTAGAGAGCCCTTCGCCAACGACCCAGCCACTTCCAAGGAATTGACCCCTCCGCTCGCTTCTCCAATGATTGCACCACAAAGGAGGAGTCTGATTCAAGCCAAAGTCTCCACCATCCCCTCGAATAGGCTATTTCAATAGCCATCACCGTAGCAGCCAATTCTACCTCAAAAGCATGAGAAATGCCACTATCGATGACAAAACATCCCCAAACGAATCCCCGATACGTGCGAAAAACTCCAGCCGCCAAGCTACTTCTCGGAGTGCCTGATGCACTCCCATCTGTATTAACTTTCGTCCAGCCTGGAAGAGGACGGTGCCAACGCACCGAAATGAGTCGAGAAGGGGCACGAGGATTATTTGTAACTCTCCACCGCTTAAGAGTTAGCAAATCTGAGAGGGTGTTATTCATGCAACCGGTATCAAGGACTGATGATTCCAAAACAAGACATCGTACTAAAGTGAGGGCATTCTGCACCGAGGGTGTTTGATCCTTGTAAACGAGATTATTACGTATGTTCCATACGACCCAAACTGTCGAAATGATACTTGTCTTCCAAAGAAAACTTAGCTGCGCGTTGAATTTTTGCCCAATGGCAAACATAAGGAACTCATTAAAACCATGACAACTCGGTAGGCTAATATGCATTGACTCCGCAATCCAAGTCCAAATCGTCCGAATGAACTCGCAGCCCCAAAAAAGATGATCAATCGTCTCGGCATCCCCTAAGCAAAGGGGGCAGGCTGTAGGACCCATCACACCATGAATTACATTGAAAACTGCCAACCGAGATAAAATAACCCGCCACATCGTAATTGAACGTCGAATTGGGAATTTACTAAACCACGAGGCGCGAAGGCCGGACAAGAGCACAGGCAGATTTAGCCGAAAGAGAGCCATCCGAACTGCCCAACCAAATACGTTTATCACACGTGTTGGGCACAATTGCACAACGAAGAATATCTCAGACTATGGTTGTTTGATGAACCACGAAATCCGTCGTAAAGTGCCAACGATCATCATAATAAAAGTCACTAATAATATCACCAAAACCATCCCGAAGATGAAGCGGCAACCCAAGCTTGTCACTAATAATAAGTAGACCTTAAGTTCTACTTATTAAAACTAGGGTGAGCACGGTACTGTTCGATTCGGAGATTTGGAAATCTCCAAAATTGTACCATTATTTTTTTGGTACGATTCTGTTCGAATAAAAGTTAAAATCAATGGGTTTTTTTTCGGTTCTGTTACGGTTCAGTTCGATTTTCGAATAAATCTTCATTTTACGTCCAAATTATAATCGTAAATTAAATTTATTAAATTATTGTAAATTGTAACTTTTATGTGTTAATTGATGATTAATTAAGATACAAAACTAATAAAAATAGTATTTTACGTATTAACTATCAATACAATGAGATTTATATCTAGTTTTATACATTTATATATCGGTTCTCAGTTCGTTACAAAGATTTAAGGGGATTGAAAAATTTCCAGATCAGTCCCGTAAAATAAACTCGAGACTTTTCGGTTCGTAGATTGGTAAATAGCCAACGAAAATTTTTCAGTTTCAGTATGGTTCAACTCAGAATTGGGTATGATTCGCGTATTTTCAAATCTCGTGTTAAGCCCTAATTAAAACACCATAGTTGTTAATTTTAAAATATGCATCGACCAAACTGCTACTTCCTCTATTTAAAAGAAGTGTAGTTTTAAACAAAGTATCATTTTAAATATTTTACTACAGTATTTTAATATGATCATCACTTACTTTTAAATATATAAACAAATTTATGGTAATAAATAAATATATAATTAAGAGAAAGAAAAGAAATAATTAAATGAAATTATCATTCATTGATTGATTTAAAGCCTGAAGAAAAGAGGGGAGTATTATTTAGTGCAGTCAGTGTATTGTTTTCTTCTCGAGAAGGATGCATTATTTGTTTTAGGTATACGTCAAAGATAATTGTTGTTATGAAATGAAGTAGAACTAAGACACGTCATCATGCAATTAAGAGACAGGTATTACGAATTGAAATAATTTATAACGTTAAAGCCAATACCAAACCAAGCCAAATAAACTCTCCAGAGCCCAGAGGTTGTTTTTGAGAAACTCTTGAGAGGAGAGAGGGAATCAGAAGAACAAAATTGTAGGCATGCTTATTTCTTCTGCTTCTGTTTGTTTGGTGCCCACTGGGAACTTCCGGTATGTGCTAGGAAACCGCCATGTCTCCGGTCACCGGAGATTCGCAATTCGCTCTGATTTGGAGACCAAAGTCTCTGACATGAGAGTCAACGGTAACTTTAATCTTTTCGATGATCGATCACCTATTCGTCTCTTTAATTAGTTTTGTGGCTGTATGAGTATATTCCAGTAATTTTTTGATCATTGAATTTCATCTCTGTGCCGTTCAGTTTTCATTTCTAGAGTGAGAAGGGCTCTTATTAATTTTCCTCTTCTCTCACTTGCAGCTCCAAAAGGTTTATTTCCAGCAGAACCTAAAGAGTATCGGGGACCCAAGCTAAAAGTTGCCATCATCGGAGCTGGCCTTGCTGGCATGTCAACTGCCGTCGAGCTTTTGGATCAAGGTCATGAGGTAAAAAAGTCGTTTTTTTTTAACTCTATTTTACTGTAATGTAATTGACACACACTCTCTCTCTCTCTCACACGCATTTTATATATATATAGAATGCTTTTTTTAATTCTTGCAATGTTTTTCCTTTGTATCTCTATCTAGGATTGGAGGTTTTTTTTAAAATATTAATTGTGGATCGATATGTATGACATTGCAACACTTTGATTTTCAGGTGGATATATATGAGTCAAGGTCTATTATTGGTGGAAAAGTGGGTTCATTTGTAGACAAACAGGGAAACCACATAGAAATGGGACTCCATGTTTTCTTTGGTTGCTATAGTAATCTCTTTCGCTTGTTGAAGAAGGTAACTATCGATTTATTTCTACGCAGGCCTGCTCATGAGCTCTACACAGATATTAAATTAAGTTCATATTTTTTATCGAGTGAAAAATGGTTTTTGAGTTTGACTCTTTGTTTCCATATTCACTTAATGTAGGTAGGTGCTGATAAAAATCTGCTCGTGAAGGAGCATTCTCACACTTTTGTCAACAAAGGGGGTGAAATAGGGGGTATGGTGATTGCTACTTAATATATCAACTTTGTTTCCAATATATTAGCATTGTTCATTGGCTAGTAGTTTGAAGGAACCTACGGATGAGTCCCATCGAAATAACTAAGTTCATTCTAATGGCAGAACTTGATTTTCGACTCCCAATTGGAGCACCAATACATGGAATTCACGCATTTCTAACTACAACTCAGCTCAAGGTAATCACTGTGTAATGTGTATGCATGTTTGGACTTGATTTGCTTCTGGATGTTCTGCTTTTTCACAATAAATAATTACATTCAAAGAAGCTTTAGTGTTATTTTTTTTTTTTTATTGTTCTTTCACCCCCCTTATATGTCATTTTGATCTTGTGGTATATGCTTGCTGATTTTGTCATTGATAACCTACTTTCTTATGTAGGAATAAAGTAATTTATTTACACTTATCAACAATCAACAAGTTAGGGCGCGATTGGATAGCATTTCCTTTTGAAAATCTTCTTTTTAAGGGAGAATAGTGATGGTTTTTTTTTTTTTTTTTTGAAAGGAAAATGATGAATTTTGAAAGTGTGAACAAAAAAAGAGTAGAAGTCTTAACTTTTTCTGTATCTGAAATGTTTTTCCCACTCTGATCTGCAGACTATGGACGTAGCGAGAAATGCTGTGGCTCTCACTCTTAGTCCAGTTGTAAGGGCTCTTGTTGATCCAGAAGGAGCAATGAGGGATGTACGAGATTTAGATAACGTGGGTGTGCGATTCTATAACCCATGATAATTTTAATAATTATTATTTGTTTTTAGAATTACACTTGTATTAATAACTTGGCTACAGGTAAGCTTCTCCGACTGGTTTTTATCCAGAGGAGGGACTCGCACGAGCATCCAGAGGATGTGGGACCCAGTTGCTTATGCCCTCGGGTTCATTGATTGCGATAATATGAGTGCTCGTTGTATGCTAACTATATTCACCCTTTTCGCTACTAAGACCGAGGCTTCACTTCTACGCATGCTTAAAGGTTCTCCGGATGTTTATTTGAGTGGGCCCATCAAAAAGTATATCACGGACAGGGGAGGCAGGTAAAAAATATGTTTGTTATTTTCCCGGTCTATGAATTTAATTTTATATTGTTGCCTGTATCTCTTGGTTAGTACAGGTTCCATTTAAGGTGGGGATGCAGAGAGGTTTTATACGATAGATCTTCTGATGGAAGTGTGTATGTAACTGGGCTTGCCATGTCCAAGGTACATTAATGCTTCTTGTCCACATATTGTTTATATAAAGACAGGTTGTTAGATAATTTTATCTCATCAGAAATAAATAGCTGGCTATACAAAGTGTTACATAAAATATCACTTTCTGGATCTTTTGTATTTCATTACAAGTATAAACATGAAATGGGAGATTTTATGATGGAAGGCTGAAATTAATATTCTGGTAGTCACAGAGAAATAGTAGGCTGAGTAATAATGAAATGTAATTACTGGCTTACCGTTGGGTGTGTGTGTCTATTATAAAATGAGGACTAATAAATTTTTACTCTTTTGTTCAGGCTACTCAAAAGCAAATTGTGAGAGCTGATGCATATGTAGCAGGTGTGTGTTTAAACCTTTGCGTGAATCTTGTACGTTTCTACTGTCCAGTAGAATGAAATCAACATTCTAGATAATTTATATATGTGACTGCAGCATGTGATGTCCCTGGAATTAAAAGATTACTACCACAACAATGGAGGGATTCGGAATTCTTTGACAATATTCACAAATTGGTCGGAGTGCCGGTTGTCACCGTGCAGTTGCGATATAATGGCTGGGTTACAGAGTTAAAGGACTTGGAACTTGCACGGTGAGTGCTAATCTTTACCATTGTTAGACAAAACCTTGTGTACACCCGCCTAACGAAGCTCCACATTCCATTAGGCAGTGCCTAAATTTTTGTTTTTCTTCTTAGATTTTAGAGTTTTTTTTTTTTTTTTAATTATATTTATTTTATAATTTAATTTTAGGGACAGGAGTGTGTCTCCCATTGTTAAGTTTTCATTTTTATTGCTTCAAGTTTGAACTCGATTGATTTTGATGTGCCAAAATTCGTTTAACACTGCAATGGTCAGGCAATTAAGGCGAGCTGAGGGTTTGGATAATCTCCTTTACACCCCAGATGCAGATTTCTCTTGCTTTGCTGACCTTGCACTCACATCGCCGGAGGATTACTACCTTGAGGGCCAAGGCTCATTGCTTCAGTAAGAAAATTTTCTAGTCTTGTATGTATTACATTCAATTTTTATCGAAAAACCATTTAAAATAGTGCAAAATCCCTGTACAAGAAGTGTGTTTTTGTACTCAGAACTCTGTTGTTTGGTGTTTTTCCTTTTTTTTGACAGATGTGTACTTACGCCTGGGGACCCATACATGCCTCTACCAAATGATGAAATTGTAAAGCGAGTCTCAAAGCAGGTTGGTCTTACTCGACCATTTCTCAGAAGTCTAGTAGTCGAATCTCCAAAAATAGAAATAAATCTCAAGAATGATGAATTTAAATATCACAATCAAGACTTCTGAAGACTAAATTAACCTTCATTTACTAATAATGTTAAGTCAAAACTGAATTATTTATTTCTATTTTGTGAGGAGGTCTTCAGATCTATTTTTATAAATGCACGGTGGAATGAATGCCATGTGTTATATAGGGCTCCGTAATGGAGCCCTATCTGGTTCTATAGAAAAATTGGTCTTCCGATTGCTTATTCTCTAATTTCCGTTGTACTGATTATGATATCTTGATGTCAGGTTGTGGATCTCTTTCCATCTTCCCGAGATTTGACGGTTACATGGTCATCAGTTGTCAAAATCGGTCAGTCTTTATATCGTGAAGGGCCCGGTAAAGATCCATTTAGGCCCGACCAGAAGACGCCGGTGACAAACTTCTTCCTTGCTGGCTCTTACACTAAACAGGTGAAAACTGCCTCCTTAGGCTTCTATATATATCCAGAAGCATTTTGATACCGAAGCGATCATTTTATATAAACTTTTGTTTTTCTTAGGTTTTTTCCGTTTTATTTATTTTTAGGGTTTTTACGATTTTTTTGTTTTGTTTTAGTTTATTAGTTTTTTTCTTTTCATTTTCTTATGGTTCTTTTCTTGGTTAATTTTAAATTAAATCCTCAACTTTAACTAAGTTGCAGCAAAAACTAATCTTTTTTAAGTTTGCAAAAAAAGCCATGAATTTCATTGTTAGTTGCAAAACAAAACACCGGTGAGTTTTCCATGATCGGAAAATTTCAAGTCATCCAACGACTTTGCCACCACCACCAATTTGAGCCCTCTCATCGAGTTGGATCCAACCATACCATTCGTATCTCCCTACATCGTCCCATTGGCCGCGGCATATCGCGATGAAAGTCGAGAATAGGTGGAAAAAATCTCCAGCTTGGTGAAAAAATAAATACAAAAATTTCCCATTATCTATCACACACTTCATTGTGAGATAAAATCATATATATCTAGCTGATCAGAGACGTTAATAAAAATCAAATTACATGTGATAAAAATCAATTTGTAAGCTCACTTTGCATTTCTGAGTACCGATTAAAATTGCGCACAGCAAGTGCTACTTGAAGCATGTACATCAACCACATACCTAAATATTATATACCATAGCTTAAATACTAATTATACAAAATAAATTCAATAAAATCAAACTGCAGTAAAAGCATGTATAATAATAGTATACGTGTGGAAACTGATGGAGGCATCCTAGAAGAAAATTCTTTTTTGTTGTTACCAACCAATGGTAGGAATTGCATCTGATTTATTCTGTTCCGTTCAGAATTGAACAGAAACTCGGTAATGAAAAACATTAATGGCGCAAAACAGAAGAGCAACAAAAGATCAAAATTATGAAAAACAAGGACTCATGGTAATCAAAAAAATTTCCCTGCTGTTTCCTGACTGTTGCTGGGGATTTGTTGACATACGGGGCATTGTATGGAGAAACGGATGGTATGGTTGATACTAACTTGATGAGAAGGTTCAATGGTGGTGGCGGCAAAGTTGTTGGGCAACGTTGAAAGTTTCCGATCACTGTAAACTCACCGGTGTTTCGTTTTGCAGCTAGCAATGAAAGTCGTGTCTTTTTTTGCAAACTTAAAAAGGTTTGATTTTTGCTATAATTTAGCTAAAGTTTAATTTGCAATTAACCCTTCTTTTTTTAATTTTTTTGTTGGTTTAGTTTTTTTAAAATATTCTTTTTTTATTTTTTTTAAATTTAGATTTAGGGGACCTGTCTAATAGGCTTACAGTTAGGCTGCCTGATGTATTACATAGTTAAAACTTGAAGCAAAGCACGAGCCACTGTCCTTCTATGTGATAATTCAGATCTGGAAAAAGAGTATTTTCAGTTTTGATTTTATGATTAGTGAGCATTTATTTTTGTTTTATTTACCAGGATTACATAGACAGTATGGAAGGAGCTACACTGTCTGGCAGGCATGCGTCTGCCTATATATGCGACGCAGGCGAAGATTTGGCGGCATTACAAAAACCTCTGGCATCTGATCAGTTGACTCTTGTCTGATTAATAACAATTCGAAACTAACGCAGTTTGTTGATACAGCCACAAAAGTCAATACGAAGTGGCAACAGAGTAGAGACTTGAAAATGTGCTAGTGATTATACCTTCCATTGAGGATCCATGAAAATATCTGGAAAATATACGCTATATACACTGTCAAAATTTTAAAGGGAGCGTAAGAGTCAGCCTTTGAGCATTTTTATGGTTTTTAATGTCAGTTGATATATAATGTTCAGTGGATCCTTTTTGCACAGATTGTGTTTGTGCTATTTGATATTATGGTAGTCAATTTAAAGGTATAAAATTCTTCTTCCTAATGGATATTTAATTCTCTAAAAATGTTATAATGAGCGCATGCGTTCCTTTCTTGATTCTGAATCATTGCATTCTCACTTGAATATTGACCGAGACAATAACTTGTCCACCAATACTGATTCAATCTGACTTCACATATGTACCCGGATAGTTTGTCGTTTTATATTCTTTATTAGTTTGTATATACGCCTGTTGTAATTATGGGCCGGCCCAACTTGCTCTATACCCTACTTGTATTTACACATCTTTCACTAACGGTATCCGTTTCCAACGAGCAAAACCTATTTTTCCTTCCCTTGTCATCCCCTATTTCTCACCTTGCCAACGTCGTAGTCAGTCATGCTACCGATTCCTCCATGAGCACCACCACTGCAATCGTCGTTGAGTTCTCGTCCTCTCCCCTTGTTCAAATAAATGCCAGTACACATCTTTCCCTTCGTCTCACTACCACCAACTATGTCCCATGGAAACTGAAGTTCACGTCGTTCTTTGGTCAAGATCTCATGGGTTTTCTCGATGGTTTGGACACGGCTCCTCCTACTACTCTTACCGCCGGCACCGAGTGCTCCCCCTACCCTGCTTATATACACTTGAAACGTCGAGACCAATTCATTCTTCACGCAATTTTGGCCTCGCTCACTGAGGCCTTAGCCTGCTTATTGCTTTATCTTCCTCTGAAGCCTGGACACGTCTCGATCACATCTTCTCCAAGCGATCCCAATCCCATATTATCTATCAAAAAAATAAGCTTTCGTCGATTCAATGTGGCACTCTGTCAATTTCTGATTTCTTACTACAAATCAAGACACTCTCGGATGAATTGTTTACTCTCGGTGCTCCACTTAGCGATGTTGATATTTTACTCTATTGCACACGTAGTCTCGGCCCCGCCTATAAAGAAGTTATTGCTGCTCTCCGCACTCGAGACACCCCAGTTCCTTTCGAAGAACTCTTCGATAGATTGATAGACCATGAGACGTAGCTCCATGACTCAGATCAATCCGCTGCTCCCGTATTTCTGTCAATTCACTACACTACCACCTCACTACAGCCACCGCACCTGGCCGCCACCAACCGTCCGTCACGTGGTAATACCTATGTAATGCCTCATCGTTCACTGCAACCTAATTGCTCCCCTGGTGTCCTGCCATCACCATTATTTACTTCTCATTCCGTGTCACGACAATGCTCCTCTAATAACTTTAAGGGCTCCACTCGTCGTAATGTCCTCGTGTGCCAATATTACAATCTTTTTTTGCCACATTGCCAAAGCTTGTTGGGATCTCTTTCTGAATCTTTGTCTGGATCGTCCAGTGGTTAACGTCGTTTCTCACATCGCTGCTCCATCTCCCGTCTCGTCATGGATTCTCGATTCTGGCGCCTTTCATCGTGTTATTCCAACCTCTCAGATTTATCTCTTCATCAGCCATATGAAGGCCCTGATAACATTCTCCTAGGTAATAATCTTGTGGTAGGCATCTCCCATAACGGTTCCACATCTCTTTCTCCCAATTGTAATCTCTCGGATGTCTTATGTGTTCCTCATATCAAACGTAATATCATTTATGTCTCTCAATTTCGTTATAAAAATCCGTGTCTATTGATTTTTCCCAAAATCTTTTCTAGTTAAATACCTCAGCACTAGTCGTATACTTCTCCAGGTTCGAACTAAAGACAATTTATATTAATGGATGTCCGCGTCTTCCATTTCACATCAAATACATTTCACCACCCGAATATCTCCTCTCTTGTGGCACCATCGTCTCGGTCATCCCTCATCTCAGTTGCTCAGTCGCATGCTTGCTTTGAGAATTCTCGCTACAACTTCTAATTTACTGTCTTCATTTCATTGCGACCCGTGTCTATGTAATAGGAGCCATAAGCTACCGTTTAATGTTTTTAGTTGTTTACTCTGATGTCTGAAGGCCTAGTTCAGTAGCATCTCGTGATGGTTTTCTCTATCATATTATTTTTATTGATCATTATCTTAAGTTTATTGGGATATTTCCTATGCGCTTAAAACCAGATGTATCTTCAGTTTTTCCCATTTTGCTTCGCATTATTGAAAATTTAATCGGTCTCAAACTAAAGACACTTTATACGGATGGTGGTGGTGAATATACCGCCCTTCTCCATATTTTTTCATTTCATGGCATCACACCTAAAATCAACCCACCCCATACCCTTGAACACAATGGCCTCGCTTAACGTCGCTATAGCAATATTGTGAAAACGAGACTTACTTTACTTCATCAATCTAGCCTCATATCACCTTCTAAACTCACGCATTTTAGACCACCATGTATCTTGTTAATTGTCTTCTTACACCCATCTTCTCTAAAAAAAGTCTTTTTCTCACTCTCTTCAATTGCTCCCTCAATTACACGACTTTGGGCCCCTTTGGATGTCTCTGTTATCCGTGGCTTCGGTCGTACACTCATTCCAAACCCGAACCTTGTTCTCATCCTTACATCTTCCACGTCTACAACATCACTCACCATGCTTATTCTTTCTTCGATCCTAGTATGAACAAAATTTACACCTCTTGTCATGTTCATCTAGTTGAACAAACATTCCTTTTTGCTACCTCTATTAGCACCTTAGCATGCGTCCCCATGTCGCCTCCCTCCATTCTTCTTCTCCCTCATGTTTTTTCACCTGAAACATTCACTAAATTAATTTTTTCTTCAATAACCTTTTCCGGCTCGCCTACCCCACATGCTACTGTCCAGGACGACCATCATGGGCATGAGCAGCACGTGCTCAGTCCTATTGCCCATGTGGCACCGTCTGACTCGTTGTCCACTACTTTTGTGCCCAGTGTCAGCCCTTTGTCTCCATATACAACCATTGTTGCTACTTTTTGGGCCTCTAATGCCATCTTTGCTCCTTCGTTGTCCAGTTCCTCTCAACCCCTTAATCTCCATCCTATGATGACGCTTTCTCAAAATAATACTTTTTGTCGAAAATACCTCGATAACCTTCAAACAAATTGATCGTGTGTTTAGAATATCATTCTCCTTTCTTTATTTTCTCTTTTTCGTTGCAAACACAATTATTACATCTATTCCGATTAGCCTTTGTCGAGAGATACAACTTGGGAAGAGCTCACTGCACTATAGTTGACCCCATCCTATTGTGGGTAGATCTCAAAAATCCTTTATATTATAAAAGAGTACACAAGATTATCTAATCAAACTTCTGGTGTCGTTGATGGGAAGGCTAAAGGTTTCATGGTTTTTGTGTTTTCATTTTTTGTGAATTTAAATTAGGACTTTATTCTTTTTGTTTGTTTATTTTTCATACTTTTTTATCTTGTTTCCTACTGGTACATTAAATCTCTTTTATTGATTGTTGTGTGTGCAAATTATATTGATGACCTCAACCACATATTTTGATATCCGAGATTTCACAAACCAGAGATGGCCAATTATCAAGAACCCCCACTTTATGATGATCCTTATGCTCCTCACAATCCAACAAGATCTACCTTTTATGCTCCTTTGCCCGATGATGATCCATATTCATTTTTCTTTCTCTTGAGTAATGGATCGAAGCCTCGATTCAACCCTGAGATAATAGAATATTTTATTGAAGATTATTAATATGATATACTCCTTATTTTCATCACTCATATGTTTCCTCTTAAAGGCCTCGTTGAGAGTCAAGTGAAGCTGCAACTCTTCCATTATATGTTAAAGGCGGGTAAGGAGATGTTTCATGGAATGGATGCTCGATTTCTCGATGACGTGGATTGAAGTCTATGATCGGTTCATGGAAAAGTTTGATATTCACTACACTCCGAGCTTTGATTATTATGCATGATTCTTACACTTTGGGCTATAGTAACTCACATGCTCCACCTATTTCCCCTTCTTCTCATTCGAGCTATGATTCATATGCTACATCCGATTCTAATTCTTATTCTACGAGATACAACCCTTATACTCCACCCGCCTTGACTCCCTACAAATCGAGCTATGATAATTATGTTCCTCCACCTCCCAGTTATAATACTTCCTATGATCTATCTACTCCCAATACCTATAATCTAAGTTATGAGCCTTATGCCTTGCCTCCCGAGCACTGCGATTTGGGATATAATGCTTCATACGCTCTCCGTGCATCACATTCTTTTGATCCAAGCTATGATCATTATCCTTCGTCCCCTTTGTGCAATCGTAGAAAAAAATATGAGGCTCCTTAGTCCTAAAATTAGGGATATGACCATTACGTTTCACATGTCGTACCTTCTCATATCCCGTTCCATGACCATCATCCCGCACTTGCTTCACCCGAGTTCTTTCATGAGGCTAGTAATGAGTTAAAACGACTTCTTTATGAGGTGCCAATATTTGATGTGGTGGAGCCTTCCCCAGTTATTTGTGATTCGAGCTTAGAGGATACACTTGTGGATATGTTTATGGAGGTGAGGGTTGAGGTTGAGGATTTGGATGTGTGCATTAACCCTCTTCTTATTTTTGATGATTTTCGGAATTTAAGTATGAGGGTGATGCTGTTGGAGGACTCAATGGAAATTGGTTGATATGGCAATAAATAGGTCAGACCTAATTTGAGATAACGGGAATCAAAGAAATATGGTGAGACCAGCTCGGTCCTAAGAAAGGTCTGACTAGGCCTCTTGGAGAGAAAACGGATTTCAAAGGAGGATGGTCACAGCTCGAGACTTCTCCTGACCTGATCTCTTTAAGAGGAGATTCCTATAGTTTGGGAGTCATCATGAGCTGGTGAAGTGCTCTACAGGAAAATCCTCAAAGAACTAGAATTGAGCCGACTTATTAAGACTGAAGTGATATAGAGAAAAGGAAAAGGGAAGAGCTGGAGTAAGGAAGACCTGACTCCCTGACTCCCAATAAGGAGACAAGGGGATCACTTGTCAGAATTGGTTGAGTAACGGCCCTTGATTCGCGGCATGTGCTCCTGGGATCCCGACTGGGGTCCCCACTGGAAAAACTATAAATATCTCAGCCACAAGGCTGAGAGAGGTATGTCATTCTTTGCGCATTCCTTGCTTTTCTCACTATAAAACACTCTATACGCTTTCTGACTTAAGTATCGGAGAGGTTTCCATCGGAAAACCCCCGGTGGTCCTTTTCTAACGTGTTTGTGTGTGCAGGTTGGGAAATAGCGCAAGGTCTAGGCGAGGCTATACTTTTGGGTGAAAGATTGGTGATTTGAGCTTGATGGATTTACTCAAGTATGAGAGTGGGGTTGTTATGAGATATGTGGAGTTAGAGGATTATGTCGATGAACCTTTGCCATCCGATGAAGCTATATTGATAGAAAAGTGCAAGGAGGTCTTGCCTTTGGAGATTCTAGTGGTCGTTGATGATTTATGCTTAATTCTCGTTTGTGAGGATGATGGAGATGATGGAGGAAAGGAGGAGTATTTGGAGGATATTGTGATTGTTGAACCTCTTCTACCACCACCCGACTCTTTATTGAAACTTAAGATTGAGGTGGTGGAAGTGGTAGTGTTGAAGGAGTCCAACCTCTCTCTGTTGTGCCCGAATATTTCTATATGTGATTTTGAGGAGGTGGTGATCGAGAAAATGAAAGAGTATGACGACCCATTTTGGCAAACGAATATTCTTACAAATTTTTTTGAGAGATTTTAGTTTCCCAAAGACCATTTAATATGCTCGACGATATTTTTGTCTTCTCGGCGGTCAAGCCCATCCACCTGTTATTTTACAATCTTTTCCCATTGGTCGATTATTCTCTTTTCTGGCTCATTTATTTTGTTACTTGCTTTACATGCCCACCAAGTGATTATTATCACTCTTTCTTGCTCTTGTAAATTATGAAGGCGTGGCATGATCGTCACCTATTTTTAGATCCCGAATAGCATTACTGTAAATAGGTCATCAATCTAAAGATGTTAAAAAAGCATTTCCTGGGTGGCAACCCAAGTTTTTACTTGCTTTTGAGTTTAGTGTGTTTTTTTTCTAGTATATTCTCATGTTTTTGTTTTTCTTCCAACTTATCTTTTTTGTAGGTTCCTTTCATTTCTTGCCTATGTGGATGCCACCACTCTACTCTTCTATTGAAGCATGGTTTTAGGGGTAAAATTCTTAACGTACTCCTTTGCTGTTTTGTCTTTGTTTATGTTCAATGAGGGCATTGCATGGTTTAAGTATGGGGGGAGTTTGCCTTATTTTGATGTGTTTTATGTGTGCTTGCTTGTGTTAATGAATGAGTTGTAGTGTAGTTGACATTGCTTGGAACCTTGGCGAAGTGACGCAACTAGAGACATATGTTAGGCATTTAGAATCTTGTTTGGATTTATTATAATGTGGGGTTTGAAGTTTAGGTGTCTTGTGATAGTCCATGAGCCTCGTGCTATCCGTACATATCTTGAGCGAAAGTTTGATACTTTTTACAAACCCCGTGCTCCGTTATTCGACATTTGTAATAAATTATGAGATGTTATGCCTTATCCATCCATTGAGCTTTATCGAAGATTATGTAAGTTGCATGTTGCAACAAGTATTGAAGTCGCAAACACTCATATGTACATTTCGTAATTCATGTTGTAAGTAGTTGCTCGTCAAGTAACTCATCACTTAGTACCCAAAGAAAAGAAAAGAGAAAAAAAAGGAAAAAAAATGAAAAGAAAAAAAAAAGAGAAAAAGGAAAAAAAAAAAAAAGCACAAGGTGAAGAAACCCTTGTACAAGTTGTTATTAATTCTCATGTAATAAGTCGTGAAAGGTGGATAAACCCTTGTACAAGTTATTATTTTCATATAATTGTAGTACTCGTGTAAAATAGGAGCATCGTGAGAGTTAGATTAGTCAGATGACGACTTAGTGTATTCTGAGTGTGGATAGACCTTCGTCCGTATATGGATGCGGGACTTGCATGGAGGGCAAATTATTGTGTTAATCGACCGGACAGGAGTCTAAGATGTTTATCTCAAATTATCGGTGGACGTTCTTTATCATGGTTTTGAGTGACGAGGTGCACTAGTTCTCTCCATTTGTGTGCGTTAGTCCGTACTCCATTGATGAGTTATATTTTCTTGTCTTATGATTAAAATTTCTTTGCTTGAGAACAAGAAAAAAGCTAAGTGTGGGGAGTTGATTTGTGCACATTTATGTGTGTTTTGAAAGTTCTTTGAGCCCCGTTTTCTATGTTTGTTTGAGTATTTATCATGTTTTGAGTCATTTTATCTTATTTCGCATTTTCGTAACTTGTTTCGTAAAGTTTTTTTATTCGCATTTTTCTTGTATTTTTAGGATGTTTTAATTATTTTATTTTATAAGGTCAAACTCTATCAAAGCGGACACGGGTTGAACTCAGAAGATGAGACAAGACCGATAATTTCTAAGATGAGTCTATGGTGGGAAAATTGAGTGTTTACGATGATGACAAAAAATCGAAGACACGACCGCACGCCGCTGGCTGATGGCTAGGCAATTTGGCAAGTGAGCTTCTGAACGGTCAGGCGTGGTGCATCACCATAGGCAGCCATGAACCCACATGACTGTAAGCTACCACACCACCTGACTGTTAGAATAAGGTGACCAACAAGCCAACTTGTGGCTGTGGTCTGACCATTCTCTTGTAACACTATTAGTTTTTATTCGTAATAATATCTTTTATACTTATTGGCATTCCATATCTTTTATCCCATGCTAGTTGCATAGGTATGGTCCTGATGAAGTTACTTTATTACGGTGGATTGGTCTAGCAGAACCGTGAGATAATCCAGCACGTAATGTAACTCGTCGAACTTGTTCCTAGTCAAAGGGTTACGCCATAATGAGGATACAGGCCTTTCCCATAAAGACTAGTACTTAATGTATGTGGACCGCGTCTCATCGGTCACGGTGTTTGGACATCGACATACATAAGTAGGTGCTCATAGGATGAGTTCACTGAACTCCCTCGCCTAGAAATCTCTAAGTGGTTCCCACTCATCGAGTAGATGATTTCTATGGTATAGCGTACAACATTAATCCTTAAGACCCAGACCTCACCGTGACTTCACTAGAGGACAGGCTATGTTGTGACCTGTCTCTGTGTCTCTTTAGAGGCCAATCAAAAGGGGCAACGTTCACATAGTCGGGAATCTAGTGGGAAGTCTGTGCATGGTAGAAGGGGATTCGGACGCATGATAAGTCATGGATGTCCTGTGTGTTCTGATGGTTGATAAATCCTCGGAGTCTCTGGCCAGAGCTGAAAGTGGGGTGTTTAGAGAAATGTGTTTCTCTAAGTCACACACGAACGGATTATCTTGAACATAGAACGTACACACAGTTATTGAACTAGAAAGAGGTCTCGATGAACCAATACCTCTTGTTCAATCGGGACATAGATCGCGAAGGGATCGTACTGTACATATAAGCTATATCACAAGGTTCTTGCAGGCACTTCATTTGTATCTAGGGAATTGTGATGCGTTGTTGCTAGGCGCCTCTCATAATTCGTTGGGTTCTGGTTTGACCAGTGATTAAGTAAAATAAGTTTTATTTAATCAGAGACTCTAAGGGACGAGTTCATATAAGAACAATGTGTTGTTCGAATCACAATGTATTGTGAACCCACGGCTAGCTTACACCTGAACCATTGAGGGTCACACCACGTGTTTCCTGATTATTGAAAACGATAGTTAGAAATTAATTGTTAATTTTAGCATAGTTAGATATCAATATGATTGAATCTAAGATTCATTATTGTGATTATGAATTGAGAAAAATACGAGAAAATTATTCTGGACGCGAAAATATAATTGTTATATTTTTCGGAGTTATCGTTTGTGAGAAATGATTTAATTCCAATGGGCTTTTTGTTTTAAAATTGGGTCGGCCCAATAAGCCCCTTTAAAGTTATTGGGCCGGTACTATTTTAAAATTAAAAGCTTGGTTTTGTTTTTTAATTGGGCCATCCACTTTGAGCCCATCAGAGTTGGGCTTGTGTTTATTAAAAAAAAAAAATAACATGATAAATAGAAGAAGAGTTTTTGAAACAGAAGAGACGAATTTTTTTTTTCGGAAACGGTTTTTGAACTAAACCCTAGCCACCAAGAAACTCCCAGCCGTCCACCTTCGGCCGTTGTCGCTTGCCGCCGGCCGCCGCCACACCGAAACGTTCGGTCCTCGTATTCTCCGTCGTTCTCAATCTCACGACGAGACTAGTGCTTCGTTGCGAGTACGTCGGGCAATACGGTGTGTGACATCGATACGCCGGAGACGCCTCGCGCCGCATCGCAGCCGCCGGATCGCTGTTGTCGTGCCACTGCCTCACCGCCGCCGTCGTCGCGCCGCTGCCGCGTCCTGCTGCTGTCAAGCCGACCTCGCCGCTCCCCGACAGCGCCTCCGCCTCGCGCCGGAGTTCCAGCGCCGCTGCCGTTGCCTGCTGCTGTGCCGTCCGACCGCCAGCGTGCCTGCAACCTGTCGTCTCCGCCACACGGTTGCTGCCGAGCCGCGCCGACGCCGTACTGTTGCAACAGCCGACGATCACCTGGCCCGTTCCGAACGCCGCACCGACGCCGCACTATTGCCACAGCCGACGATCTTGCCTGCCGCCGTTCCGACGTAAGCGCGCCTACATATCGCCGCTGCCGTGTGCCGCACGCTGCTGCCGCTTTATCGCCGGAGCTCCAGCCGCGTCGCTCCTCCTCCTCCGTGAGGTATTAATGGCTGCACCTATATATATATATGATATATGTATATGCACTATGTATGATATATATATACAAATATCATGAGTTGCATGTACTGTAATGTATAATATATTAATATATGTGCATACTGAATACATGTATAATGTATATAGATAAATTAAGGGTGCTGCATGTGATATATTTATATCTTATATTAACTGCATGCATACTGTAATATATATATATATGTGCATGCTGAATATATATATATATATATATATATATATATATATATATATATATATAATATACATATGTGTGTTTGTTAATATGTGTATATAATATATATTTGTATATATGATTAATATGTTAATATATATATAATTGTTATATATGTGATTAATATATTAAATAAAAATTATCATGCTCGTTTGATTTTGTGGAAACCGAATTGTTTCATTTGTAAAGCAATTTAAAACTTTATTTGAATTAATTGAAATTAAAAATGGGCCGTCGTCAATTTGAATTCGATTCAAATTCCTTTTATTTAAAAATTTTATTTTCCGAGTGTATTCTAGGACTCCTAGTTCTAAACTCTTATAATTGATTTTGAAAAAATAACATAAATAACTAGGAAAATAATTAACAAGGACACTAACTACTAATAAAACTTAAAACTAGGACTAATAAATAAGGGAACTCCTAACTAAGGTAAGTCTTCTAACAAACATTAATTCCCCAAGTTGTTGGCCTGTTACTGGGCTTCACTCTTCTGATCGTGGGCCTCCCGCCTTTCAGCCCACGACTTTACCCTTTTGATGCACACACGCGCCCGCTAGGATCCGACCCGCTTTACCTCTCACGCACACAATGTGCATCATGAGCAAATGGTTTATTCGAGGACCTATTCCCTTCCTTCTTGCGCGCGTCAATTCTCCTGGACGATGCCACTGATTTGTGATGCTCGTGTAGCTTGTCCTCATGTGCAACTTAAAAACCTCGCGCACTAGATACGCCTGATTTTAGTGCGCCCCTTGATCCTGCCCCGAGCATACTACTGTCTGTGCAGGAGGCCTCTTGCCTAACCTAGTTAAACACTCATCCATGTCTTCAATGCTCTCGCGTTTACGCAGATCCATTAAACAAGCTCCTCCACCTTATTGCCTATGGTGCATAGTTCTTGGCAGTCCAAATTAGTCATGGCCGATAGGTCCGCGTAGCCAATCCTCTCATGCATGACATTTTCCCAAACCAATGTCATAGACACCCTTGTTGCAAAAACCACTCGAGACATACCCTTGGCATCTTCCTCTCAGCCAACTGCACAAATTGGTGGACTCCCCTACTCAATATTCATCATATTGTATGAGGAAGCCTCATCTAGGGAACTCCTTGAGGAGGTTTCATCGTCTGTTCTAATCTCTTCTTGATATGGGAATCTATCTTTACTCAACCAAAGGTGTTAAACTTCTTTTGCATGGTTACCATTTCCATCGAAGACTATCTTCTCACGTTTCCCCTGCCTTGGTCCCCCTCTCATAACTATCTATCTTCCTTTGAAAATGTGGCCTCTTGTGGCTGCTACACTCTCTAAACTCCATTCCACTATCTTGGTATTAACTTTATCCTTTTACTGACACTCCCTTATGTGAATACACCATCTTCTTCCTTTTTGGTCTATTCATCCACTCCTTTTTTGTGCAAGTCCTAATATTTATTTCTCTTCTGGGTTATCGGGCTTAAGCGTGGGGTCAGATATGGCAAGAGCTAGTTCCTCTACATCATCGACCTCGAGCTTCTCAAAATACTTTGTGTACGCCTCTACTCCCACCATCCGCCTTGTTCCTTCAGTGGAAAGTCTGCCCGTGTAAACTTTATGCCATTGGCTACATGTTGCCACGTTTTTCTTTTTTTATGGGTCAAACTTTCCTTCCCAACACTATCTGATTCTTGATCTGGATATCCCTTCCCCTTTTCCTTAACTTGAGCATCTTCCAACACCCTTTCAACATTCTCATTAGGCCATCTATCCGCTTCTGGAACTAGCTCATCTTCACACAACATTAACAACCCCATTCGAACTTCCCTAACTTCTGAGGTCTTATCTTCCTATAATATGGCTGCTAGTTTGTCCTTGAAGGGACACAACCACTTTAGATGATTCATTTCCCCACAAATGAACCATGTCTTTGGCTTAACTGGATCATATCTCTATCCTGGTGGTCCCCCATAGTTGGTTTATAGGTTACCCATGCTATTACTATGATAATTATTGGTGGGATGGTTGCCTCCCCTACCTTTACCCTTGTCCGAGATCTTAGTTCGGGGTATGTCTGCGGTTGGTCTTATCTCGATCCACCTTCCTGCTATTGTTATTACGGTTACAAGATCTTGTGATCTGGCTCTTTGGACTTCTAGCTTTGCCCATGGAATTGGGGCATCCACAAAGGAAAATTAGGTCTCCAGTCCCATCAAGTTGGGTAATTCTAATACTATCTTATGAAACTCCATCACCCACACCTTGATGGATGTGGAACATGTGAGTTGTTTCATCCTCATCCTTGTCTCGAACTCAAAACTCTCAGGATAGAATTTTCGCTTGAATCCTTCTCTAAAATCCTTCCATGTTTCTAACGTTAATGTTTCCATATCCATGTCTCCCTGTATCCACCATAGAAATGTTGTCTCGATTAAAAAAAAAATGACACCACTTGTAGTTTGGTGGCAAAGGCATGTATCCCAACCACTGTGAAGTATCTTGTACATTCCATAAGAAGTCATTTACATATCGGGCATTCCTTGAGCCTTTAAATGGACTCGGTTGAGGGACATCCAACCTCATTGGTTTTGTTCCCCTGAGTTCCTCTCCCTCCAATACCACCATTTTCTCGTATAGGTTTTCCCACCCCTTGAGGCCATCAAGTCGTCCCATGATGTCATCGCGTATCTCCTTCATCATGGCCCGTATGATATTTCTTACATCCTGGAGGATAACTTCCCGACATTGATCTATATGGCAAATGTGGATCCCCGAAAACCTCTCCTCCAGTACCTCACCAGCCTCCTCTATTACATCAATCCTCCTAAACATCCCGTGAAGATCGGTGATGGCATCGGCGTGCTCAGCCATCGATACTTTTAGCCGCGTGGCTCATTCCTCCATGAGTCCTACAAAACTCCTCTCCTTCAACCGACCTCGTGACTTTTGGGCTCCAGGTTCTGAAGTGTAGATCCAAAATCCATGAATTCTTCCTACACGGTAATGACGATGATCTCAAAACCACGCAAGCTTTGTTCTGGTACCACTTGTCAAGGGATAAAGCTGTGTAGCAGATTGACAACCATGTGGTCCTAGTCTCGATGTACTTTCCATCTAGGAAGCCTTCTCTCATGGTCGATTATATGATGTGCACAAGAATAAATGTATATGATAAATGGATATAGTAATCGTAAAGGAAGTTCTTTGGCTAACATGTGGAATTATGATGTGGGGGTTCAACTTTTTAACTCTTATGAATCAAATCAAAAGAAAACAACTTGCTGAGCAATTAAAAAGGTTGAATCCCCCTTTTTAGGCCATAGTCAACCGACTTTATGCTAGGACTCCTAGTTCTAGACTCTTCTAATTGCGAAAGGAAACATAACATAAATAACCAAGAAAATAATCACAAGTGAAACTAACTGCTAAAAAAAATTAAAACTAGTATTAATAAATAAGTGAACCCCTAAATAATGCAAATTCTCCACTACATTGACTCTCTAAGTCGGTGGACTTCCACTGAGCTTCACTCTTCCGATCCGTGGGCCCCTCGCCTTTTAACCCATAACCTTCCCCTGTCGATGCACGTGCACAATATGTAGTGTGCACGCTAAAACAAAGGACCTTGTCCCTTTCTTATCACGTGTGTCAATTTTCTTGGCAAAATACTGTCGACTTATGATGCTCATGTAACTTGTCCCTGTGCACAACTTTCGAGTCTCATGCACTAGATGTGTTTGACTCCCACACGCCCCTCAAGCCTGACTCGAATATACTACCATCTATTCAAAAGTCCCCCAACCTAGATGACCACTCATCCATGTCATTTATGCTTTTGGTGGTTATGCCGATCTGTTCAATGAATTCCTCCACCTTCTTGCCTATGGTGCGTAGTTCCTCGCAGTCTAAATTAGTCATGATCGGCCGGGCCGCTAGCCAATCCTTTTATGTGTGAGAGAAATGAGCATTGGGTCAGTCAGTCAGATGACAACCTAGTATATTTTGCGTGTAGATAGACCTTGGCCCATTTATAGACGCAAGACTTGCATGAGGGAAACTCATTGTATTAATTGACCAGAAGGTAGTTTAAGATTTTTATCTCAAAGTATTGTAGGATGTTCTATGTCATGATTGTGAATGATAAAATGCACTAATTCTCTATTCATTAGTGTGTATTAGCCCATAGTCCATTTTTAAGTTAGTTCATAATCATCTAAGTTTAGATTTATTTTTGTTTGAGGACAAGAAAAAAGCTAAGTGTGGGTAATTGCTTATATATATATATATATATATATATATATATATATATATATATATGTGTGTGTGTGTGTGTGTGTGTGTGTGTTGTGTAATTAGGCAGGTAAAAAAGTAGTAGTTTATAAAGTCTTGGGCTTGAATTCGGAAAAGTATTTTTAATAGTAAAATATCAATTAATACTTTCTCTAAGGTCTACAATTTGATAACCAAATTCTGTTTATCATAATAGAAGTTCATCTTCAATACTGATTTTTTTTTACCTCCTGAACTATGTCCATTTGGACACTTCGCCTCCTAAACTTTTTATTAGTGCAATTTACCTCCTAAACTGTATGATTTTGCACTTAACCTCCTGAACTTCCAATTTTTTGTGGAACTTTTGGTCGGAGCTCACTCGTGTGAAATGCACGCTTACATATAAGGGGTAAAACCGACTTTTCATCTCTTACTGATGACTCCTGCTAAAAACAATGGCACGTGAGCATTCGTGTGACCTGTTAAGATAATGTTCACATTAATATATGTATACACGCAGGATTTGGAACCTACGTAGTTCTCACGTGCCATTATTTTGAGCGGGAGTCATGAGGAGGAGATGAAAAGTCAATTTTACCCCTTATATGTTAGCGTGCATGTCACACGAGTGAGATCCGGCTAGAATTTCCACCAAAAACAGGAGTTCAGGAGGTTAAGTGCAAAATTCGTACAATTTTGGAGGTAATTTGCACGAAGAAAAAGTTTAGGAGGCAAAGTGTCAAAATGGCCATAGTTCAGGGGGTAAATTGTTTTTTTCTCTATTATAATTGAGAGAGAGAGAGAGAGCAAGGGAATGTTGCATTATAAAATTTAATATGGCCATGATTGAGGCTCCGATTTATTAAATAATTAATATACATTTAATTATAAATTGATAAAATATATCATATTTAAAAAAGTTTGATTTTTTGGGTCGGGACACCAATCACAAACGCGTCCCGCCATTAAAATAATTAAAAAAAATTCCAAAAACTGGGACGCTGGTGTCAAACGCATCCCAGACCTATTTATATAATAAAAAACTTTCAGGGTCAATTTGAAAAAAAATATATATCGGGGCCCGGGATGCGGGTGTCAAACGCGTCCAAAGTGGGTTTTATAATTTTTTTTGACCGGGACGCCAATCACAAATGCGTCCCAGATATGTTGAAACTGGCCACTAGAAAACTAGCAATCTCTGATGCAAACTGGCCAGATTTCGAGGAGTTTGAGTTTCAACGGGACGTTGACGAAGGAGGACGGGGAGATGTCGAAATCTGCGCTGTCAACTTTTAGGGCGAAGGAGGAGGATATTGAGAAGAAGAAGATGGAGGTTAAAGAGAAGGTCCAATCTCAGCTGGGGCGAATTGATGAAGAAACTAAGCGCTTGGCCACTATTTGTGAGGTATTTGCGCTTTTTCCCTTTTTAGATGTGTTTTCGTGTTTTTTTTTTCAAGTGATTTTGTGGATTTTCTTTTTTGGGAAAAAATGTAAGGGTTTGGTTTTGGCTTCTGTGTGTGCGTGTGTGTGTGTGTGTGTGTGTGTGTTTGCATGTTTTTTCTGCTTTTTGCTGGTGAAAGTGTGATTCGTACGTAATTGTTATGAGTTTGTATATGTTTCGAGTCATGTTTGAGTTTTTTTATTATCTTTTTAGGGTTGAGATTAATCTATTTTGCATAATTTTGCATTTTACAGCTTTTTACTTAACTTTCCGATTTTTCGATCGATAATTGGTCCTTTTGAGATGACTTCTGTATTTTCTCATGCAGCTAGAGTGCTAGACGAGCCCTGGATTTGAAGAAGATAAAGATCGTAAACCGTTACAAGAATCGAGAGACAAGGACGGGAAAGTCAGTGCGAAGAAGTAGCCACAAGGACACTCATCCGGTCGGATGAATCTGACATCTGACCGGTATGAAACACTAAATCACGACCAGTCGGATGTCCCAACCGGATCGGCCTACTGGACTCCATCCGGTCGGATGGATCTGACATCCGATCGGATTGTCTGACAAAGACCCCATCKYGTRYGKTTCTTCAGARCATCCGGCRYMYCGCGAGCGRTACAAACTRGMGATTTCAWAAGATCCTTCAGTTACCAGGCCAAAAGGGGTGGGGGGGAGGGGGGGATTTTAGAGACTACAAAAGGCAAAGAACCTGACCTATGAATTCATGATTGAGACGTGACCTGACACGAGAGCCCTCACGACAATTACTATACGAGAGAAAGATCGGGTTTGGTAGCTTACCGTTTATTCCCGAAGAACGCAGCAACTCGGAGTTCGTGACAAACTTCTGGGTTAGTAGCATAGAAGATAATCTCTCGTGTATCGCTGGAGTTAGTATAACATTCATCCTTCAAGGCAATCATTTGTTCGTTTCGAATTAGTATTCTCTTAAACCCTATTTTCTTTTTATTGTTATTAATCTATTAATTGGATATTTCTTGTTTGGATATTTGGTGTTGGAATAATTTAGTTTATTTTGAGTCCTTTCAAGCTTTGTGATGGATAATTCGTTTGATCATAGTCTTGTTATTCTTTGGTTGTTAGTTTGGTAATATTTCTTATTAGAAGTATAATTGGTTAATGCTTTCCATATGTTCGATAAAATGCTTGAATGACAACTCTTAGTTAAATCTTCTTGTTAAGTTTTCAAATAGTTTATAAATTAGTTTTAGTTCTTAAATTCTTGCATAGAGATTGACACTCTCTTTGCAAGATTAGTTTTAAATTATAGTTTGATTATCAAAATTAAACACCCTTTTATTCGCGTGTTTAGATTTAAAATTGTGAAGTGTGATATAATAAATATCGTCGAGTCCGTATTTCTATCCTTGAGAATTCGACTCGGTTTAACTTGCCAGTCTACAGTGATCCCGTTCTCTTGCGGGCGAATTTGCTTTCAAAACGTTGACGCGCATTGTTTAACTTATTTTAATTTTGAAAGAACAATTTAGTTCAAATCAAAGTGGCTTCTCATGCTTGTTTATGGAGTTCGTGTTGTAAAATGTCTACAATTCTTTTCCTCCTATTTTTATTATTTTATTTTCTGAAGTTATATACTTAATTTGTGGATTTTCTTTTTTCTTTTGTTCTCTGTTTCGTTTGAATTCACACCCAGAGCTTTTGGTTGAAAAGTGATTATGAACTTTTTTCGACATCTCCTCGTCCTCCTTCGTCAATGTCGCGTTGAAACTCAAGCTCCCCAAAATCTGGCCAGTTTGCATCAGAGATTGCTGGTTTTCTAGTGGCCAGTTTCAACATATCGGGGATGCGTTTGTGATTGGTGTCCCGGTCAATTTTTTTTAAAAGAAACCACTCGGGATGCGTTTGTGAAACGCGTCCCGTCCCCCGATATATTCCTTTTTCAAATTGAACCCGAATGTTTTTTTTATATAAATATGTCCGGGACACGTTTGACATCCGCATCCCAATTTTTGATTTTTTTTAAAAATTATTTTAATGGGCGGGATGCGTTTGTGATTGGCATCCCCACCCATAAAAACAAACTTCTTTAAATATGATATATTTTATCAATTTATAATTTAATATATATTAATTATTTAATAAACCCCTTTGAGAGGCGACACCGTCGGTGGATCTGGTGCTTCGACTCAATAGTCCCGCCGTTATTGATGTTGCCATTGTGGTACACGTGGCCTCCTCCTTCTTTTTCTATCGATTTGACATTCCCCATGTGCTTGCTTGCCTTATCTTAAATCTATATTCTTCAACCCCTAATATTGTTAGTGTATGTTAACTTAATTAAGAAACTACCGGTGAAATTAATTATCAGGAGCTACTGGAGTCGGCGATTAATGTTCTAATAATTGCCAAAGAGCTGGCGTTTAGCGCTTTGTTGTTAGAGCCTCGATATCGACCATGATTATCAGCCATGATTTTTTGATTGAATCGACTACAAAGGGAGATTTGTGGGCATGAGGAATCTTGCAAGCAAAAGGGGTAATGACATTTATTGATTGGATGATTGTGATTTTCCATAGAACATATCTTGTGCACGGTATCGTTGTATTGCGCGTACTTGAGCTTGGTCCATTTCATTGGGAATTCTACTACCCCTGAGTCGTCCAACTGTTCGCTGCCTCCTCATGTGTGGATCATGAATAAATTCAAAACTTGCCTCATTCCAGTCCTCCGCATCGGGCAACAGTTCAAATCCCCCAACTGAGTATGTGCGTAGGTACGGAGCAGTGCTGTAGTTGGACGTAAACACGAGGATCTGCTCTAAATTCGGTACACGCCTTTATTGCATGAGAGTACGGAATACCGCTGCTCACCCATCTACCACATGAGCACTTTGCTCTAGATAACGAAACTCGAAAGAATCGACTACGAGCTCCTCCGCTGACCTTCAAAGAGATTTCAGCCATTTGTGCCGTCAAATTAAAGCCCGTAACCTGGTAAGATGACCCTAATTGTTGTCTTTCTCTGAATAGGTTATATATCTTATCAGGCCAAAATTGTTGCATGTTATGGACTCTTGTCTCATCTTTCAAACGTTCATAGAAATTTTGAAAACTTTGAAGAAATGTGATTCGGACAATGGTAGTTATTGGGAGCCGTCTAGCATGCTTCATCACTCCATTGATGCACTCGGACATGTTGGTTGTGAGGATGTCACACCGTTTGCCACCATCGTGGGACAAAGTCCACTTGCTCTTATCAATGCCATCCAAGTACGCAAATGCATTCGGATCAAGCGCCTTAATCTGCTCCATTATTCTGTGAAAGATTGCAACCCTGGGTTCTGCTCCAGCTTTGAAACACATATCCTTCAATTTCACAGACTTGGCATGCGTGTTGAAGTTAGAAGAGACATGTCGCAAACAAAAAATGTTAGAAGAGAATGCCAGAACTTGTTCTAGTGCACTGAGTAGTCCGGCATTCGGGTCAGATATAAGACAAACCCCTTCTATGTCGCGAACAATATATTTTGCAACCATGTGAAGGAACCAATGCCACGAGCTGTAACTCTCTGAATCAACAACTGCGTAAGCTAGTGGCACGACTTGTTGGTTGACGTCAACTGTAACTGCCATCAACAACGTGTGCTTGTACTTTCCAACCAAAAAGGTTCCATCAACACTAATCACCTTGCGACAATGTCTAAAAGTCTCGATACATGGTCGAAATGCCCAAAATACAAATCTTAACCCGTGCACATCGGGTATGCCAGAAGATTTGTGTAGCCACTCGACCACGGTCCCCGGGTTGTACATCTGCAAGGCCTCTAGATATTTTGGTAAATATTGGACGGACTGCTCCCACGTCCCGTACACATTTTCATGAGCCCGCTGCAAACCTTGTCACACCTTGTGATACGGCACAAGGTAATCATATTCTTGTTTGACAGTCTGCTGGACATGTAAGGCGCTATATAACGGATCCTGCTCGACATGGCTGGTAATGAGCATAACAATCATATTTTTACATAAATTGGGGTGATGTTTACGTGTAAACGATGCGAGACATCTGTGCTCAGAACCCAATCTTGTGATTACCCAAGCACCCTTCTGTTTCGGAAAACTAGCGCGGAGCCACCATCTGCATTCGGATGATTCGTTCATATCTACATGATTCTCACCAAGTGAACTCGACATGCAAACAAATTTCCACATCACAGGATTGCTTTCTACCACTCTATACGAAKACTTGGCGACGCGCACGGAGTAATCTTTGACAGCCCACATCAAATGTCTTTTATCTCTAAATATCATGCCTATTCTCAACACTCATTCGTCTTTATTGTAGTACAAGTCCGGTTGAGGGACACCAATYGAATCAATAYGAACMTCTTCYTATACGCGATCGAAAAATGGTATGTTCTTGTACAGTGCCGAGCCTCTATCCGCTCGTTTATGGGTTGTAGGGGCAAGTTCATTCAAGGTAGGTTCAAAAGGATCTTCATCTGGTACGCTACCCCCCAACTGAAAGAATACCTCGTCATTTTTATGACCATCATCATCTAGTTCATCTAAACCATTTTCAGAATCGCTTCCTTCATCTGGTCCGAAGCAATCGGCGGGGTAGTCCGGGATCGAAGGTGGGGGATGATGCTCGGTGGAATCTACATTTGCATATCTACTCTCGTCTCGTAGAATTGATGCATACATGTAATATTCATTGCCAGAAGACATATTCGCCATATGTGCGCTTAGTTCTACAAATATAAATATATTTATATACTCACATAAGTAATAATTTCTTATAAATTCAAATGTTCGTATAATTAATCATTTCTCACCAAGTAATAAAATCAAGTATTCACATAATTGATAATTACATCACAAATAAATAAATTCAAGTTTTCACATAATTAATAATTTCTCACAAAATAAATAAAATCACATATTCCCATAATTAATAATTTTTTCACAAGCAATTAAATAGAAGGTAACAATAGAAGGTCAATATTTTCCATAATCAATTTGCATGAACAATTCACAAAAAAATTAACAATTTTCATAAAAAATAACAATTTCCATAAACAATTAACAATTAACAAAACAATTCACAAACAAACCTAATAAATTTTCGTAAATGTTCATAACTAAATTTCGTAAATATTTACAAGCAATTAAATAGAAGTAATAATTTAAGGTCAATATTTTCCATAATCAATTTTCATGAACAATTCACAAAAAAATTAACAATTTTCAAAACAAATAACAATTTCCATAAACAATTAACAATTAACAAAACAATTCACAAACAAACCTAATACATTTTCGTAAATGTTCATAGCTAGAATTTCGTAAATATTCACAATAAATTAAATAGAAGGTAATAATTTAAGGTCAAGAATTTCCATAATTTCCATGAACAATTCAAAAAAAAATAACAATTTCCCTAATCAATTAACAATTAACAAAAAAAATTCACAAACAAACCAAATAAAATTTCATAAATATTCATAACTAAAACTCAAAAACATCTAAATTTAATATATACAAACAAAAAATAAATCTAACTGCAATTCATTAAAATTAAAAAACACAATAACAATAACAATATAATACACAAATACTAGAATTAACAACTAATTATAATTTATTAAAGTAAATTAAATAAGTTAAAACTCACCTTAAAAATGGGAGAGAATGGCCGCTGCCCTGGTTGCTCTTGCTGGTGAGAAATGAGATGGGTGTGCGTGTGTTAGGGTTTCATAGCCGTTTTTTTTATTTTTTTTGCAAAAATACCCCAGGACGCCATTCCCAAAGGCGTCCCGACCCCTGTTAATTTTTTTTTCAAAATCCCCCGGGACGCTATTTCGAAAAGCGTCCCGACCCCCCGAGTTGTTTTTTTCATTTCGTCCCCAAAAAACTTTGGGGCTTGAGTTGAGGTACGGGACGCTCCTGGGAATAGCGTCCCGCAACATTTTTTGAGATTAATTGAAACTAACATATTTATTTGGGCAACACTCTTATTAGGCCGGACTAACGGATCATTCGTTACACCAAAATTTTATATCAACACATTATAGTGCAATAACTAATACATTATAATAAAAAACCAATACATCATAGTAAAAAACATTACAGTACAAAAATCAATATATCATAGCACGGGTCAGAGATTTATGAAAAACGAATACTTTACAGATAAAAACTAATACATCACAATATAAAAATCAATACATTATATTATTGGGTCAAATGGCCTAACGGGTCATGACCCGTTAATCTGGCCTAACACAAGTGTTTGTCTATTTATTTAATTCTTATTTAAATTTATATTATTTATTTAAGTATACCTTATGAAGATTCTTACTCGAGATTGATTTTTAATTGTCCATTAAAAATATCTTAATTTAGGTTTAATTTTGTTGTTAGCTTTGGACCCACTTTCTAACCCGCTCGAAATTTCGCTGTTAGATTTGAGGGTTTATTAAATAAATATAGTATTTTTTATTGGAATTTGAGAAAATATTATCAAGAAAAAAAAATTGAAAAAATAGGTCGTTACGCGAGTGGCGTCCCGCTCACATTGTAGAAGGTATAAATAAGAACCGTTCTAGAATGTGAGCAGTGGCGTCCCGGACCTAAAGGACATTCGAGAAGGTATAAGTAAACAACCGTTCTAGAAACAATTACTTGACATTTTCTCAAAATCAATAATTTTCTCATTTACAAATAAAAGCAATTTTATTAAATAAATAATTAAAAAATAAACAAGAAACGAGTAAATTCAAATTTTCAAATAATTAATAATTTCTCACAAAATAAATAAATTAAAACTTTTTTCACATAATTAATAATTTCATATAAATTTGATTTTTCACATAATTTAGAATTTTACACAAAATAAATCAATTAACAAATTTAATTTTTCACATAATTAATAATTTCATCACAAATCAATAAATTTAAGTTTTACAACCAATTAAAAATTAAAATTAACAAAAACATAAAATTCACAAAAATATAAATTATTAATTATGTGAATAATTAAATTTGTTAATATGTAAATTGATTTATTTTGTGTAAAACTCTTAATTATGTGAAAAATTAAATTTATATGAAATTATTAATTATGTGAATAAATTCTTAATTTATTTTTTGTGAGTAATCATTAATTATGTGAAAATTCAAATTTATTCGTTTCTTGTTTAGTTGTTAATTATTTAATAAAATTGATTTAATTTGTAAATGAGAAAATTATTAATTTTGTGAAAATGTCAATTATTTTTTTTCAAATAATTTTTTGATGAAATCATTAATTATGTGAAAAATTAAATTTGTTAATTGATTTATTTTGTGTAAAATTCTTAATTATGTGAAAAATCAAATTTATATGAAATTATTAATTATGTGAAAAAAGTCTTAATTTATCTATCTTGTGAGAAATTATTAATTATTTGAAAATTCGAATTTACTCGTTTCTTGTTTAGTTTTTAATTATTTATTTAATAAAATTGCTTTTATTTGTAAATTAGAAAATTATTGATTTTGAGAAAATGTCAAGTAATTGTTTCTAGAACGGTTGTTTAATTATACCTTCTAAAATGTCCTTTAGGTCCGGGACGCCACTTGGAGTGGCATCCCGCTCACATTCTATAACGGTTCTTATTTATATCTTCTAGAATGTGAGCGGGACGACACTCTAAGTGGTGTACCGACCTATTTTTTCAATTTTTTTTTTTTGCTAATATTTTCTCAACTTTCAGTAAAAAATACTATATTTATTTAATAAACCCATAGATTTGATGTAGTCATTTTCTAGTTATTTAAAACAATTTGCGAATACAAACATTCCCTTTAAATTCATTTATAGACTGTTTTAGCCAAGTTATTTAAATGCGAATAGCTTATACACATTTTCCATTATAATATTCTCGAGTTTGTGATTCTGCATTTCTTTCCTATTCTCTTTCTAATTAGTTGCATTGCACGTTTGAGTCATGAGTTTGGCTCATCTTTGTTTTAACCATCTTGTTTCTAATAGTTTCCATGTTGCTGTTGTATCACAGGCTTCATGGGAGGTTGCTTCTGGCACAATATGTTACTATCTGGACAAAGATAATTTTTACAGTTTTTCAGAAAATACGCTCGACGGGTTACTCTGACCACACACACAAAAAAAAAAACAAAATTATAAACATTTCATTACTAGTATTAGTTTCTATTTTACAAATTATTCCCACAATATGGGATAGTTTGTTAAGAAAACACAAACCTCAAACGAGTGTATGTACTATGTCAAGGGGGTATTTTTAATTTTAAATATCATTGAGTTTATCTGTTACTAAGAATCCATATATTTATTTACTCAATTATGCTTTATGCAAATATTCAGGTAATGGCAGTCGACATGTCTTACCATTTTTGCTAAATTGATGACTCACTAGTAAAGCGGGTCCATATGATCACGCAACATGCTATGCCTCATAATTAGTGACCGTGGACATGTTTAAGTCTGTCATGGTGGTAGTAGAATACTACAATTACATTGGTACTCTTCATATAATGTTTATAAGATACTCCAAAAGAATTTGATAATAGTATTAATTGAACAAACTACCGTTCCTTTTAATACAAAATTTTAGAAAACAATCTCTCCGAACGAACCATACCTTGTCATTCTCGGTGACATGGGGGATAAGCTCTACCATATGCGTGAACATTCTCATCAATTGTTAGCTCACGTATTTTGCTATAATATTTTCTAGTATTGATAAATGTCTTGTTTTTACTGAATTTTGGTGCATTTTTAGGTGAAATAGTAAATATATTTATTAAATTTTGTTTTTTTTGGTGAAACCTACTTTCATTTAAATTTTTACACCTTTCTAGAATGGGTCTCGTAGGACCCATTCTGGAAACCACACTTTCTAAAAGATCTTTCTAAAAACCTATTCTGGTTTAAATATACTTTTCAGAAGGTATCTTTAGAAGACCGTTGTAGAAAGTAGACTTTCAAGAAGGTAACTTGAAAAACCCTTTCTAGAAAAAGACTTTCTTAAACGAGGTTTCTAATCTCTTCTAGAAACTAGTTCCTATAATGGGTTTGACGAGTAAAATACATAAAAAACTACTTTCTAGAATGGGTTACCAACCATTTTAGAAAGTCGGACTTTATTCAATGGATGTATCTAGAATGCTTTAATAACCGGTCAAGATAGACTATTTCAACCATTCTAAATTGTGTCTATTGCACTAGTTTTTCATCACCCTCTAGCACACGTGTTGGGAATCCCATTCACGGAAATTTTCCTTATTTTGTTATTTGTCTTTCTTGTGCTCAAAACATATTAGGATATTATATTAGGTCTTTATTTTGTTTTCTAGATTTTATTTAGGAATTGTTAACTTGTTTATCAAGACTAGGATTCTTGTCTATTTAAGACAAGAAGAAGCCGTAAGAGATACACGACTTGAACGCAAGAGAGATCGAGACGCACGACATAACAAAACACATGCACGTGAAAGACTTGAAGCCACTATTCAAAATACATACATCTTTGAAGTTGCGTGACCAACGGAGAAGATCATCCTATCGTGGTGACAAGTATTTTGGTATCAAGTGTTGATACTAATGTTTTCATATATTACTTTATAACTTTGTATTAATATAGTTTTCGGGTTTGTATAGCTACGAACGAAATTTAAATTGTTGAGTTCTCTTATTTTTAATCATTCCGCTGCTTATTTTTATATAAACTGTTTGATGTTACTTCTGGTGTTTTAACACCAGACCTAACATCTATTTATTGATACTTATTTAGTAACCATAGACCTACACGAGTTTACAATTGGTATCAGAGTAGGATACTTGACGTACTAAGTATACTGATCCTTATTTTGTAGGACGCTATGGATGCTCAAGGATATCCTCGACCTCCGATCCCTACTGGTGAGAACTATTCTCTCTGGAAACAAAGGATGAGGTGGCACATCGAGAACATTGATAAACGTGCGTGGAGAGCCATACTGGTTGGATGGGAAAAGCCACGCAATACTTATGCTGATGGTGATATGATTGAAGATTTCTTAGCACTCTAAGAAATCTTCTCCGCAATAGTACGGAGTAGATTGTAGACAGGTAAGTTTTTCCGAGCCGTGTCTCTCGAGGATAGATATAATCGGCGGTCGGTGTTTTTTACTTACTCTCTTGTTAAGCTAAATTACACTAATCTAAACTAAGAAAGCATTAAGTCATTGGTTTGATTTGAGTCTTGAATTTGAAAGAAGACTTCAATGAAAATAATAAAAATGAGGGTTTAAGGTGTTCGGTTCGTCTCCTCGATTAATCGGTTTTCACCGAGCACTTGATCCACGATTCGGGGTTGTCAATCCTAAATTGTCGACCAAGTGTTGGGGTTGTCAACCCCAATTCTTGACAAGATCCGATTAATGGTTCTAAATGAACCAATACCTGAACCCGTAATAACTAAACTAATTGCATCAAGAAAAGCTTACAATTAAAAAAAGAAGTCATGGAGGGAAAATCAAATCATTTGAAATTGAGAGAGTCAAAGAGCATTAAATGTAAAGAAGTCAAAATTATCAAAGAAGAAAGTCCCATTTGTCTTTTGAAAACCCAAGGTTTGCTTGGACAAATGGGGAAAAAAGCTTGAAGATGCAACAATGGAGTTTGGCAAGAACAAGAAAAGAAATACAAGCTAGAAAATTAATAGGAGAAATTGAAATGCAAAGAACAACAACACAAACTAAATCTAATATCCAACACAACAACAAGAATAATTAATCAAGAACAAAGCATAATAATTAAGGGAAAGAAAACTACCAATTGCATTAAACTCAAAGCTTCAAATCTTCAAACAACAAGCACCACAAATGAAGGGGGTGTCACCCACTCCAACACTTGCTTAAGAACAACTAACTAACTACTAACTAAAAACTAACTAACTAAGCTAACTAAATTACACAAGCTAAGAATTTAAACTAGGGTTTACATGACAAGGGGAAATGTAAAGATTTGGAGGAAATGGAGCAAGCCCAAAATTCCACCAAGGAAGGATTGGATAAGGCTGGAGAAAGATAAGTCTATTTATACAAAAACGCAGGGGCAAAATCATCAAAATGGACCAAAATCATGAGCTGGACTGCGTCTCAATCAATCGACTGAGGAGCAGTCGATCGACTAAGGAGCAGTTGATCGACTGCTTCGCCCAAAATTGCCAAACTCACTTCCGAGCAATCAATCTGGAGAGGTCCAGTCGATCGACTGTGGAGCAGTCGATCGACTGGTACGGCTGCTCCGGCTCGGTTTTCTTGTTTCCGCTCTAAACGTCCGCCGGCTGTCGCTCCTCGTTTGCACTGTGTTCCCTTGCTGTCTGTTCCAATCCGAGTTGAGTGGGATGCCTCCAAACGTGCGCAGGACCCGCTTGGTCATCCTGCGGCCAAAAATACCAAAAAGGGTAAAAATATACGAAAAATTACTAAAAACCGCACAAAAGTTATAAAAATCGAAAAATAACAAAATAGGCCAAAACGACTCCTAAAACCCGTAAATGCAAGCAAAACACATGCGAATGTGACACAAAAAGGTAACAAAAAAGTGTACAAAAAAGTACAAATCATGATACCATCATCAAGAGAGAAGAAGAGTGGATGACTAATGAACTAGTCATGTCAAACTGGAACTTCAAAACAATCAACACTCTATGTGGATATGTTGATGCAAGCTACTATAAAGTGATTAAAAAGTGCGAGTTGGCAAAGGATGCATGGGATGCGTTGCAGAGGGTGTGTGAAGGAACTCATAGTGTCAAGAAATTGAGACTGAGGATGCTGACTGCTACTTTTGAGTCAATGAGGATGGAGGAGAAAGACTCCATCATAGATTACGCCATAAGACTCTCGGATATTGCGAACGAGTGTGAAGAACTTGGTGAAGCCATGACTAACTCACGTCTTGTGGAAAAGTTTCTAAGATACATCTTGAAGAAATTCAGCATCAAAGTGGTATCTATTGAAGAAGCAAAGGACACAGACGATTTAGAATTTGATGCTTTAGTAGGCTCGCTCAAGACATTTGATATGGAACATCTTGGTTTCAACTCAAAAGAGAAAAATGTTGCTCTAACTCCCGATGTTAACTCTTATGACGATGAAGATATCGATTGGAGAGAGCTACTAGAGAAGGTTGATGCTACCACACTTGGGGAAGAAGAAGTGTCTCTTGTGTATCAACGGTTCAACAAGTACTTGAAGAGGAAAAACAATATTGGAGGATCATATTCAAAACTTAATCCAGCAACGACAACACCAAAATCATCAGGGTGTACACTTGCCAAATTCCAGTCTTTACCTTTGGAATCCGAAACGTCTAGTTCCCCAAAGCCCCTCAATGAAGTTCAATGTCATGAGTGTAAAGGTTGGGGACATTGTAGAAATGAACGTGAAAATACTCTGAGGAAGAAGAACTTGATTACAAAAGGTTTAACAAAGGGAACAGCAATTCTGACACTTCTGAAACTGTTCCAGATTTGTAAGCTAAAGTTGTGTGGGATGACGACATTCATGTTTGTAACACCAAAACCAACACCTGGTGCCTGAATGCAGAGTTGAAGAAACACCTGACAGGTACGAGAAGCTGAGAATTTGATTCGAACTAATTTGCTCCTTTCAAAATAAAAACAAGTTAAACAATGCGTGTCTACGTTTTGAAAGCAAGTTCACACGCAAGAGAATAGAGTCACTGTAGACTGGCAAGTTAAACCGAGTCGAATTCTCAAGGAGTGGAAATACAAAGTCGACGATGTTTATTATATCACACTTCACAAATTCTAATTCTAAACACACGATCAAAAGGTTTTTTTTTGATTATTTAAGCAAACTAGAATTTAAAATTAATCTTGCAAAGAGAGCGTCAATCTCTATGCAAGAACTTAACTAACGTTTATAAAAAATTTAACAATGAATTTAAAAATGAAATTGAAAACTATTTGAAAACTTAATAAGAAGATTAAAGTAAGAGTTATCATTCAAGCATATTATCAAACACCTAGGAAGCGTTGACGAATTATACTTTTATCAAGAACAACTATCAATCTAAGAACTATAAAAATGCAAGAAAGATGGATAAATCGAATAAAAGGATTCAAAATAAACTAAATAATTCCAACACCAAATATCTAAAGAAGAAATATCCAACCAATAGATTAACGGCCACAAAACAAAAATAGAGTTTAAGAGAATACTAATTCGAAACGAATGAATGATTGTCATGAAGGATGAAAGTTATATTAACTCCAGCGATTCCTGAGGGATTAACTTCTATGCTACGAAACCAGGAGTTTGTCACGAACTTCGAGTTGTTACGTTCTTCTAGAAAGAACAGTAAGCTACCAAACCCAATCTTTATCTCGTATAGTAATTGTCGTGAGGGCTCTCGTGCTAGGTCACGTCTGAATGATCCATCATAGGTTAGGTTCTTTGCCTTTTTATAGTCTCCAAAACCCCCCTTTTTGGCCTCGTAACTGAAGGATCTTTTGAAATCCTGAGTTTATAGCGCTCGCATATGACCGGATGGTCTGAAGAATCCAACCGGATGGGGTCTTCGTCAGACAATCCGATCGGATGTCCGATCCATCCAACCGGATGTGAGTCAGTAGGCTAATCCAGTCAGGAAATCCGACCAGACGTGATTTAGTGGGTCAATCGGTTCGGATGTCAGATCCATCCGATCGGGTGAGTGTCCTTGTGGCTACTTCTTCGTGCTGACTTTCTCGTCCTTGTCTCTCAATTCTCGTAACGGTTTACAAGCTTTATCTTCTTGAAATACAGGTCTCGTCTAGCGCTTTAGCTTCATGAGAAAACACAGAAGTCATCTCAAAAGGACCAATTATTGATCGAAAAATCAAAAAGTTAAGTAAAAAGCTGTAGAATGCAAAATTATGCAAAATAGCCTAATCTCAACCCGGAAAAGATAACAAAATAAATAATACATGACTCGAAACATATACAAAACTCATAAAAAAATACGTATGAATAAGAATTTAGTATGAAGAATTATTTGCCAACTGGGGTAATCAACTGCCCAAAGTGAAGGCTCTTACGATCAAGATGGACAAATTGACTCAAGAGAAGAATGATCAACTTAATATAATTGTTCGATTGGAGTCATCACTCACTAGAAAAGATGCTGAGCTAGAACTTGTGAAGACGGGTTTGAAGAAGATCCAGGATACCCTCTCGAACCTCAACAAGGCTAAGGCTGACAAAATTATTGAATTAAGTATCCCCGATTCATCCAAACACGGGATTGGATACAAGCCTGATCAACAAATGCCACAATCAAGCCAAAAATTGGAGAAGGTCAAAAGCCACAAGAAGAGAATAATACAATACGTGTGTCATCACTGTGGTGAACGAGGTCACATCTAACCATTCTGCTGGAAGATTGTTGGCAAACAAAATCCGTTTTAAAAGTCGAAGCTGACTACTGAGTTCCGTGAAGGTTTTTATGTTCCTAACACCAAAACTGACAACAGAGTCAAATAGGTCTGAATCAAAAAGAATGAGATCAAATGCAATATGACTTATTCATCTCTAAAATCCCACATTCCTAGAGCTTAGTACTTCGACAACGGATGCTCTAAACATATGACTGGCTCAAAAGATCTTCTCTCAAATATTATCAAGTTTCAAGTAGGAAAAGTGAAGTATGGTGGAGGTGCAAACGGCCAAATCATAGGCCAAGGAACCCTTCATGTTCATGGTATTGCAAAGCTTGATATTGCTTGTTTAAGGCTTAATCGTGAAGTTGATAAGTATTAACCAAATGTGCGATGGTGGGTTCAGTGTCAAGTTTACTCATGAAAAATGCAAGTTTATGACGAGGGCAATGCATGTATCCTTACTGGTCAGAGGACTTCCGATAATTGCTACCAAATCAATGGTGATGTGTTCTGCAAGCTATCTCAACTGAGTGATGCCGATGTATGGTTTCAAAAGATCGGACATGTCAATTACAATATGTTGGAAAGATTGGACAAGAAGGAAGCCGTGAATGGTCTACCTAAGCTCAACACAAAATCATTCCAGTTTGCGAGGCATATCAGAAAGGGAAGCAGGTCAGGGTATCCCATCCAAATGTGAAAAGTCTCACTACATCAAACTGTTTCGAACTTCTTCATATGGATCTAATGGGTCCACTTGAATTAGAAAGCCTTGGTGGTAATAGGTATGTACTTGTGATTGTAAATGATTTTTCTCATTTTACATGGGTAGAGAAATCTTAAAAGAAAAATCTGAGGCTTTCAAAGCGTTTAAAAAACTTGCGAAAAAGTTGTGTGTTCATTTTGGTGTGAATACAGGTAAAATTAGATCAGACCATGGGGAAGAATTTGAGAATATTTCTTTTCAAATTATTGTTTCAAAGTTGTTATAACTCATGAATTTTCGTTATCCATCACCCCCCAACAAAATGGGATAGTCGAACATAAAAATAGATCTCTTGCAGAAATGACTAGGACTATGCTTATTTCAAATTGGATTGCAAAATGTTTTTTGAGGGAAGCAATGAATACTGCATGCCACATAATTAATAGGGCGTATTTCAGACCTGGGTCATGTGTTACTCCCTATGAATTATTGTTGGGCAAAAAGCCAAATTTGAGCTATTTTCATGTTTTTGGGTGTATTTGTTATGTGATAAATGATAGGAATCATCTTGCAAAAATTGACTCAAAGAGTGATAAATGTATTTTCATGGGATATTCTCGAAATAGTCATGCATATAAAGTGTATAATCTTAGGATGCGTTGCATGATTGAGTCGGTAAATGTCAAGTTTGATGATATGATTAGTGGAGTTAAACCTACTGAGGATAATGATATGGTTTTTGATCAGAATCCTCAAGAAAATGTTACGGTTGGCATAGATGAAACTGCAGGTGAAGAAACTGAAGATGCAGGTGGTGACGGTACTGGTGACTTGACACCGAACTTAACACCAACTCAGGCTGCTCCAGAATTAGACTCATATCCAGATGAGGAAGATCTAGATGGTCAGGTTGACTTACATCAGAGGGATATTCCCTTAAGAATTCAGAGGAATCATCCTACGGGCCAAATCATTGGAGATCTCGATGAAAGGAGTACGAGAAAGCCACAAATAAACTTCAAAGAGATGGTAAGGTTTGTTTGGTTATCTACTAATTATTCTTTGTCATGAATCAGGGTTTGATTCGGAAAATTTGGGGATTAGGGCACAGCTTAAGGATGGTAATTTGGGAGAAGCATCGTATTTGGACAAGAAGCAAGGGACTATGATGGGAACCGGGTCTGGATCTGCAATTAGAGTTGAAACGGATAGGAGCAGCAGTTGTGGTGCTGGGCTAGCTGTTTGTTCAAAGGGACAAGCCTAATTAATTAAATGACAGGCCCATTTAGTTACATGAATGGAGACCAATTATGATATATGTGTTCAATTTATATTTTAGCTAAGAGAGAGAGTGAAAGTTGTTGCATTTACGTTTTTTTAAGGGGACATTTCAGCTTGTTGCAATGGTCCCCCCCTTGGGTATTTATATTTGTTGATGGAATGAGAAATGATATCAGATAATTACACAAATAATTCCTTCCTCTCCAAGTCTCTCTATTTCCTCTCTATCCTCACTAGTACAGATACTGCAATCTAGAACAGACAAAAAAGTCAATCCAGAAGGTTATTTTTAAAACTGTTCTGGATAGCACTTTTTAGAACATGATTTTAAAATACCGTTCTGGAATGATGACTTTGCAGAATGGTTTTACAATAAAGTATACTTTCCAGAACGGTAATTGCAAAACCATTCTGGAATGGGCGTCAATCCAGAACGGTATTAAAATACCCTTTTTGAAAGTATACTTTTTAGAACGGTATTCTAATTACCGTTCTGGATTGACGAACATTCCAGAACGGTATTAAAATACCGTTCTAGAAAGTATACTTTTCAGAATGGTATTGTAATTACCGTTCTGGATTGACGAACATTGAAGAACGGTTTTGCAATAACCGTTTTAGAAAGTCTGTCTAAAAAACCAAATTACAATCCAGAACGATATTATAATTACCGTTCTGGAATGTTTGTCAATCCCGAACGGTAATTAAAAAACCGTTCTTGAATGTATTTCTAAAAAGAATAATCCAGAACGGTATTTTTAATAATACCGATCTGGAAGATATTTACCAATTTGAAATATTTTTACAATTTCGGCGGGTAAACGGAGCGGGTAAATGAATTATTTTTTCACTCTCTCTTTTCCAAAACCCGCCTGCTCCTTATTCTCTATCTCCCCAAATCATCACAAACCCAAAATCAGCCAATTGATTGAGCCCTCGTCAAAATCCCCAAATCACACCAACACATCTCTCACTCTCTATGAAATTCCAAGCGACACCCGCACACTCTGCATCCCACTGCCGCCAAAACAGAGACATCATAGCGAGGTGACGGCAAGCTTCCCCTCCCTCTCCACCTGACCTCTTTGCCTCCATCTTCGCCACTGTTCTATATTGCATTCATGAGCACATCTCCTCCTATCCAACGATCCGTGTGTTTTTCATGACAGCCAAACCCTAAACATCGCTCAATCGCGCGGGAATAGCAGGTCCCCAAAACCCTAGATCCCAATCGCAATGAAATTAGGGATTCAACTAGGTTTCCGGTGGTGTCTCATTTGCTATTCAGGCTCAGGGGCGGGAAACGAGGGTTCGGGTCACTGCTGAGAGGGGCGGCAATGAAGGTTGGGCAGAAGAAGACAAATAATTTTGATACCTGTTGGGATATGAGCGGGCAGATGCTGAGGCACGTGAACGGCGAGAAGACAGTTCGAAGCTCACAACCTTTGAGAAAGCTCCGAATTCTTTAGAAAAGGTAGGTTTTTATCCCAATCTCGCGTGTCCTTGATTTTTTATTCTCATCCTTGAATTCTAAAATTGTTTGTTACTAGTTGATTGAAATCGCTTTTTCAGGATTATGTTATTCGAATTTATCTGTAAATCAAACTATGTTTTTTTCCTGTAATTAAAATCTCTTTGTAAGAACGGGAAGGTTGGTCGGGCCAGGTGCGTAATGAACGAAATGGAAAATTTGAACCTTCTAATAGGATCAAGTTACCCGAAAATCTATTTAAGGCTTGTGTATTAGCACTATTAGTGATGATGATTTTTATTTGAGTTTGTAATACTTATTTTTTTTTTCCTTTTTCTATAGCACTATGTTTATTTGCTATGACTGTCTAAAAATGATAAACCAAGGAGTGCTCTGTATCTTTTATCTCATCATGTTTATTCTAAAATTTGTCACTTGACCGAATATTATGTATTGTGTTCTCACGGCTAAGCGTTTTTTCTTACTGAAATAGGATGATTCACTCTGGCGGACAATATCGTTGGCATTTCAAACATTCGGCATAGTATATGGTGACATGGGCACGAGCCCTCTTTACGACTTTTCCGATGTTATTCCGATTTATTTTTCTTCGGCGACTCCTCCGATTCACCTGAGAGGTCAGAGATTTTCCAGGCGACTTGTGTAATCAAAGTCCTGGAAAAACTCGGGATTCATAGGTATCTTATTTTCAAAATCTAAGTCTCAACTTTTATCCGGTATATATGTATTATATGAAAATTCCATTTTTTGGTTCTTGATTTTGTTAATTTAATCAGAATCTAAAAGTAGAATGCCAAAAGAAATTGGTATATTTTTCTTTTGACTTTTTAAAAATAAATAAACATTTCTACAACTTATATACGTACTAAATATTGCCCATTTAAAATAAAAATAAAATAATTGTAACACCTAGCTAGAGTTAAAGACGGCCAAATTTCTCGGCAATTCTATTCCGAAATTTTAATCAAATCTATAAAATTCGGAACTAATCTCTGCCAGGTACTCGGTGGTTGGGACGAGTTACGGTGGATTTGTGGCTTGTCGCATGGCGGCAATGTGGCCGGAGAGGGTGGAGAAAGTGGTGATCGCCAGCTCGGGAGTTAACATGCGGCGACGTGATAATTTAGAGCTGCTGAAGAGAGAGAAAATGGAGAAGACCGAGGACTTGATGCTGCCCAGCACCGCCGCCCAACTGCGGAGGTTGATGGCTTTGACCATTTTCCGATTGCCCTACATGACTGATTTCTTCCTCAATGATTTCATCAAAGTCGGTAACTTTGCACTAATTTTATATCTGAATTAAATATTGTGTGATTTTTTTTCTCATATAATTTTATTATTTCTCAATTTTATATGACTTTGGGGTCCTCAGGCAATTTGCAAATATATAATTAAATCTGAATACTGGGAATAAAAGATTCTAATCAGTAAACATCATTAACAATAACATAAGACTAGTTTGGATACCCGCACTTACGCGGGCATATCCAGATATGATTCTTAGTGCTGACCAAGCCATAAGACGGAGTTGTGCCCCTTTACCTCTTAGAGGTTTTTTAGCCTTGCCGTTTCATGTTTATCTGTTTCCATTAACTTACACATCAAGGAAAGTCGCAATTTTTTGCTCAATCCTTTTAAAGATTGCATTTTCTCGTTGGTAAAGAGTTCTTTAAACTTTCCTTGGTGTGATTTGAGAAAGTTTCCTTAAATCAAGTTGCCCGTGTGAGATTTATTTATTTATAAAGATAAACACCACAATGCTATTTATATTTTGAAGAAAATTAATAAAAACTGGCCATTCTTTTTTTTTTTTTGTGTAATTAAAATACTGGAGATTAGCATTGTTGATGGTTGAAAGTATATTCATTGACCTAAATTAAAGAGGGCATATTTTTTTAATTTGTTTTTTCAAGTTATGTTGCTAAGCAGGGTTGTTTGTCCTATTTTCTTGCACTTGTTCTTTTCCCAGCAAAAAATGAAGGCTGGCCATGTGTACCTTAATTACTCTGATGAAGAAGAAGGAGATGTGTACATTGATGACTATGATATAGTTCAAGAAATTGACCTTAATGAGGAAGGTACCTAATATGAGTTCATTTTACGCATGACTTTTGCTTTCATTGGAACTCTGTTCAATTCTTCTTTTTTTTCCTTGTGCAGATCTCCCTGACGCAAACGATGATGATGCCATTGAATCTAGTGATGAAAGTGATCATCAAATAGCTGACGCTAATGATGATTTTGTGCAGAAATTCGTACGCCATACAGGTGATAATTTTTGTTTTTAACTGTTGGTAAAATATTCACTAATGGTTACTTCTTTAAAGTGGTAATCATGTTTCTTGTCTTATATAATAAGAGAATTTGATGTCAAGCTCGGAATTAAAATATTGACATTGAGGATATTAATTAGTTAGTGTTTTGTGCTATTTAAGACACACACACTTGTAGGTTTTTCTGGTTCTATATAGCCTCGAACTTTAAAATTCAATTATTATAAATATATAAAAATCACAGGATAAGTTATAGTTCCCACTTGCAAATCACATATTATTCAGTACCTTTCTTGATTTAGTTTGCAGAAGCCAAGCTTTTGCTTCTGATTATTATAGAGATGGGCTTTTGGTTGTTGATTGGAGCATTTGATTTTCATTTGATGCATCATTTTCAAAGTTTGAACATGAATTATTATTAATTTCTTAATAGTGGGTCAAGTGGCATCCTAGAGCGCATCTGGTCTTGGCCGGCTCAGCACATCACAATGTATATATGTGGAATGCTGATGAAGGCACGCTTCACCAGACATTTTTGGGACATGGAAAATCAGTTACTTGTGGTGATTTTACACCTGATGGTATTTCTTCATGCTCTCTCTCAAGATCTATGAAGCCATTAGGAACTGTATATGTTTAATTTTTTTTACATAGGATTTTTTTATTTACAATAGGATTATTTTTATTACAATATATATATTTTTTGAGATTATTTCTGTAATTTAAAGAATGCAGATTTTCAGAATCTAGTGGGTAATTTATGCTCGAACCAAGTCGTGCAGTCTCAGATTACGTCGGCTAATTTAGCTAATTCCCAGAATTCCTCGTTGCAAGAATATGCGGACAACTCGGGTGGGGCCTCTTCCAGAAATGTGAATTTTGAGGAGAATAATGCGATTTTGCAACATGGCTCGTGGCAGCAAGTGACTCCGAGGTTCCGAACTTATACTAAGGTAATGATTTTAACCGAATTTAATTACAAAAATAACCTTGAGTTTAATGTAATTACAATAAAAATAGCTAACTTTCAAAATTACAAAAATCTATGGGGTGTGTTTTGTAAGTTTGAAATTATAAAAGATAATTGATTTTTTTTTTGTAATTAGGTGAAACTTCAAGGGTCATTTTTATAATTGTACTTTTACATCTACAATATTATTCACTCTTATGTTATAAATCTTGATATTTCTGATTTGATGGAATATATTTTGACAGATTCAAAAGGCTGGATCGGTCGGCAGGTCGATCAACGTCTCGGGCTTCGGAAATTATGACGAATTACATTATGAAATCGAGCGTATGTTTGGCCTCGAGGGCCTTCTCAACGACTTGAGCTCCGGATGGAATCTCGTCTACGTGGATTTCGAGAATGATGTTCTTCTTGCTGAGGATGATCCCTGGGAGTAAGTTCTTTAATCAAGTTATTGATGTGTGTATATAATTACATTAGGTTAATTACAAAAATACCCTCTCATATGTTTAGTCTAATAACAAAAAATATTATCTTTTAATAAACTCGCATAGTCTTTTACCAAAATACCCTGTCATATGTGATCCCTCTCACATTAATGTCGCATAGTCTTTGTTTTTTTCCAGTTTGTTTAATAAACTCGTGTTTGGTTTTCTATGAAATTTGAAGCAAATCTTTGTTGGTATTTATCTATGGATTTGCTTGATATGTATAATTTCTTTTTCTTTGTGGGTTATATATAATCTCTTTTTCTTTGCAGGTTTTCATATAATTGGGAATAAATTATGTTTATTTTTTATATCCTGATCATCATATGATCGTTTTTACATTATATGACTATATGTAGGAAAATTAAAAGGTTACAAGGTGCTACAATGATATCAATTTCAAATATTATTTCAAGGGATTTAAACAAAGTCCTAGGAATTGAAATAACATAGATTGTGTTTTCTTCTTGAATCCTAGAGCATATGAATGAAATCATTAGTTTTTAAGCCCACAATCTTAGAACCGGATTTGTTGAGGTAAATCCTTTTAAATGTAACTACAACATACTGTATCCAAATTAAAGTGCTATTAATTTCAAATATGTCTCATTATTAAATTCAGTTTGATTATATAAATGGGTTATCGATTATATGGTACCTAGAAATTCCCTTACAGTTGTTGTTGATAGTCCTCTGTGTTAGATTAAGGTCTGGAATATTTGGATTGCTTGTTCTTTGGACAGTTAGTTTTAATTTTGATCACTTTTAACTAGTTTTTCTTTTTTATAGACATAATATTATTATTTCTTGGTTATTAATATGGATGTGCTTTTTTCAGCCATTGATCTATGAAATGCAGTGACTCTATCGAAGACAAAGAAGAAAGGAAGGGCGCATAAAGAAATTGTGGTGAACTCGATATGAGATGCTGTGGAGAAGTACGATTCACTACGTTTTCACTTTTGAAAACATGAGGAATATCAAGTTCAAGGAGTTCAGAGACCAGCTCAAGTCCGGAAGCAGGTTGGAGATATAATCATACCTTTTGGATTAGAATTATTGAGCTTGCCGAGTGTTTATTATTTATTTATTTTTAGTGTTAATTACAAGTTTCGTAAACCATGTCTTATAGAGGACCAATAGCTTAAATGATGTAAAATAAGTAATTACTTATTTAATAAATATTATGATTTAAATGAGGATTTGGTGTTTTTAATAGTATTGCATTTTTTATGTTTTACATTTGATGAAAGCGTATTTTCCAACAATTCAAAACATTCTAGAAGGCAAAACTTTCCAGAACTGATTTTACTGTTCTGGAAAGTACTTTCCAGATCGCTTTTTCAAAAATATGTTCTGGTATGTTTAACTTTTCATAACGGTATTTTCCAATACCGTTCTGAAAAATATAACTTACCAGAACGGTATTTCTAAATACCGTTCTAGTAAATCATACTTACCAGAACGGTATTTCCAAATACCGTTCTGGAAGGTATGATTTACCAGAACGGTATTTGATAATACCGTTCTGGAAGGTATGATTTACCAGAATGGTATTTGAAAATACCGTTCTGGAAAGTTTAGCTTACCAGAACGGTTTTTTGAAATTACCGTTCTGGTAAGTTATACTTTCCAGAACGTCTTTTTTAACTACCGTTCTGAAAAGTGGCGGATCAACATGGAATGGTACCATTCTAGATCAGAATTTTTTTTTCTAGAACGCCTTTTTTTTTTACCCTTCTAGAAAGTCTGCCAATCCAGAAGGGTAAAAAAAGGCGTTTTGGAAAGTACAGACTTTCTATAACTATGTCACTACAGAAGGTACAAAAAGGCATTCTGGATAGGCAGAATTACCCTTCTGGATATGCAGTTTCTGCACTAGTGCCAATTCTAATCTATCTCCAATCTCTTGTTATTCTTATCAACAAACCCAGAAACATTCACACAAATTTACAGGAAATAATTAAAATCATTACAATTGGTACTCAAAGACACTCGATTCCCTACAATGGCTGAAGATACCCATTTCAAAGATCTTCAAGAAGCCCAGAAACGTATAGATCAAGTCCTCCAAGCTGAATCTGCAAAAAGAGAAGCATCAGAAATGAAGATGCAAGAAAAAATCTCAGTAATCAACACAGAAATAATGAATAAGTTTGAACATCTATCACAGACTCTTGCGTCCATCCAACTACAGTTGCTTAATGCTGACAGAAGCCCTAAACATGTGGATGAGGGGTCAATTTTGGGAGATCCAGGACCAGGCTGGTCCTCTCCCAGAACAGCCTCAAAACAACAAGTTACTACTGGCAGGATGCTTCAGGATCACCCTTCTGCCAACATAATTACACCCATGCCCAAGTTGGAATTTCCCAGGTTTGATGGCTCTAATCCCAGGTCATGGATCTTAAAGTGCCAAAGTTAATTCAAGCTTATACCTAATGTTCCAGACCACCATAAAGTCACCCTAGCAGCTATGCATTTTGAAGGAAAAGCTGGTCAATGGTATCAACTATTTTCTATTAAACAACTGGACATCACCTGGTCACAATTCCTGAAAGTGATTTCTGCCAGGTTTGAGGAATTAAAGAAATCAAAGATTATTGCTGAATTTAATAAATTAAAACAGACACATTCATATGGAGACTATGTTGATAAGTTTGAAGAACTGAGGGCCTGTATGTTGCTGTTGAACAAGGGAGCTTATTCTGAATAGTATTTCATTGCTAGTTTTATCAGTGGCTTAAGTGATGAGTTACAGTCCTTTATGGATATGTTTGAACCATCCTCTCTGCAGCAGGCCATTGAGTTAGGACTGAGACAACTGCATACAATTAAGGCTTTAGCTAAGAGGCTCAGGGCACCTACTAAACCATTCACAACATATAATCCTAAGAAGGCTGAATCAAGCAGCCCACTAAATCCACCCCAACCCATTCTCAAACCCCAATTTAAACTTCTCACTACTTCAGAGATGGCTAACATGAGAGAGAAGGGACTCTGCTACAATTGTGACGAGCCTTTCTCTAATGGTCACAGGTGCAAGAACAGGATTTCCTACATGATAATGACTGCTGAGGAAGAGGTATATTACCAAGATTACTCACCCAATAGTGAAATTCCTGAGCAATCAACTCTTGAGGTTATGGAAGAAATCCAGATGTCCATGAACTCAGTTTCTGGAGAAGGGGGAATGACCACTATGAGGCTCATTGGTTCAGTGGGGAAGGATAAACTCCACATACTCATTGACACTGGTAGCACCCTCAGTTTTATACAAGAAGCTATTTCTAAAAGACTAGGATGTAAGTTGGATGCTGCTAAACCCATTCTGGTAAAAGTGGCAAATGGGCAGAAAATGGTTAGTTCTACTATGGCTGTAGACTTTAAATGGAAAATGCAGGGGCACACTTTTGTTTTCTCTCCCAGGGTTTTATGTAATGAAGGTTGTGATCTCATTCTTAGATGGGATTGGTTGAAATCCTGCACTCCAATAGAGTTTGACTATGACAACATGACTTTCACAGTCAACTTATTGGGCAAAAGAGTCGAGATACAAGCTATGTCTACCCCAAATGAATGTCAACTAATTTCTTGTCCCACACTGTATAAAATGGTACACCAGGAATTCCCTACTCAGATCCAAGAAATGTTTTGGATTAAGGCCAAGCCTAATACTGAAGATAAGGATAAATATGGCAAAATGGAGGACCTGCTATTGGAATTTCAGGATGTTTTTGAGGAGCCACCAGGGTTACCACCTGTGAGGGGAGTGGAGCACCATATTGTGCTCAAGGATGGTAGCATCCCTAAGCATCAATACCCCTATAGAGTGTCACACAGTCTGAAAGGGAAATTGAAAAGATTGTAAGGGAATTGTTAGAATCTGGAGTGATACAGCACAGTAACAGTCCTTTTGCATCACCAGTATTGGTAGTCAAGAAGAAGGATAACTCTTGGAGGATATTTGTAGGCTATAGGTATCTGAACAGCTTAACCATAAAACATGACTACCCTATTCCTATCATTGATGAATTGCTGGAGGAGCTACAAGGTGCTGAATACTTTTTAAAAATTGACTTAAGGTCAGGATATTTCCAAATACTAATGAGGCCTGAGGATAGGTACTTGACAACTTTTAATACTCACAATGGGCAGTATGAGTTTTTGGTGATGCCATTTGGTTTGTGCAACGCACCAGCCACCTTTGAATCATTGACGAACTAGGTCTTTCAGCCCTTGTTAAGACAGTCAGTTTTAGTTTTTTTTTATGACATTCTGATTTACATCAGAACCAAGCAAGAACATTATCAGGATGTAAGAGCAGTCCTCTCCCTACTAAGAGAGCACTCACTTTATGTAAAGAGAAGCAAGTGTCATTTTGGTCAAAGACAAATTGAATATTTGGGCCATATCATATCCAAGGAGGGGGTAGCTACTGATCCTAACAAGATTTCTAGTATGATGGACTGGCCAAGACCCACTAATGTCAAACAACTGAGGGGGTTCCTTGGGCTCACATGCTATTATAGATGGTTTGTACAAGGATATGGGTTGTTGAGTAAGCCACTTACCAGTTTACTCAGGAAAGGGGGTTTTCTTTGGTTAGGTGAGGCAGAAGAGGCTTTCAACAACCTCAAGAGAGCCATGAGTACAACACCTGTACTTGCCCTCCCAGATTTTTCCAAACCTTTTGTTCTGGAGACAGATGCTAGTGGCATTGGATTGGGAGCTGTGCTTATGCAAGGTGGAAGGTCTATATCTTACATGAGCAAGGCTTTGTGTATGAAAAATCAGGGGTTATCAATATATGAGAAAGAATTTTTGGCAGTGTTAATGGCCATTCAGAAATGGAGGCACTACTTGCTAGGGTATAAGTTCATTATTAAAACAGATCAGCAAGCATTGAAACATCTTTTGGACCAGAGAATTATGAATCCTATGCAGCAGAAGTGGATAACAAAGCTTCTAGGATTAAATTATGAGATTCAGTACAAGAAGGGAACAGATAACAAAGTGGCAGATGCTCTTTCAAGAAAAGAATTCCCAGTTTCAGCCTGTTATGACACCTCTACTGTCACCCCTACCTGGTTGCAACAAGTATCTGATAGCTACTCAGATGATCCTTTCTTCACCAAAGTTCTAACATTTAAGTCCCTGAATTCACAAGCATACCCTGAGTTTGAACTACAAGGGGGAATCATAAAACACAAGGGGAGGGTAGTGATAGGGAAGGATACTACTCTCAGACACACCATATTGTCTGAGATGCATAACTCAGCTTATGGGGGCACTCTGGCATTTTGGGTACCTATAAGAGGATCAGTAGGGTGTTCTACTGGCCCTTCATGAAGAAAGAAGTGGAAATATGGGTGAAATACTGTGAGGTGTGTGCTAAAAGCAAGATAGATGGTGATCCTTACCCAGGTTTGCTGCAGCCCCTTCCCATTCCCCAGCAAGCTTGGACATACATATCCATGGATTTTATTGAGGGGTTGCCTAAATCATCAGGAAAAGATGTAATCTTGGTGGTCAAAGATAGGTTCACCAAGTATGGCCATTTCATAGCACTAACGCACCCCTTCACTGTTCAGACAATTGCTGAGCTATTTGTGGATTCTATCTACAAGCTACATGGACAGCCATTACATCTTGTCACTAACAGGGATAAAATATTCACTAGTACATTTTGGAAGGAGTTGTTTAAAGCTTTGGGAACACAGTTAGATTTTACATCAGCCTACCATCCTCAGTCAGATGGCCAAACTGAAAGGCTTAATCAATGTTTGGAGACCTATCCGAGGTGTATGGTGCAGCAAAATCCTAAGAGTTGGGCTAAATGATTGACCTTGGCTGAGTTCTGGTATAACACTAACAATCATACCAGCCTAAACACTACCCCTTTTCAGGCCCTCTATGGTTACCAACCCCCTTCCACTTTCCTAGAAACACATATCCTCACACAACATCAGGACACAGATGAGTTCATTCAACTAAGGCAGCAATTAACACAAGATCTCAAGCACAACTTAATACAAGCTCAACAACGAATGAAATTTTTTGCAGACAAGAAGAGAGCAGAGAGAGAGAGTTTGAGATAGGAGATTGGGTTTATTTGAAACTACAACCTTTTAGGCAAAACTCAGTGGTACTCAGAAGAAACCTTAAGCTATCAGCCAGATACTACGGACCATACCAAATTAAAAAAAATTGGTGAGGTGGCTTACCGATTGCAGCTTCCAGAAGGTGCCAGGATCCACCTAGTTTTCCACGTGTCACTCCCGAAGAAGAAGCTTAGCCCCACGATGCAACCACCACCAACTCAAGAAATTCCTCTCGCTGATGATGACGGCGGATTCCTGGTAAATCCAGACGAAAAAATTGGTCAGAGGTTGGTTCGCCGAAAGAAAGAAAGAGTACAACAATTTCTAATTTTGTGGGGCAACAGTGGAATTGAACATTCAACATGGGAGGATGAGAAATACTTACGCAGTTGTTTCCCTAAGTTTGATCCTTTGGGACGAGGATCTCAAAAGGGGGCGGGTATTGTCATGAATCAGGGTTTGATTTCGGAAAATTTGGGGATTAGGGCACATCTTGAGGATGGTAATTTGGGAGAAGCATCGTATTTGGACAAGAAGCAAGGGACTATGATGGGAACCGGGTCCGGATCTGCAATTAGAGTTGAAATGGATTGTCATGAATCAGGGTCTGATTTCGGAAATTTGGGGATTAGGGCACAGCTTGAGGATGGTAATTTGGGAGAAGCATCGTATTTGGACAAGAAGCAAGGGACTATGATGGGAACCGGGTCCGGATCTGCAATTAGAGTTGAAACGGATAGGAGCAGCACTTGTGGTGCTGGGCTAGCTGTTTGTTCAAAGGGAGAAGCCCAGTTAATTAAATGACAGGCCCATTTAGTTACATGAATGGAGCCCAATTATGATATATGTGTTCAATTTATATTTTAGTTAAGAGAGAGAGTGAAAGTTGTTGCATTTCCATTTTTTAAGGGGACATTTCAGCTTGTTGCAATGGTCCCCCCCTTGGGTATTTATATTTGTTGATGGAATGAGAAATGATATCAGATAATTACACAAATAATTCCTTCCTCTCCAAGTCTCTCTATTTCCTCTGTATCCTCACTAGTACAGAAACTGCATTCTAGAACAGACAAAAAAGTCAATCCAGAAGGATATTTTTAAAACTGTTCTGGATAGCACTTTTTAGAATGGTATTTTAAAATACCGTTCTGGATGTAACTCTACCTGGGGTCTCGGTGGACTGTATTGGAAGAATCACTGGCCTATACCTATTCTGGTAATTTAAGCGAGAGATCTATTATTTATGGGAACTTAGCATATTGGAGAAATCCTAATTCTAAGTTGGTTGTGGTATTTATGGAATTATAGTGGGAGAATGTAACTCTAACTTGGGGAACACTTCTCTTTCCTATATAATATGGGTGAACGCTTCTCTTTATTTTTAATTTATTTAATCCTACTTTGAGCTCTAAAATTTATCTCGCGCACTTTCTGACGTAAGTATCGGAGGACCTTCGTAAGGACCGTCCACCACCTTGGCTGAGGGTATTATTTTGCAGGATCGATCAGGTCGCCAGGAGGTTCTTGGAGATTAATCAGGTCACTGTCACTAGTGCAAAAAATCTATTCTAAAACATTCAATCTAGAACGTCTCAGAAAAAGACGTTCTAGAATATAAGCCGGTGGTATTTTCGTAATAAAAGTGTCATATACCAGAACACCTTTTTTAACGGCGTTCTAGTATATCAATATACCAGAACGACTTTAAAAAAGGTTTTTGATCTCTTATTTGAGGTTAGTACCCATATTCTTGGTAACCAATCTTTTTGGTTTTATCAAGTGGCGTCGTCTGTGAGAAAGAGGGACATCGAGTCCTTGAGAAAAAGACGTGAGAGAATTCGTAAACGCAGGATGAAGGATAGAGATATGAAACCTATGATCTTGGATTTCGGTCCTGGATCAATCAAATTAAAGAAGAAGGGCAAGATGGTGGAAACCAATAAAGAGAACAAGCGAAAGACAAACTGACACCTCCCCATGGAGAGCCAGTGATTCAGAATCTTGTTGGCACACCGCCACCCTCGCTAAAAAAACAAAAAGAAAAGGAACCTAAAGGAGACCCACAAGCAAAGACGCCAGAAGTTATCGCGCAGAAGCCAGTCTACATAGGGACAAAGGAGTGGAAAGATTTACCCAAAGATAAGCCCTGTCAAATCAATAAGGGGTTCTTGCAAGGGCTTATGGATTTTTTACCCCCAGTAAAACAAGGATATCTGAGCAAATACCTAGTAGGAGGGCTGGTTACCGTAAAGGAGAAGGCTAATAGGTCGGACGGTGGGCATGAGGAGAAATCGGTAACAAAAAAGACAAAATAAAGCGGAGGATCTCTATCGTTGAGATCATCTCGCGGGAAGAAGGGAAGCCTGAGTAAGCAGAAACATGGAGATTCTTCCGGTTCTACCTCGTCCTCAGAGTCCCACACTCATAAGTATGAGTACAAGAAAGGAAGGAGGTTGAAGGTAGGGCGGAAACATTATAGACATCGGTGTCGGCGGTACAGCGAGCACGCTAGTGAGAGCGGAACAGAAGCCTCAAGCACGGATGGAGAATCCAGGGAGAAATCTCATAAAAGCCAAGGCCGTTACCATGAGGAAAGAGGAGAGACTGAAGTTGGGCCTGGGAACAAGGCATTTAGAGATATGCAGGAAGCGTTGTTAACCATACATAGGAAGATGGCGGGAGAGAAGCTTAACGAGGATAAAGGACATCCTTTTTCGGATGGTATATCGCGAGCTGTGCTACCTAAGGGGTATAAGACATTGGAATTCCAATATCGCGGTGCGACGAACCCAGTAGAACATGTGCAGCTCTTTGAGAATGAGATGATGTTACACGGATATACGGATGCTGTGGCATGCTGGGCTTTTGTGTCTAGCTTGAGAGGAATTGCCGAAAGCTGGTTTTATCAACTAGCAAAGGGAAAAATTAACAGCTTTCGGGTGCTGCGAGCGGCCTTTTAAAGCAATTTTCTGGTGTGAAGCAAAATACCAAGACTGCACATTCACTCTTCACAATGGTGCAGCGACCTGATTAGACTTTGAAACAGTATGTCAACAGGTTCACCAATACCATGTTAGAGGTACCCACTTCCACCGATGAAATGAAGGCAAGGGCATTGCATCAAGGATTGAGGAGGGAGGATTTACGCAAATTTCTGGTCAAGAAAGTGGCGAGAACATACACTGAAAGTCTTGGAAAGGTGCAATAAGTACATACAAGTAGAGGAGGCAGAGGAGGAGCATCGTTTGCGATTTGGTGTGGAGGTTACAGAGGTGGTGGTAGTGTATCAAGGAGGGAAGTTAGAAGGGATCCCAAAAGGGTAGTGCGCGGTCTCCTAACCCCAGGTCCTTTGGCGAGAGCCAAGCCTGAAGAAGATATGAGTAACTAGAGAGACAGGGATTTCACACCATTAATTTATCTCCGTGCTAAGGTGTTCACTATCATGGAGCGGCTAATACCTAATGATATAAAGTGGCCAGAAAATTGCACGCAGCTCCCCACCAATCCTAAATCAAATTTCTTTTTTATGTTCCATAATAATTGTCATTCCACGGAGATGTGTAGGCACCTTAAGGAAGAAATCGAAAGGCTTATAAAGGCCGGACATTTGAAGGAGGTTATATACAAAGACAGAGAAACACACGAGCAAAGGCAGATGTTGCCTCCCCCACCGCCCAGAGATCCCCCTCAGAATCAGTTTGAGAATCAACCTCAACAAGGGAACCAAAGACAGGAGGGGCCAATAAGGAACAAAGAAAGAATAAGCATGATCTTAGGAGGGCCAACGGATGGCGATACCAACAGCGCGCGAAAGAAGCATGTCAAATCTGCTCCACCTGGAATGTGGGAGGTCGTGAGTATCAGTAAAGAATAACAAAATCCTGGACCGATCATTTCTTTTGGTCCTCATGAACGACGCGGGATGCAGGAGGATCATAATGACGCGCTGGTAATTGAAGCTGAGATAGCAGGATATGAGGTCGGCAAGATCTTCGTGGATAACGACAGTTCTGTTAATATAATATACACGGATTGCCTTGAGCAGATGAAATTGGAAGCATGGGTGCGACCTGTGAATACACCCATATACGTATTTAATAGAGCACAAGTGATTACAGAAGGAGAGCTGACATTGACAGTGATGTTAGGAAGAGGTGAGTTTCATGCAAAGAAGAATCTGAAATTTTTGATAGTTCACGGAAGGTCGGCATATAATGCAATATTGGGGCAGCCTGCCCTTAACGCATTCCAGGCAGTTACATCCACGTATCATATGAGTATCAAGTACCCGATTGGTGATAAAGTAGGGGAGGTTATCTCCGAACAGCAGGTCGCAAGACCGTGTTACCAGATGACAGTTAGAAAAGGCTTGAGTGAAAACAAGCGGTAAAGGGGTGAAGAAGTACCAGAGGGTATACTTAGTGCAAAAAAGATGAAAGAACAACAGAACTCGGTTAGGCCACATGAAGAATTAATGGAGATTTCGTTGGAGGAAGGTCGCCCAGAATATACCATAAAAATTGGGACCTTGATGGCAAAAATACTAAGAGATGAGCTAATAAAATTATTGAGGGAATTTCCGGACATTTTCTCCTTTGGGGATGGAGAATTGAAAGGGATGTCCCCGGAGGTCGCGCAACATCATCTAAATGCAGATCCGGAGGTGAGGTCGGTCAAGCAGAAGAGAAGGCATTTTGGGCCTGAATTGGACAAGATAATTGAAGAGGAGGTGCAGAAATTGTTGAAAGCAGGCCACATTCGAGAAATCCAATTTCATTATCCTCTTCCACGAATTGATCAGTTAGTAGATTCAACCCCAGGGTGTGAGTTATTAAGTATGATGGAGGTTTCACAAGGGTATCACCAAATACCTTTTGCAAAGAAGGATCAACCCAAGGTGAGCTTTGTTACTTCAACGGGAACGTATTGTTTTGTCTCAATGCTCTTTGGTCTGAAAAACGCAGGAGCGACCTATCAGAGGTTGGTGGATCAAATGTTCAAGGACCTGTTGGGGTCCACTATGGAGGTTTACGTCGATGATATGCTGGTAAAGAGTAAGAAAGCAGAATCCCATGTGGAGGACTTGAGGAAAACTTTTCTTATACTAAGACAATACGGGATGAATCTTAATCCAAAGAAGTGTGCGTTTAGGGTGCGATCTGGAAAATTTTGGGGGTACATGGTGACGGAGAGAGGCATCGAGGTTAACCCGGAGAAGGTGCGGGCTGTCTTGGAGATGCCACATCCTCGAACGGTGTAGACGTACACGTGCTCACAGGTCGGATTGCAGGTCTTAATCATTTTATTTCTAGGTCGCAGAAAAGTGTGTCCCCTTTTTTAGGGCACTCAGGAAAGGGTCCAAGTTTAAATATACTAAGGAGGCCGCAGAAGTGTTTGATAAGCTGAAAGAATATTTAGCAGAGATACTGCTGTTAACTAAGCCGATGCCAGGGGAAGACCTGATCTTGTATATATCGGTCGGAGAGGTCGCTGTAAGTTCGGTGCTCATTAGAGAGGATACATGTATTCAAAAACCTATCGATTATATTAGCAGGATGCTGTGAGGTGCTGAGTTGAATTATTCCGAGTTGGAGAAAGGAGGTTCTGCGCTAATTTGTACAACACGAAAGTTGAGACCATATTTTTTAAGTCACAGGGTAAAAGTACATACTAACCTGGCCCTAAAGCAGGTTCTGAGCAATCCAAATGTATCCGGAAGGCTGGTAAAGTGGGCGGTAGAGTTTAGTAAGTACGACATCGTATACGAACCTCGGGTAGCCATCAAGGCACAAGTATTGGCGGGTTTCCTTCAGGTGGCATGGAGCATGCATATAGTTTTCTAAATTTATGGAATCCTTGTATAGGTAAGAATCTTTTGCATTTTCAGAATTCAAATGTTATTAGACTTTTACAAACTAGTTAAGTAACATAATTAGTCCATTAAAGAAAATAGGAATAGCGCATGATCATTGCGCTAATATAGAACTACATAAATTAAATTTTCTTCTCTTGAAAAGAAACATAACTAATCTAAAAAAATAATAATTAAACACACACATCATAAATAGTTTATCAATCATAACGGACATGGATCATTTACAGCAAAAACTCAGCACTTTCATAATAAAGTTACACAATCTAATTGCATTAATCACATTTGGATTGATATACACACACAATTCTCCATTTATAAATACCCACCACCACGACAAGCCAAAAACTCCTACACCTATGCCAATCAATCTTCTTTAAACAAACCCTAAACCCTAATGACATTTTTTTTAAGAGGGCAAACAACATTAGCATGTTATTGTTATGTACAATAAGTGCCAACAACTTCTAATCAACATAATTGTTAATTAGATAAATAATGTAATTATGATGATCTATTTTATTTAGATGACTAGAATCTGCATTCTACCTAAAAATAGTGTATCTACTCTTGCACATTAGTAATGCATATCATGTGCAAGTCACAATATGACAAAACATTCAACACTAGATTTTAACCTATCCTCATGAATCAGCTTCTGGAAATTAAAATAATACATGATTGCAATCAACATAATATATAAAAAAGGGCTACTTTTCCTCAAATGAAAAGAGCACCTAACTATTGATAACTTTATATGTGGTTTCATGCATAGATGTGGCACAATCTTGCACATGTAAAATAATGCCAACAATGGAAATATATGTTCTAATTACAAGGATTTTTATTACTACTCATAAAAATAAATACACAATTATAAACCAAACAAGACTTCAAAAAATGGAGAATCTTATTTATGTCAAAAGGCCAATTAACAATAAGAAATTGTATTTACACACTTTTGGATTGATGCAAACAAGAATTTCCCATTTATACCCATCTGGTTTTCCAACAAAAACTTGTTCTCAACACAAACCCTATAAATAACTTAACACACATACAAAGAAAAAAATCAAAAAAAAAAAAAAAAACTTCCCCTGTCATAGTCTTCTTCCTGGTCCTTGCAATGGCCACAAGATTGAAGTTATGGTGATGCACAAGGAGTGCATGCACAAAAACGCGGCTCAAGCTCGTGGCTACGTTCCTGGTTTGCTAACTTCACAATTATGAAATTCAAGAAGAGAAATATAGTAGCACTTCGACTTAAGATACAAAAAAACCAAAATCTTAATGGAGTCAAACATTACTAATAAATACTAAAATCGTAATAAAATTATCAATATTTTTCGAGTGATAGACCTTTTAATATATAAATCTACCTTGATATGAGCCATATTTGTACCGATTGTTGAAATAACAAAGCATGAACATTTCTCTAATACAGAACTTCATAAATTAGTTTCTATTCTTTGGAACAAAAACACAAGTAATCTAGAAAAATAATAATTAAACACGCACATCATAAATAATTTATCGATCACGAATCAACAAACAATGATTACTCCTTTAATCTAAATTGGACGTTACTTGGACATATTAGGTGAAATTCGCATTATTGAACATTAGATCTTACATTTAATCTATCCTCATGAATCAGCTTCTGCAAACTAAAATAATATATGGCTTCAAACAACAAAATTAAAAGAAAATGGTTAGATTTTCACATGAAAAGAGTACTTAACTATAGATAACTTTGTTCTCATGCGCAAATATGGCACGGTCTTTCATGGGTAAAATAATACCTTTAATTGTGTGGTCTATACATAAATTTATATGTGATTTCATTGCTCTAGTAAAGTTTTAAGTGATTTTGATGCAACAACAATATTCACCATTAAACAAATGGAATTAGTATATTTTCTATAGTATTTTATGACGAGCTCAAACCCAAATTGATGAAATATATTTGTTGGCAATATCAAGTGATCAGAAAACTTCAGTGTATCACAGTAGGAGTTACATAATCTTAAACACTAAAAACAAAACAAAATTATAAAATTATAACATAAGCTTCTCTATTAGATAATATCCTTAAGTGGGGTAAGAGCTATCTATGTAAGAGCCCATGATTCGAAAGCTCGACTTAACTAATACAATATTAATTGTTTGATGTATGGCTGTAGCGATTTCGCTATGGATTCATAAATGTACAAGAAACCGATCTCAAACTCAAAGCACATTTACAGCTTTCTGCCCGCGCAAAATCATAATAGTGAACAGCTTTCTCCGAAATCACCGAATTTTTCTAATCAGAAAAAAAAAATTAACATAATTGTTACACAACACCTAATAGCATGCCTAACACTTATTAGCTCAACCAACTTGAATATTTGAGCCCTATTACATCTTATAGACGGAATTAAAGTCGGCCCAGCCGACTTAATATTACCGATTAGGCACTTCCCCTCTTAAACACTAATACAGTGATAGAAAACAGTTAAAAAAAGTATGAAATCAGGAAACACAAGTTTGTAAAAACGATTACTATTATAACTTTGCAAGAGAGCGAGACAATGAAAAAAAGAAATAATCGAGCCAGAAAATAATGATAATGAAAGAACATGTCCAACAGGAAGTGAACCTTCAGAAAATAAGCTCGCGCGATCCTGAAGCTTTGAAAATGAAACAGTAGTTTATTTATTTTTTGCAAATGTCAATTTTCATTTTCCCCCTTTTCTTTTATGAATAAGTGTTTATTTTTCATTTGGTACGGATATCAAATCTCATCATTTATAGGCTCGTTTGGTACACCAGATATGTCAATATATGTGTCAATAATCTGGAGTAATTTCTTATTTTGGGTTAGTGATTGAAATCTACCTCAATCTTACGAGCCCGCTATTGCCCACGATTATAGTCATTGATCCCCACAATTAACAATCGCACACACACCCCTCCGATTATTTATCAGTGTCAATTGAGATTGCAAGACATCTATGATTTGTCATTTTTAACCCTAGAAATATTTAAGGATATTCATATTAAATAAATGAAAAAAAAAGATACCAACATTCTCACCCTCACCCAAGCCGCTTTGCTAACCAGGTGCTCCCCACTTCAATTTTTTTTTCACTTGAATGAAACAAGTCTTTACATATTTATGTAAAATCTTTTTCGTCTCTTTCTTTCGTTTTTCTTGTTCTGATCTTCTTCTTTAAGTTTCAGTATGAAGATTTATATCTTTTTAATTTTTTTCTTTTATTTGAGTTTGGTAAATTTCGGCACTTATCTTGAGTGACATGTGGGATTATTTTTCTAATAATCAGACCCACTTCTTCCTTTGTTAGTGTATTATTTGTTTGAAAAGTTTTTATTTTTAGTTTTTTATATAGATTGTTTTCCCTTTTTCCCCTCTTTTTGAAGGAAATACATTTCATCCGTATAAAATTGTTGAAATATATATTATCCTTTCTTCTTCTTCTTCTTCTTCTTCTTCTTCTTCTTCTTCTTCTTCTTCTTCTTCTTCTTCTTCTTCTTCTTCTTCTTATTGAAATATTTGTGACGTGAGAGTGTTATTTTATGTGAATTATGTTGTTTTGCATTGATATGTATGGATTGCCAAAAAGAAAAGAAACTTTCGAATGGGTATAAGTGTCAGTACAAGAAAAATAGAAATAACATCACTAAAAAGACATCATTTGTTTTTGCTATTCTGGTGTCTTTTTACTTTTAACATCGATTTCTTAAAAAACTTGTGTTATATTAGTATAGTCTTTTGACAATAGAAAACGGTTTCCCAAAACTGATGTCTAAAATACCAAGATATGAGAAATAGACATCAATTTTTACATTAATTTTAAAAAATGATGTGTAATCGTACAATTTCTAACGATTAAACATCAGAGTTTTATACATCAGTTTTAAAATCCATGTCTATTCATAGAGATTATTGGATCAAACTTCAGTTCTTTATACATCTATTTCAAGCTAATGTCCATTAATAATAATTAGTATAATCCACAATTAAGATCCCCTCCATTTCTTTCAAATTCCCCCAAGCCCTGAGGTAATTTACCCAATCATTTCATCTAATCTTCGCGTTTTATCTATTCGGGAAAACCCTCTCTCTCTTTCTCTACTTATCGTAATTTGTCTTCTCTGTTTAACTTATCGAGACCTTTGGAATTAATCGGCGGATCTCTCTCATCAGTTTTGATTCAGTGCAGTAGCTATAATGAGTGCTTCGCTTCCTCCCAAAGAGTCCAACCTCTTTAAACTTATCGTTGTAAGTATTCTTCCCCTCCAATATTGTCCTTTTCACTTTTGGTTTGCCGAAGATCTTCCTACTACAGAGGTTCAATTTGTAATATGGCGGAGTGTAAAGCCCTAGGGTATTTTAGCCGATTGTTTTTATCTGGCCAATTAGCAGTGTTGAAAATTGCATCCGTTATTTTTTATGTGATTGTGGTTCTTCACTTGAGCACGCAGCATGCAATTATGTTGAATAGCAAGAGATTTTGTTCCTTTCATTTTATTATTTTTTTTGCAACTTGTCAAAGTCACTGCTTATGAACGATGAAACAGTTGTTTCTGTGTGTCATTATTTTTTGAGGAGACAGACATGCCATATTATGAATTCTGGTGTATATTCGTGATGAATTTTTATTATATTTACGTTCATACAAAGATTAGAGAGATGCACATGGGTTTGTTGACATTTGTCTCGTTAATACTTGTAGCTTTTGGAATTGCAGTCTAATATTGTAAGATGACAGTTCGTAAAAGATAGAGAAAAACTAATGGAAGTACCTTATGGAATTTGTAAGGCATTAAATTATCGATTGGAAAAGGAAGAGTAATAATGTGAATTGCCTAAAATTAAATAACCTCTTGTTGTAGGCAGTGTCCAAGTTTCAGTCTGTACCCAACAAGTTTAATGGGAACTGGCATGCTTTGGGGACCTTTGCTGAAATTAGGGGAATCAGAAATCTCACCACTGGGGATTAGAGTCCAATACGAAATTGAGATCCCCTCCATTTCTTTCAAATTCCCCCAAGCTCTGAGCTAATTTACTCAATCCATTTCATCTAATCTTTGCATTTTATCTGTTCGGCAAAATCCTCTCTCTCTTTCTCTACTTATCATTATTTTTATTCTCTGTCTAACTTATCGAGACCTTTGGAAATAATCGGCGGCTCTCTCTCATCAGTTTTGATTCAGTGCAGTAGCTACAATTGACGCATCGCTTCCTCCCAAAGAGTCCAATCTCTTTAAGCTTATCGTTGTAAGTACTGTTCCCCTCCAATATTATCCTTTTCACTTTTGGTTTGCCAGAGATCTTCCTACTGCAGTGGCTCAATTTGCAATATGGCGGAGTGTAATACCCTAGGGTATATATATTCTATGTACTCAAACTAAACCTCTTTAATTGTATAGTGTACCGGCAGAGTTAGATAGGTCAGAGAGATGAGCCATCGTCAAGGCCCCTCGAAGCATCAGAACAAATTCGCTTGGAAACCTCACGAAGGCCAGAAGATCTATCCCACCGTAAAATAATCGCCTTCTCTTTCATACACACTAAACCTTCTTTTCGAATTTATTCATCATTTATTATTTATATATACTTGCGATTGCAAGAACTTGGGGGAAACTTGAAACCGTATTCAGAAGTAACAGGAGTTTGCCCTCGCTGTAAAACAAAGATTGATTGGAAATGGAAATACGGAAAATATAAGTCCCTTTCTGAACCTACCAAATTGTAATTTAACCCTTTTTTTGTTTAAAATCCAATACATTGTATTTATCTTCTTTCTTCTTGTAAAATCGTTTACTTTCAACGGTGATCAAAGAGGAATGGTCGACAAGCTTATCACAATATCTCTATAATGGTTAGTTTTTGATTCTATTTACCTGTTTAGTTTTCTGTTCTGAGGTAATTTCAAGCTTTAGAAGAAACAATTTACTGTTTGTGAAATAGTTTTTATTTTATTATTTGTTGTAATTAATTATTTGCCTTAATTATATATTATATGAATGACCATCCTACCCCTAAACCCTAGTTTTGTATCTATAAAAGGGACTGTAGTCTCCACAATAAACTGGTCTCTTGATCATTCTCTCCTCTCTTTTCTTAGTTTCACAACACGTTATCCGCACGATTGTTCTACTTAAATATTCTCATCGTCGTTGTTTGATTCCGAAGATTCATCTCAATTCAAAGACTACAAAAACATGAATTATAAATTACTAATAATCTAGAAGATTATTAAAACAATAATTTGTTGTGGTTCCTGAAGAAACACAACCATATTCACATATTTTAAATTATGTATTCCTGAAGAATACTAACAATTATTAATAATCTGGAAGATTATTAAAACAATGATTTGTTGTGATTCCTGATAAAACACAACCATATTAACATATTTTAATTGTTTGTTATGTATTCCTGAAGAATACTATGAGACCTATGATTGCTCTTGAAGAAGTAATTTTTTGATTTATTAAATTTAATTCTTTTAGGCTTATTTTATTTTTCATATGTATTTCAATTAAAAAAAAATATTCAAGTTGTTTCTCCTGAAGTAGAACAACTAGGAATAATATTCCATAAGATTATTCATATTTAATATGATAGTTCAATATTCCTGAAGAATATTTATATATATTATGCTCATTGAATTAGCATGTCATTATTTATGATACTTGTATAAAGAGCATAATATTTATGTCTTGATGACATTAAATTTTGTTTAAATTTTTCATTGTGTAGATTTGCACAAATAGCTAATATCACCAAACTTGAGTTTGTTGCACTTGATATATCTGGCAAGAATTATTTGTCATGGGCTCTTGATGCTGAGGTCCACCTGATCTCGAAGGGTCTGGGGGATACGATAAAACAAGGAAATGAGGAATCCCAGCAGGATCGTGCTAAAGCACTAATATTCCTACGTCATCATCTTCATGATGATTTGAAAATCGAGTATCTCACAGTCAAAGACCCACAAGAACTCTTGAAAGATTTAACGGAGAGATTTGACCATCAGAGGACTATAGTCCTCCCTAGAGCCCAATATGAATGGATACAACTTCGAATGCAGGATTTCAAATCCGTAGGTGATTATAATTCTGAGCTTTATCGAATAAGTTGTCAGTTGAAACTTTGTGGTGAAAAAATCACTGATGAAGACTTGCTTGAGAAGACATTCTCCACATTTCATGCTTCTAATATGCTCCTACAGCAACAGTACCGAGAGCGTGGCTTCAAAAAGTATCGTGACCTTATAGCCTGTTTGTTGGTTGCTGAGCAAAATAATGAGTTGCTCCTCAAAAATCACGAGCTACGACCCACTGGTTCCACTGCATTGCCTGAAGCCAATGCAACATTCAATCATGATAATGGACGTGGATGTGGACGTGTATACAATCGTGGACGTGGGCGCGATTATGGACGTGGACGCGGATATCGATATGGACGCGGACATAGTAAAATTGATAATAACAAAAACCACAAAGCATCCAACAATTTCTCTCCTTATAAAAAATAAGAAGCATGTAAAAAATGTGGCATGACTGGGCATTGGTCACGCACTTGTCGTACGGCAAGGCATCTTGTGGACCTTTATCAAAAATCAATCAAGGGGAAAGCGAAAATTGAAACTAATGTCATTAATTATGATGGTCCAGTTGATGCAACCCACTTGGATGTTTCTGATTTCTTTGTTGATCCAAAAGGAGATATTGGACATTTAATTGAGGGTAGTGTGCTAGAAAACAATGATTGAACTTCTCGTTGTTTGTTTTTTCGATTTTTATTTTGCCACGAAATATTGTTGCTTATCTTTTGAGACATTTTATTTTCTTGAGAATAATTTTTTTTTGAACTTTTATTATAATCATAATTATTTGCAGTTTAAAAAAAAATTATTTCTTTCTTTTGATTTTTTTTTTTACAGAATTACAAAAGATGAACTCACATGATATTTGTCTAGCTGATAGTGCAACTACGCACACCATTCTGCAAGAAAAGAAATATTTTCTTAAACTGACATTGGCAGAAAATAATGTGAATACTATATCAGGTATATCAAACATCATTGAAGTGTCCGGAAGAGCTTGTATTATTTTACCAAATAATACTAAGTTAATTATAGAAGATGCACTTTACTCTAGTAAATCCAGAAGAAATTTATTGAGTTTTAAGGATATCCGCAGTAATGGGTACCACATTGAGACAATACAAGAAGGTAGTAACGAATATCTTTGTATAAATTCTTTTATATCTGGACAGAAGCAGATAAAAGAAAAGTTCTCAACTTTATCTTCTGGAATGTATTTTACATTCATAAAAGCAATTGAGGCAAATCATGTCATGAACCTGAAGTTCAATGACGCAAAAAGCTTTATACTTTGGCATGATAGATTTGGGCACCCTGGAGCAACAATGATGCGCCGAATAATTAATAACTCACATGGACATAATATAAAGAACCAGAAGATTKTTTTAASAYGTGAATTTCCATGTGACGCTTGTGCACAAGGCAAGTTAGTTACTAGACCTTCTTACACGAAGGTTAATACTGAATCTCCATCTTTCTTGGAAAGAATTGAAGGAGATATTTGTGGACCAATACATCCATCTTGTGGACCATTTCGATACTCTATGGTATTGATTGATGCTTCTACTATATGGTCTCATGTATGTTTACTTTCTACAAGAAATGTAGCATTTGCCAGACTACTTGCTCAAATAATAAAACTAAGAGCTCAATTTCCCGATCATACAATCAAGAAAATCCGTCTTGATAATGCAAGTGAGTTTCAATCTAAAGCATTTAATAATTATTATATGACAATTGGGATTAAGATTGAACATTCAGTTGCTCATGTCCATACTCAAAATGGTTTAGCAGAATCATTTATTAAACGTCTTCAACTTATTGCTAGACCATTACTTATGAAATCAAAACTACCCACATCTGCTTGGGGTCATGCCATATTACATGCAGCAACATTGATTCGTATTAGGCCAATGGCATATCACCAACACTCCCCCATGCAACTTGTATTCGGTCGAGAACCTGATGTTTCTCATTTACGAATTTTTGGTTGTGCTGTTCAAGTTCCAATTGCAGCCCCACAACGTACAAAAATGGGTCCCCAACGACGAATTGGAATATATGTTGGATTTGATTCTCCTTCAATTATAAGATACCTTGAACTTTTAACAGGAGATTTATTCACTGCACGTTTTACAGATTGTCATTTTGATGAAATGACATATCCAACACTAGGCGGGACAAAACTACATCAAGAAAAGAATAAAGATCTTTATTGGAATGAAAATACTCTGTCACATTTTGATCCAAGGAATAATCAATGTGAACAAGAAGTTGAACAAATAATTCATTTGCAAAAGGTTGCAAATCAACTACCTGATGCTTTTGTTGATACAAGAAAAGTGACACAATCTCTCATACAAGCTGCAAATACACCAGCCAAAATTCATGTCCCTATAGGACAGGCAATATCAGCAAATGAATCTAAGACGTCAAAAATGTGGTCGCCCGATTGGTTCCAAAGATTCTATACCCCGAAAGAGAAAAGTTCAAGATAGGGACCAAGCAGTGACAAAAATGTTGATCAATCATATAAAACTAATGTAGTTCCTGAAAAACTATTAGTGTCCAAAAATAATGAGATCTCGATTAATTATTTATACTCTTATAAATTATTGGAGAGAAAAGATGTCATCATGCATGATATATTCGCCTATAATATAGCTCTTGAGATATCAAATCAGGATCCTGAACCAAAGTCTATTGGAGAATGTCAAAATAGAAATGATTGGCCAAAATGGAAAGAAGCTATACAGGCTGAATTGAATTCTTTGGAAAAACGAAAAGTGTTTGGGCCTGTAACCCAAACCCCCAAAAATGTTATTCCTGTTGGATACAAATGGGTATTTGTAAGAAAGAGAAATGAAATGAATGAAATAACAAGATATAAATCCCGCCTCGTAGCACAAGGTTTCTCTCAAAGACCGGGAATCGATTACGAGGAAACATACTCTCCAATAATGGACACAATTACATTTAGATATTTGATTAGTCTAGCTGTGTCACAAAGGCTTGATATGCGCCTTATGGATGTAGTTACTGCATATTTATATGGATCGCTAGACAGTGACWTATACATGAAAATCCCTGAAGGATTTAAATTGCCAGAAGCAAGTAATTCATACCCCAAAAATATGTTTTCAAATAAACTACAAAGATCGTTGTATGGGCTGAAARAATCTGGACGAATGTGGTACCATAGACTTAGTGAATATTTACAGAAAGAAGGATATAAAAATGATGATATTTGTCCTTGTGTTTTCATAAAGAAAATAATTAATGGATTTGCAATTATAGCAGTTTATGTTGATGATTTAAATTTAATTGGGATTCCTGAAGAGCTCAATAAAACTGCTGAATATTTGAAAAATGAGTTTGAGATGAAAGATTTGGGAAAAACAAAACTTTGTCTAGGTTTGCAAATCGAGCATGTCCATGGAGGATTATTCGTTCATCAATCTTCATATACAGAAAAAGTATTAAAATGTTTTTACATGGATAAAGCACACCCATTGTCATCACCAATGGTCGTTAGAAAACTAGAAGCAAATAAAGATCCGTTTCGACCAAATGAAGATGGGGAAAATATACTTGGTCCTGAAGTACCATATCTTAGTGCAATTGGTGCATTATCTTATCTTGCTAATTGCACTAGACCAGACATAGCTTTTTCTGTAAATCTCCTTGCAAGATATAGCTCTGCACCCACTTTAAGACATTGGAATGGTATTAAGCACGTTCTACGTTATCTACAATGCACCATCGACCTTGGATTATATTATATAGAAAATTCTGGAAATACTTTAGTGGGACATGCAGATGCAGGTTATCTCTCAGATCCACATAAAGCCAAATCACAAACAGGATATGTATTTACATGTGGAGGAACTGCTATATCTTGGAGATCTGTAAAGCAAACTTTAACAGCAACATCTGCAAATTATTCTGAACTCATTGCAATCCATGAAGCTAGTCGAGAATGTATATGGGTAAGAAATATAACACATCACATTCAAGTGTCATGCGGATTAGCTTCAACAAAGGATAAGCTGACTGTGTTATATGAAGACAATGCAGCGTGCATCACACAACTCAAAGAAGGTTATATAAAAGGTGAAAGGACAAAGCATATATCTCCAAAGTTCTTCTACACACATGATCTCCAAAAGAATGGCGATATCGATATTCAGCYAATTCGCTCATCTGATAATTTGGCGGACTTATTCACGAAAGCATTACCAYRATCGTCGTTTAAAAMATTAGTACACAAGATTGGCATGCGGCGACTCAAAGATCTARAGTCATGATTTTCAGGGGGAGTAGGGCTGTACTCTTTTTCCTTCGACCAGGTTTTGTCCCATTGGGTTTTCCTGGCAAGGTTTTAACGAGGCAGCATTTTTAAGGTCATTCAAGGGGGAGTGTTGTAATTAATTATTTGCCTTAATTATATATTATATGAATGACCATCCTACCCCTAAACCCTAGTCTTGTATCTATAAAAGGGACTGTAGTCTCCACAATAAACTGGTCTCTTGATCATTCTCTCCTCTCTTTTCTTAGTTTCACAACATTATTTTAGTTTTAAATGATTTTGGAGAATAATGTGTTTAGGTTGTGCTAAGCAGCATAATGTTTGCGCGAAATGTTCTTGTCAAGTCAACCACATAATCGGGAGGTAATAAAAACTCCCCATCTTTTGTGATTATTTTCCTCAGAATGTTAGGGTGGAATTGGATTGATGTCTTATTAACAATGAAATTAATTAGATTTATTTATTATTATTCTTATGCTAATGAGTTTAGTTTATGCATATTTATTTTCCTTCCTTGCAGAGATCTATCAGAAGTAGAAGCTGAGCAGAAGACATTGGAAGAGGTTTTCATTTTTATTACAATTGTAGCATTTAATTTGTCTTGTATTTAAAGATTAAATAGTAACTTATAATAGGTGGGTTGTGGTTCTTTTGTGTTTTATCAGTGCCCATGAACTTTAATTTGGACTTATTTTATTTTCATTTGTTAGAAGAGTTTTCATTTAGATCCCCGGCAACGGCCCCATTTTGTTAGAAGAGTTTTTGTGGTGTTGAAATGAATCAACGGGTTCATTGGCTCGATATTATCGGAATTCGATTCAATTGCAAGTTTCAAGGTGTTTCAAGCTTGAAAAATAAAGAGAAAATGAAAATAAAGCAATTAAAATAGCTAACTATCCTATAAAATGAAAGTGAAAGTTGGTAGGATGCCTCGTCGTATGCCTCAATAAGTAAATGCAAGCAAGTAATGAAAATAAGCAAGAAAATGCAAAGTTTCACCAAGTACAAGCATGCATGCACAAGGTACAACTATGCATAAAAACTCAAATAATGCAAATTGACAAAAATTGAAAGCATGAATGGATAGAGCAATGAAAATGGACAGGAAAGTTTAAAACTTTAAAAAAAATAACAAGAAATGAAGAGTAGATCTAAGATTAAGCATAAAACAAAGCATAAAAATAAAAGTGCAAATAAAGCATTGCAAAAACTCAAAATCAAGATGATCCAAGAGCCGATCTATGATATATATGTGTCACTCATCTAGATTCCATAGCCAATTCATAATTTTCGTCATGAATTCAAGGTGCTAAGACAAAAAGCATGAGATGAAGAAAAATGCATGAAACATATGAAATTACTTGAAATTAAACAAATCAAGGACTTGATCTATGATCTAGATGTGTCACTCAACTAGGATTCATAGCCAATTCACAAGATCAAACACAACTTCTAATACCTTAGGCAAAAAGCATAAAACAAATGAAGAACAAAGCATGAAA
>BMAC01000853.1:437327-482255 GCA_014905375.1 Phtheirospermum japonicum
CAATTTCAATCAAGCTTTTGGATTCTCCATTTAATTTTAGTAAGCTTTCTCCATTTTAAGTATAAAATCAATAAGAAACACAAAAAGAACAACAAAACGAGAAAACAAGTGAAAACCTAACAAAACTCGACTAAAAAACTACTAAAATTAACATAAAATCCTAATTAAAAACACTAGACAAACACCACAATTACATGCAAAACAGTGGTGCTGATGGGGCTTATTTATACAATGCTTTGAAAACATTGGATGATGTGTGGTCTAACATTTTCTCTTCTTCGCCAGGTAATTATTTATTTATTTTTAATTTATTATTATTACTATTTTTCTTTCGCTTCATATAAGATTGATTAGGTTTTATTTTATATTTGACTTTAATGTATGTACTTGTAGAATAAATTAATAGTGAAATTTGATTTTTTTTCATTTTGCCAGTTGTTGAGGAGCCCCGACAAGTGGTTTTGAATGTTCCCAATTTATTTTCCGAATCCGAGCAGGCCGAAAAATGCAACAATATTTTTGATGTTTTAGTTTGAGGTGGCACATTAGAGATTTTTATTGCGATGGCTCTGAGTTGTAAAGGTCTTCGTGTCGGGATCGTGGAGAAGAGTGTATTGCGAGGGGTATTATAGTCTCTTTTCGCGCTTTGTAATTATTTTCTAAGTTTCTTGAGAAGCTAATGATCATTTTTTTAAATGGACAGAGGGAACAAGAATGGAATATATCAAGAAAAGAGCTTTTGGAGCTTGTTGAATTTGGTTTTCTAACAGAAGATATTGATCATGTTACAACGTCCAAGTTTAATCCATTAATGTTAACTTTGCCTCAGATATTAGCGAGGATAGTTTAAGTTTGAACGTGTCGATGATGGCTGCAGCCAATCCACGCAGCATTCGATTGCATCGGAGATGGTGACAATCTGATCCCGCTCAATAGGTCGTTTACGGCAGAGCCATGCTACTGTTGGTGGCAGACAAGAGTCGCTTGTTGATCACCGATTGCTGGTATATGAGTGGTGGCAGCAGGGACGACAACGGTGAGTGTACAGTGGCGAGGCTGTGATTCTTGATGCTGGGTCCGTGCATTTGGGCCTTGATTTCGGGATGAGATTTTGATCTTCGAGATCCCATCTCTTCCCAGGCCCGCGATAGCCCCAAGCTAAATGGACAACATCAACGTCAAGGATCCGGCGAGCCAGGTTGTGGGCGGTGACAGAATTATGTGGTGCAGGCCGTTCACGACCAAGTGCGCACCGAGGTCTGTTAATGGCAGCAAAGATGGCCCAGCGGAGGGTGCCTACATTTCTTTAGATGAAGGCGTTTGGTTGTGGTGGCGAATGAAGCAGGTGAGTACAAGTCAATCAGCAAACTGCTCCTGGTTTTTTCAATTACTTCTACTTCATTGTTTCAATGCACTTTCTTTTTTTTTTCTTTACCAAGTCTGCTTGCTTGACTATTATAAAGTTAATATTTAATTATTTCTATTTTATTCTCTTCCATGGTTTATAGAGGCATTCATAGCTAGATAGCTTTGTTTATATCTGTATAGGACACGACAAGAATCTTCACTAAATATGAAAAAGTTCATACCTTAGACACTTAAGACTTGTGGTATTTCTTTTGACTATCAATTTCCAATCGTCTATGGTTAAGATCCATATCTTATTTTGTTTATTTATTGGTTTCTTGTTGCTTTTGCGTATGTGTGATTCTGAATAATTGATAGTCATATGTAATTTTTGAAATTGCATTTGGTACATGTTAAAACTCTATTTATGTTTGATTATCTTGTTCTCATTTATTGGTGAAATTGCATCTGATGCTCTAATTTACTAAATGTGTTGTGCTATGGTATATTCATACTTTGTTATATGTATATATGTTGCACCCTTGTCCCTTTCCTTTAATTTACTAGATGTGTTGTGCTATGGTATATTCATACTTTGTTATATGTATGTTGCAGGTTTTGAGGATCTAACTGTACAAAACGGTGCTGCAAGAAGAGGTTCTAATCATTATATACATTGATAGAATCTTCTATTGGTGATATTAGTTCAGTATTGTACCTTTGGCACTTTGTTAGTTGGTAAAATTTATATTGAGATTGATTATTGGTGACTTGTAATATTTGAATCACACTTGCTTATTCTCAATGTTTATTTTGAAATTTATGTATTATTCCTTTTATTGCTAATTTACTATTTATATGGTCTATCTTTCTTCATGAATTTTTTATTTAGGAAATATAGACAATTTAAAGTAAAAATTAATATATTAAAATGTATGACAGTTTAAATGAATTAACAACAATTATAATATAAGAATCCACGTATGTTTTAACATTGGTTCGGAAAATTGTTGTCATAACTATGAAAGACATCGCTATTTGGTAAAAGGACATCAAATCTAAACCGTTGTTACCAAAACTGATATCGATTTTATCTTCTAATAGACATCATTCTGAAACCGATGTCGATTGTTGATAAGACATCGTTTTTAAACCGCTGTCATAAGTCCCCCTTTTAACACAAGGGGCTTTAACATCGGATATTTCTGTTATTGACAATAGTTTAAAACCGATGTATATTTACATTTTTGTAGTAGCTAGATATTAATATCTCGCTTAATCGTTTTTGGAAAACTAAGTGTACAATATTAATTGCAAGCGATTGGTAAATGAATCATACTACAAACACAATTTATGATTATAACAGAACAGTAAACTTGTTTGGAAAATTAATCTTTCTACTGCAATCCTATCAGGTTACCAAACGAAGCCTATACACTACTGCAGAAAGGAGATTTAAAGGCATTTTTTTAGGTTTTTTACGGCAATTTTGGAGCCGCCCTTAAATCCACCGCAGTAAATTTTTAAGGCGGTTTTTCTTGAACCGCCGTAGAAAGTGATGCTTTTTACGACGGTTTACGAACTGCCTTAGAAAACAACGTCGGTGGATTCTACGGCGGTTTTTAAAATATACCTTATAGAAAGTCTGTTTTCAGAAGTCTATTTTCTAGAACGGGTGTTGAATAATACCTTCTAGAAAGTAGTAAAAAAAAAAGAAAATTAGAGCAATTGCACCAAAATTGCAAATAATGAATATATTGATTATTTCAAAAAGGTGAAGGAAAATATAGTTCATTGTAAAAAAATATTTCCAATCATGAATAGTTTATCAATGCGCACTTGCAGCGACAAATTTAGAAAATCAACATTTCCAACTATTAAAATAAGTATCACACAAAGAACAGCTTCCCACAGTAGTGCCTATTTCCCAGTACATTGTTAACCACACGCGAGCATTTCCACCCCGCCTTCAGAAATAGATGCCCGTGCAGATAACAAGTGTGAACAAACAAACCTCTCGATGGAGAATAATCGAGATCTTGCAATGTTTCTATAAAAGTTTCCTGGAATTCTGAAATTAGCCATAAAAAAACATTTAAAAAAAATCTGAAATTAACCACATTAAAAAAATATCTAAAATTTTGTAGTATATTGAGTACCCTGCATGATCTCGAGCTGAGTCGAATTGAAAAGTGCCAAACTTTTATTCAGACAGTCATTCCACTCTGTCTAAACGGTGTTACCTTTTCTGTTAACTGCAACAAAAACAATAATTATGAAATGAAACATTATCTTGTTATTAATTCCATTTGAATTTTATAATGACAAGAAATTATTTACCTGGAATGAATCAAAAGATGATTCCAGTAAATACAACGGCGTCTGAACATCATTAACCAAGTTGTTGGGGAAAAGGCACTGTAAATTTCGTATGAATAAAAACAAATTGTTAAAATAATCCAACGTTAATTTCTAGATATATATATCTAAATATATTAATTATATTCTCACCAAACAGGGATTAGTTTGTTTCACGTTCACGATGTTGGCAAGAAACTTTCTAGTCCCCGCAGTTCCATTGAAAGCATTAACATATAATTAACGACTAAATATTACAAATCAGTAATAATAATGGAAAATTCATAAAAAGTAATTAAAGAATAAGATAACATTACATGTAATTGAACGACTTTTGTGAAGTATTCCTCTCTTTTTTGGTCCCCGGGTAGATTTTCTCTGTTCCATGATAAATTATAGAGTGAGATGATGTTTAGTAATATTTTTTATTATATAAAGTTATGTAAAATATATATTAAGAATTTGTACAAGACTTATGCATGGAGAAAAAACCCCGAGTCCGAGATGCATTTCACTCGATGAGCATTAGGTACAAGCTCACTGAAGCTGTCACAGTGCAAAATAGTTGCTAGTCCACCGGCTGAAGTGCCAGCAAGTACAACCTATTTAATTATTCAAAGTGTGAGTGAATTTAATATCTCTATATTTTTTCCTTTTCCTTTCTTTTTAATTCCGTCAAACCTAATAAGGGGTACATTTTGCAACTCTCAATTTAAAATAATAATTATTTTTTCATAGTAAAATTAAATATATTTCCCTGTTATAGTATGAGATTACAACAATACTATACATATCAGTGTATCTAACAAGTAAAATAAATTATCAAATGAAACTATTATCATAGCCACTAAGAACATCCAAAGTACATCAATTTCACATAAAATAATTAAAAAAATACAGAAGAAGAAACTTATGCATGTAAATTAAAAATTAGACATACATTGTCGGCATTACTCATTCCCTTGGCCAGCAACTCATCCATTATTGCATCAAAAACCCTTGAGCCCCTGTAATGGAGGTTGGTTTGCTGCAATATACAAAATAGTGTACAAAAAAAAGTTTGTTATAATTCCCTTGAGTAAAAATTGGAAAAAAAAACCTATTCTGTAAGAGTCTTACCGGATCAACTTCTTCAACGTCTCCCCAAAATGACGAGCCATCACAATACAAAACAAAAACTCTCCAGTTGTATAAATCTGAAATATTTAAAAACTCTATTCCAAAAATAAAATCTATTCCAAAAATGTGTGCTTTTTACGGTTGTTCTTCTATAAGCGCCATAGAATGTAAGTTTTTACGGCGGTTAATTGTGAACCGACGTTAAAATAATCTGGTCTCCAGTTTTTACGTCGGTTCACATATAACCGTCGTAGAATAGGTGAAGTTTTACGGCAGTTGTTAAAAAACCGCCTTAAAATATTTCACTTTTACGGCGGTTCATAGTGAACCGCCGTTAAAATCAGTTGATATCCAGTTTTAACGTCGGTTTTGAGCAAACCGACGTAAAATAACCTTTTTAACGGCGGTTTTAGCCACAACCACCGTTAAAAGTATTTTTAAGGCGGTTTTCAGTGAACCGCCTTTAATTAACAGCCTTAGAAAGCTGTTTTTGTAGTAGTGATATGAGTTAACCTAGATTGAAAATAACGTGCCAACAACATTTTGAATACAATTTTAATAAATCAATCCCACTAATTTTTCACTTTACCACGATCTAACTAAAAAGAAATAAGACAATATTATAGAACAGATGTTGACACTCAAACATTTTATTAAGTCATTTCATGTTTTCAATTTCAGAGTGTTTGAATGAAATATTTGAGAATTTTTTTAATATTCAAATAGAATTTTCGAACACATTAAAAACCAACATATGTTTGGGGAAATAAATTGAGCATTAAACATGTGTTCAAAAATCTCACTCAAATACGAACACAATGTTTGAAATTTCATCGACACCTTGAAGGTGAAAATATGGAGTGAATTTGTAAAACCTTGGGGTGTAATATCCGTTCCCAATACTAGAACAAAAAGGAAATAAAGTTGTTCCAGAAAAATGAGAAGAAAGAACGCGAAGAAGAAGGAAAAAACGCGAAGAAGAAAAAATAAAAAATTTGTGAAAAAACAACGACTAGAGCATATATGGATCGTGATCAACAATTTGTTCGATTCAATTGTGTAGGTTCTAAGGTATGGTTTGGACATTAACTGTTTTGATATCTGTTGGATTTTTAATATCGATATCATAATTGGAAGTGAAGTAATTTTCTTGAATTAAATGTCGTTGTTTGCATGATTTTGTTTTACAATTTCACAACTAAAGATTTAAACTTGTTTTATTTTGGATTTTTGTATGTTTATCTTATCGGCGTTCGACTCTGATTTCAGGAACTAGTGTCATATGTTTGGGTTTTTTTTTTTTGAATATTTTATGCCTGTTCATAAAAAAATCGAACACAATGAAATGTTTTGAAAATAAAGCGTTCAAAACTTTTTTTGAACATGTTGTTCTGCTTTTTACTCTAACAGTTTGAGAAAATTATTTATTTTAATATTTAATTTTGGATTGTGATAATATTATTTTAGTCTTTTCAACCATGGTTATTTTTATTCAAATATTATGAAGTGAACTCATAAAATATTGAAGTATCAATATCCGCTTCCTTTTCCTTAACGAGGAGTAATAATATAACTTAAATTCAATAACTTAACACTTGTATTTTTAATAATAAAGACATTGCAATGTAATTATATGTTCTAACTACAAGGAGTTTTACTACTCATAAAAACAAAAATATGATATATTTTAAATAATAATATAATGTAATCTTTTTAATCTATTATATTGATCATTTTTTAAAAAAGGTACGTGATATTAGTTGGTATTAAATAATGTCTACTAAGCTAACAAATTCATCAAAAGGTATAAAACTGTCGGCAATTGGCTCAAATCATGTCATGATTCAGCCATTTCTTATTAATTAGGGTTTAAATTAAATTACGAAAAATGAAGAATGGACCTGGACTAACTAATTTACCCCTCAAAGAAGAGGCAAAACACAATCTGTCTCTCACATTTCCCCCACAATTTCATCTACCAACCCTGCAGCTGATCTAGTTTAGGAAAAAAAATGTCTTCATCATCTCAATCCTCCGCTTCTCTTACCCAATCTCTTCTCCTTCTTGATTACAATGTTTATTGCAAGGACAAGGTAAACTACGAACGTGTAGCACAAAATAAATTCGGATAAAAGATTTTATGGTTACAAGAATCGGAATAATGGTGCATGCAATTTTCCTAATTGGGACGATCCCTTCAAGTCGAAATAAAGTCCATGAAGGAGAAACATGAAATTGGAATTAATAACCTAAAGGAGAAATATGACACCCAAATGGAATCATAATTGGGAAAAAGAAGAAGGTGTAAGTATGGCTTGTAATTTCCTGGGTGATTCTATTGGTGATGTGGTTGCAAAGTGAAAGAGCAATCGAATTGGAAAATGTGTTGGTGTCTTCTAAAATCCAAAATAAACCTCCCATTTTCTTGTGTTCTGCTATTGATTGTGGCTCAAAAATGTTTTCATGCAACTATCTTGATGTAATTTTGCAAGGTGAATTTCATGTATTTTTTCTATTTTAAGGTAGTTTAATATTTACACAATTGAGGTTTTTATACAATTTATTGCTAGCCTAGTTATGTAATTTAATGGTTGGTGTTATTTTAGTTTATTTTAACTAAAATTTGGTGTTTATATTTGATGCATGTGTTATTACAATTGTGTTAAACTTATTAATTTGTCTGATATCTGGGTCATTGTAATTGTGTTTGTTTGTGTTCACCCGATTTGCACATAAAATCAAATAAATAAGATATTATAACCAGTGTCCTAAAAATCGCTAGGCGGATGCTAGGTGCCAGGCCAGTGCCTAGCGCCTAGGGCGCCTAGGCGGGGCCTAAAATTTGAGAATAAATACCCTGATTTATAATATTACATCCAACCATTTAATAGTTCAACATACTACATGCTACACAATAAAGTTTGTGACAATACAAAACTAAAAGTAATGATCACAAGTTACAATTCACAAGTTTAAAACTATTTTTTAATTCAAAGTTCAAAACAACATAGATCAATAAGTTAATTAGTCAAATAAAAATACCATAGCATACATTACAAAATAAAAATAATAAAAAATAGGCCCAAAACCGACGTCGTTTGGGCTAGAAAAATTTAAAAAAAAAAAAAAACACTGGCCTGGCGCCGAGGGCGTCTAGGTGGAACATGGGCGCCCGACAATTTCTTTAGCCGATTTTCAAAAATCGTCGGCGGGCTGGTGGCGCCGAGCGCCTAGGCGCCCGCCTAGGGCAATTTTTAGAACAGAGATTATAACCTGCCAATATAAAGTGGATAAAATAAATCCGAATAACCAAGATTCTGGATTAATTAAAAAAACTCAAGCAAATTAAATTTCAAAAATCTAAAATTCGAAAAAAAGAATTAAGAAAAAAGAGTTTAGGATCTGTTTGGACTAGGTTTCGTTGAAATTTTGAATTCAGGTATTAATCTTGAGTATTCAAAATTATATGAATAGTAAGAATCTTTATTTGTTCTAGGATTTAGAATCTTTTACTTTTTTACTGTAAATGTCAAATATGGTCTCTAAAGTGTATGAAAATATATTTTTATATTGTATTTGATGTAATATCATGTCTGAAAAGTGTGGATAATGTATTTTCGTATTGTTAGTAATATATAATTATTTAAATGCAATGATGAAAAACTCAAAAAGATGAGTATGAGGTTAGGTATAAGAAGTTGTTGTTTGAGTATTGAAAACTTGAGTTTTAGAACAAACGAGAATTGAAACTCAAAACCCCAATTCTTGTATTAGGAGTCTAAAAGCAAACATGGCCAGTTTAGCCGTTGGCTTGTTGATCGAACCAATAAGAACCCACGTTGCTGAATACCATATCCATTGATGATCGATACAAAAACGACTTGCTTCTATGTAATACTTGAGGGGATAAATTTCTATTGATTGATTAATAATTATATTCAAGATAAAATGATAATATTTACCATTTTATCCTTGTCTCGTGATTTTTAAAAATTGGTTTTAGAGTGAGAGAGAGGCATTCATTTTCTTGATTGTGAATTTTTAGCACTCAACACTCTACAATCCTCTTCACAAGGAGTGCACAGAAGACAGAGGATTAGTGGGACTGGGCCTGGTAATGTCTTGTTTGTTATACACAAAATCAACTTTTAAGAATAAGACTCATCATACTAATTAAAAGCATGTACTTATGCCCAATGGTTTTGCCAAACCGCTGGTTCGAACCGGCGGTCAACGGCTTGGTTAACCGTTGACCACGGTTCGAATTGGAATTGAAACCGCCAATAAGGCAGTTTGGTTCCGATTTGAACATTTTCCAAGCCGTGAACCAGCGTTTTGTGTTTTTTTTTTTAAATATTTATAAAATATCCATTTTCTAAGTCATTTTTTAATACCAAACTCGTTCGATATTTTGAATTGGTGATACAAGAAAAATACTTTATCTTATAAGTAATAGCCCCACGATCGCAATTGAGATATTAATCGTTCTTGGTTTAGCAACAATTTGATAAATTGATAATAATTTATATCTTTCGCCCACTCTAAGGTAAGTAAGATATGAGAAAATTATGTGCACTTTGATTTTAAGGTGGAGAGTTACAATTTAATATATAACTTATTTTAATTGTTTAAAGTAACAATTTTAAATTTTACATACGAGCATGTGAAAATTGTTAATTCTTTTTTGAATTTATTAAAAGTATTATTTCTATTTTCTCACTTAAATTCAAAGTTTCAAATATATATTTTTTATTTTAACTTCAAATATTTTAAATGATTTAGTTTCTTTTTAATTAATTCAAAATTTTAAAGTGTTAGTTCTATTTTCTCACTTAACCTCATACGTTAAAAAAGAATTATAATAATAGAAAAATAAAAAAATTTAACTTAAAAAATTTAAAGAATTTTAATTAAGATTTATTATTTTAACTTCTAATATTTAAATAGTTCAAGTTAAACTTCTTTTATATTTTTTTGAATTAATTCAAAGTGTTATTAATATTTTCTCACTTAACCTTACGTGTTTTTTTAAATAAAATTAAAAATAAACATAGGGAAAAGAAACAAAAATATATGAATTAAAAAAAACGGATCAAACCGGCCAACCGAACCGTGAACCGTCCGATTTCACGGTTCGCTTGCGGTTTGAGGTTTTTGGCCAAACCAAACTGGCGGTTCGAACTGTGAACCGGCGGTTCGAACCGTTTGGGCACTCTACAAGCATGGTGGATAGATAAAGGTTATTTTTAGCAACATAAGATTGATTATAAAATGGTGGTTCTGTAAGAAAATATTACAAATATGTCGAGCACAAACAGGAATGTAACAAAATATCTCGAAAACTGGAAAAAGAAGAAAAACAGAAACTATAATAATAGTCAGGTCGAGTCGAACTCTGTCCGCAAGACGAAATAGCCCCGGTAGTGCCCTTCGGTTTTGGATATTCGTCCCCAAAGATAAAACAACTAACGTCTCTGGTATAACAGCACCGTTAATACCAGAGCTCCGACGAACTGGAAGAAGTTGGACTGAGATACGTGCAAAATAAAATGCAGAAAAAATAGTATGCAGTGTGCTGGGAGTTCTCTGATTTTTCAGGTGAAATTCGCATGCGAATTGAACTAGAGTACTCGTCCTTAAAGGCGTCATTAAGTCATTCAAACAGTCAGCTTCATCCAGCATGAACCTGGACGGGTTCAGCTTGCACATGCATTGCAATGTTTGAATTCGTACGTTATGGTAACGTCTGAACGGTCAGTAGTTGAATTGAGTTCTCAAGCGTTTGAGAAATTTCAGGGGTCAAAACCGCACATGGCTAAAAAGTAAACCATGGTTGAACCAGGACCCCACATGGACCATCTCAATCAGAACAATTGCCCAAGTCCTAGGCCCAGAGCCCAGGACCCAGGACCGAGGTCCTGGTCTGGGACTAGGACCGGGATCGATATCGGGCTCGGGATCGGATCCTCTCGGCACCGCCATCGGCTTTGCCGAAGGCGGACGGACGAACCCAAGTCCAGGAGCCCGCGTAAGCTTTGTCCACACAAAGCCCACAATACCCGTTGTCCCACTTGATGTCCACTAATGAAATTGAATCATTATTAAACTCCCTTCCACATTGATTAACTTTCAATGTGGGATACCCAACAATGCATTTAAGCAACCGTTCATCTTCTAAGCAACATTTTCTCACTCACCAATAAATGGATTTGAGAAATTCAAAAAGCTATGATTATCTACACAACACGTAGAATAAGCCTATACAATTCGTTACAACGAATATTTGCTGCACCATTTAATTAGAATAAATCCAATTTACAACAGGTTCATATTATTGGAAATTTCTACGGTACATTCAATCTACCATAACCCATGTATTTAAAACCATTCATCTATTCCACTATATAAAAACTGAAATGATCTAACGGTTAGAATTATATGAGGAATGGTACCTTGAAGGTACTATAGAACTTCCCCATATTATTATGCCTTTATATGTGGTTTGGGTTATGGGCGCGGCCACGGAATGGTTAGTTGGCGGGATGGGCTGGCTGTTGGGTGGGTCGATTGGGCGGGTTAAGTTCGAGTTGGTTTTTTTTAAAGTTTAATTAAAATATGTATTCCATTTTATATTAAATAAGTATTGAAGGTACAGTTTCTCAGTAGTACCGAGGGATTAAATTTCCCAGTACCGATGGATTTCATGATCAAATAGTTAATGATTTACTACTGAAATTCAATCCCTTAGTAGTAGTGCCAAGGGATTCTGATTTTCGGTACCCATCTACCGAGGAGGTTTTACTGAGGGATTAATTTCCTTGGTGTTTTCCTCGGCAAGGAGAATATCGAGAGATTTCTGGCCTCTAACGAGGGAATAATACCTTAGTATTCCACATTTTTTTGTAATGTTGGAACTTCTAGTGCATAGATGTTCCTGAGTGCCTTTTAGCAACTGGACCAGCTGTAGTTGCACCTTTTGGCTGAAAAAAAACACATGAAATATTAGTGATTGAAAAAAAAGGGTTTGAAATTTTATCTACATTTTTCTTCCTAACTTTAACTTGTTTAACTACTGCCACTCTGTCTTGAGTTGTCATCTAACTTTTTTTAATTATAATATATAATTATATTAATAATATATATATATATATATATATATATATATATATATATATATATATATATATATATATATAACTGTTTAAAGGGATATATAATAAATATTTTTTAAATATAATTTTTAATAATATTTTATAATTATATTTAATCATTTATAAATTATATATATATATATATATATAATTATTTTAAGGAATATATAATAAATATAAAAATATAATATTTATAATAAATATTTTTTAATTAAAACACAAAAATTTTCATTTTTATTCTACTTATATATAATAATATTATATATTTATAATATCGTTATTTATAAATATAATTTATAAATAATAATAAATATTAATATAAGTTTATTCTAATGTTTATTTATTATTCTCTAAATATATTATTATTTTAACTTTATATATATAACATAACTTTCAATAAATATTATTTAATTATAATACACTTTTAAATAATATTATATATTTATATTATAATTAAATATTTATAAGCTATAATATGTAATTATGTTAATTATTTATAAATAACATATATATATATATATATATAACCCTATATATTAATACAAAATTATCCTAACCTATATGTCTGCTTCATATGCTTTGTTTGGCAAATAAGAAATTTTGGTGCTTTAGTTGCTCATGTGTTATCCGATCCTAATAATTATCCCGTTTAATACTTTTTTTTTATTGTATCTTTCGTAATTTAATCTTTATCTTTTACTATGTTTTGCCTTATTCAATACTTTACTTTGATTCTCCTAATATAAAAATATAAATAAGTCATATAAAATTAGTAGATAAGAATTTAATTAGTTATTTTAATTAAAAGACAAACTATATATTAAAAAATTTTAATTACAAAATTAAACTTTATTATGAAAATAATTAAGTTTTATTGATAATATAATTGAAAATAATTTTTTTGGAGTTTCAAATATTCTATATAGGTAACATATGAGTTATTTGCAGTAATCTTAGTGTGTAATTAAATATTTATAATGTATTCAATCTAAACATAAAAATATTAATTAATATAATAATAATTAATAAACATTGATTACACACTTGTACAATAAACCACGTTTTGAGAATATAACATCTTTTGAATATCTCAAAGTATGCAACTAATAATTATTAACAAATTTATTTTAAACATTAAAATATAAATAATTTAATAATAATATTAATAAAGTAGATATTAGGCACGGGTTTAGAATGTGACATTATTTGAAATTTTGTAAGTATGTAACTAAAATTATTAACAAATTTAATTTAAATACCAAATACAAAATTATTTAATATTTATAATAATAAATAAATAAATTAGACATGTACAAGTCATGAATTAATAATACATTCTTTTAGTTTTTATATTTAATTTAAAATTCTGTAATTATTATAAATATTTTCATATTTTTTCTTGAGAAGTCCCATGTAATACACGTGTATTGAACTAGAGTATATATATATATATATATATATATATATATATATATATATATATATATATATATATATATATATTATTTTAAAGAATATATAATAAATATAAAAGTATAATATTTATAATAAACATTACCTAATTAATAATACAAAATTTTATAAATATATTCTATTTATATATAATAACATAATATATTTATAATATCATTATTTATAAATATAATTTATAAATAAAAATAAAAATTAATATAAATTTTCTAATGGTGTATTTATTATTGTCTAAGTATATTATTGTTTTAACTTTATATATATAAAACATAATTTTCCATAAATATTATTATTATTATACACTTTAAAATGATATTATATATTTATAATATATAATATATTATTATATTAATCATTTATATATATATATATATATATATATATATATATATAAATTATTTTTGAGCTCAAACACAAAATCTACCAAGTGATTAATAATTATTAAACATAAACTTCCTATTATTTTGATTAATGACAATTATGTCAACCTTCACAAGCCAAATCGATCTTCAAATAATTAGATCCACTCAAACACCTTAAAATCGACCATTATAAGAAAAAATGAGGAATAATAATAGCATGAGCATTGCGCTAATACAACACTACATAAATTAATCTTTCTTCTCTTGAATAGAGACATAAATAATCTAGAAAAATAACAATTAAAATCGAACATCATAAATAGTTTATCGATCATTAATCAATAGACATAAATTATTTACAACAAAAACTCAACATTTCCATTATGCAATTACACAATAAAATTGCATTAATCACGATTCTCCATGTATAATTACACACCACCACCACCACAAGCTTCAAACACCAACACCTCTGTCAATCTTCTTCAAACAAACCCTAAACACTAATAACATTTTCTGTTTAAAGATGGCAAACAACAACAACTGTTATGTATAAGGCAACAAGTTATTGTTATGTACAAGAAGTGTCAACAAGTTCTAATCAACAAACTTGCTGATTATATAAATAGCTAATAAATAATGTTATTATGATGATCTATTTTATTAAATGACCAGTACCTTCATTCTACCTAGAAATAGTATATCTACTATTGCACATTACCAATGCATATCACGTGCAAGTCCCAATATGAAAAAAATTCAACATTAGATTTTAAAGAGATTTTACGGGGCCGTGACTATATCATTTTTCACTTAATTATATTCATTATCATTTCAGGGGATAAATACTGAGGTATATCAATGGATGTAAATGTAGGAGGGTTAAGGGTTAATTTACAAGGAGTGCATGCACAACCACGCGGCTCAAGCCCGTGGCTACGTTCCTGGTTTGCTAACTTCACACAATTATGAAATTCAAGAAAATTTTAATAACAACATAAATTAAGATAGAAAAAAAAACAAAATTTTTACTAATGAATATTAAAATCATAAGAAAATTATCAATATTCTTCGCGCGATTTACCTTTTAATATATAAATTTACCTTGATATGGTTCATATTTGTACCATTTGTTGAAATAACAAAATAGCAATTGCATGAGCATTGTTCTAATATAGAACTACGTAAATTAGTTTTCTTCTCTTGAGCAGAAACATGACTAATATAACAATTAAAACACGTGCATCACAAATAATTTATCAATCACAAATCAACAAACAACGATTACTCCTTTAATTTAAATTGCTTGAGTGTTGCAATTCTATACCTACATAAAAACCTCGCTAGAGGTAAGAATCTTTTTCATTATTAAATTCAAATGCTATTAAACTTTTACAAACTAATTAGAAACAGAAGGGCTTATTCCGCTGGTTTAAGTTCTACAATTAACCATATTAAAATAATTATGAGGAGAAACATTTGCAAAGTCGTGGTGGATTTCACTACTACTACTACCACTACAAAAAAAAAGATTTGATATCGGTTTTAAGAAAACTGATGTAAAAAATATTCACATCAGTTATTAAAACACTGATTTGAAATATAAGATTCACATCGATTTCTTAAAAAACGTCGTGATTTAGAATATTGACATCAGTTAGCTGAAAAACCTGCGTAAAATTTCTAAATAAAAAAAGTTAAATTATAAAATAAGATAAAAATAATTATAACACATACAACATCTTCTCCTTCTTGCTTCGAATGTTACTTTAAGGAGATGATCGAACTATAAATGTCTGGTACAAAACGGAATCCAAGTAAAAGGCTCCACGATTGCAAGAATTAGAATAATGGTGGGTTTAATTTTTTCAATTGGGATGATCCCTTATCATCTTGTAAAATTGTAGGATTCAAGTCAAAATAAAGTTAATGGTAGAGAAACATGAAGTTGAATTTAATAGCTTAAAGGATAAATATAACGCCCAAATGGAAATCATAATTGTAAAAAATAAGAAAATACAAGTATAGCTCTTAATTTTCTGGGAGATTTCACGATTGATGAGATAATAAATAATGTAATGAGATAATAAATAATGTAATTATATATGATCACCAATTTTATTAGATGACTAGCACCTTCATTCTACCTCAAACTAGTCTATCTACTTTATTGCATGTTTACCAATGTAAATCACGTGGAAGTCATATCATGACAAAACATTCAATATATTATTTATTATTGTCTAAATATATTATTATTTTAACTTAATATATATATCTAACTTCCAATAAATATTATTTAATTATAATACACTTTAAAATAATATTATATATTTATAATATAATTAATTATAAATATAATTTATAACTCAATTTACATATCAATATATATTAAAAATATATAAACTCTCACATGTAATTGCATTGGCGAGACAGTAATACCGCTCCTTCCAAAGGATAATCCCCAGAGCCTTTCCTCCATTCTTGTGTTAAAGTTTGGCTACGACCAATACCTCGTTCTTGAATTCTAACTCTGAATCCTTAGACAACCTCTTTACTGCTATTTGTCTGTCATTCCATGCTTTTCCCTGTGAATGAATAAAAGTCACATTATTAACTAAGAAAATCCAGAGGAAATCCACCGACGTCCTCATAATGTTCTGCACCAAGTTACAAAACAAATTACTTAATAACTAAGAAAAAGTAATTAAAACTAAGAAAAAAATACATATATACGAGTAATTTAACAAGTAATGTATTCTGCCCATATCTCACGAATTTCGTCGACTGTTTCTTGCTCGTATGGTTCAACTCCAAATGAGTCCTACACATTCCGATTCAAAATGGTAATTATATTTTTTGTAAGATTATATAATTTTGGAAGTACTTATTTAATGACATGGGGAAAGTGTATTAAATGATGTTTATCATTTCTTGAAACAGGTTGAGAAGGCTCGAGAAGTCAGCAAAGGAAAGTTATTGCGAAGGGGATGGTTTACCCAACAGGCGAGGACACGATCGTGCAATATCAAAATGTGTCACCCGGTCATGTCAAGGTCTCAGTAGATGAAATTGTCGAGGGTGCAGCAAAACTTCCTCTACCGGTGACGTCTCATCCAGAAATGCGGCACGTGAGTGAAGTGTTAGGTACTTTTTGCAGTGGCCGGTCATATTGGTTCTGTCAAGAGAGGTAATATATATTTTCATTTCACCAATTATTTATTTAGTTTTAGTATGCTCAATAATGGCCATATGTACAGGAACTTACAAGGCCATATCAAAAGAAACAAAGAACAAGTCTCATGGAGACAAGTGGTGAGCAATCTGCAATAAAACCAAGGCCACCTCTTGTTTATGAAGTAGTATTGGAGACTCTGGGAGCTAATTGCAAAGAGCTACACAACCTGATTCTATCGATGCCCGTGCATATGGACCACATCTCTATGGGCCTATAGAAAACCGTCTTCCATGACAAAAGAGAGACGAAAATTCATGTGTTAATTGATGATATTCGGAGCCTGTTCAGAATGGGGTGGATTAGTGTTGTTGTTGTGCAAGTCTTTGCGCTGTACGAGCTCTCTTTTTCCTTATCAATTAGTTCAATATTTAGCTTAAATTGACTTAGCTTTGAATCTAGTAATGATTTACAAGTGTCTTAATGGGTTGGCTGAGAGTCTTTGTGCCGGTGCCATCGGATTTCTTTGTCCTGCGAAGAGCTGCAAAAAAAGTATATTAAATGACCCAATTGCTATGACGACGTACATAAGTGATGCCTTCAGTGAAATGTTTAGCAGGACATTCATTCTAGCACCATACCTAGACGAGTAAATAGAGACTATTTATTGTTATTTTTTCCTTTACTCCTTTACAATTATTATAATTTATAAAGATAATTAACCTTTGTGCTTATGAAAATGTGTAGTGACCACTGGGTTCTGCTAGTAATATGTCCTCTCAAGAATCAGGTTTTTATTTTAGATCCAAAGGGATACAAGAGGGAGTTTGATATAAAGACACATGTTAATACGTAAGTAACAATTTTCCCCCTATATTTGTGTTTCTTATTTTTTGAAAAGGTAACTTGTTGTCCTTTTTTACAATAACATCATAAAAAATAATTCACTTTCAGGTCTTTATTGTCAATGTATTAATGTACTGATTCTTTTTTTGTGGGCAATTATCTCTTGGGCAACTTGGTTTAATATATAGGTAGCACTTTCTTATTGTTTATTGAAATAATACTTTGCGTGTTGTTAACTGCTTGAGTGCAATGCTTACTATTTGCAATGCAGTTCGGACCTATTGGTCAACAAAAGGAAAAAGAGGAAGAAACATGGTATGGAAAAATTTGTCGGTAAGTTATTTTTTATGGTATTAACAATAAAATAGTATATTTATTGATTAACCTAGTAGGCAAGTTAGTAAAGTTCTTCGACCCATTTCATTTGGACTCACCGATAGATCTATTGATAGGGGGATATTGATCTGCTTTCATATGATTTTTGTAGTGTAATCAATAACGAGGAGGCAATGAGTGTGGTTATTATGTCATGAGGTATATGTATGACATTTGCTCTGGGGTCAATATGAATTCTTCATTAGACAAGGTACGTGTAAACTCATTTTTTAGTAGTAAAATATTGAATATTTTTTAAACTCCAAACCTAAACTTCATTTTTAAAATAAAATATTGAAATTTTGAATCGGAATGTGTAGGACTCATTTGGAGTTGAACTATACGAGCAAGAAACAATCGACGAAATTCATGAGATATGGGCAGAATACATTACTCGGTAAATTACTCGTAATATATATATATATATATATATATTTCTTAGTTTTAATTACTTTTTCTTAGTTATTAAGTAATTTATTTTGTAACTTGGTGCAGAACATTATGAGGACGTCGGTGGATTTCCTCTGGATTTTCTTAGTTAATAATGTGACTTTTATTCATTCACAGGGAAAAGCATGGAATGACAGACAAATAGCAGTAAAGAGGTTGTCTAAGGATTCAGAGTTAGAATTCAAGAACGAGGTATTTTTCGTAGCCAAACTTCAACACAAGAATGGAGGAAAGGATCTGGGGATTCTCCTTTGGAAGGAAACGAGATGCTTCTTATTTACGAGCTTTGGGCTGTTCAACATGATAGGTTGGGGTTTGTTTGCTACTTGTACGATGAAAATAATTAGTTCAACTTGAATTTTATTAGATAGGATGGGGATTTATGCATTTGAATTATTTAATATTGAATAAAATGCTTTTTTTATATTTAATTAATTTTTTTCAAATGGTAATTATCAATTTTTTGGACAGGTCTTAAAATAAAATTCTTCAAATTCTGGAAATCTCTATCAAAAAATTTGTGCATCGGTTTGTGGAAACCGATGCATGTAATCAGCGGCGGCATCGGTTTGGATGACAACAACCGATTCTTACATGTTGTTTTTAACATTGTTATATACATCGGTTCTTGACAACAAAACCAATGCATATAAGTAAAAAATCGATATCGGTTACTCAACAATGACCGATGCCTATAGGTAACTATGGGCATCGGTTATGTAGAAAATAAACCGATGCCTATAGTTAAATTGTACGCATTGGTTGTGATATAAAAACCGATGCCTAAATCTCGCCATGAGGCATGGTGCTTTCAAAAAAACCGATGCGTATACATAGACATTAAGCATCGGTTATTTGTCAAAGACGATGCCTATATGTGCAATATAAGCATCAGTTGTGTTGAAAAAATCGATTTCTTTAGAGGACATTAGGCATCGGTTTTTGTAGAACAAACGATGCCTATAGTGTACCTATAGGCATCGGTTGTTATACAAAAACCGATGCCTATAGTTCAATTACAGGCATTGGTTGTTTTCCAAAAATTGATGCCTTAGAGGACATTAGGCATCGATTGTAGAATAAAATTGATGTCTATAGCTATACTATAGGCATCGGTTGTTTTACAAAAAATTAATGCGTTTAGTGAAAACTAGACATCGGTTTGTAATCGAAACCGATGCCTATAGTGCATCTATAGGCATCGGTTGTTTCACAATAACCGATGCCTTTAGTGACAGTATATAGACATTAGTCATCGACTTGTGATGACTATATGCATCGGTTATGGTCAAACAACCGATGCATATGTTTATTATAGGCATCGGTTGTAAAATCGATGCCTAAAGTCCAGGTTATAGGCGTCGGTCTAATAGGCATCGGTTGTAAAACCGATGCCTATCAGAAAAAACAACCGATGCTGTTGGGGGTTTTCTGTAGTAGTGATTTCTAGTTAGTTGGAGTTTTGAAGTCAGGTGTGCTATAACTTCAAATATGTTAAAGTTGTATCTTTGGGGGCATTATACCTATTGCATTGGCACTACACGAGGCGTATTTATCTTGCGGAAAGAGATTTTTCTCGTCTCCATTTGTAGATCAATCTTGTTCAGTTCAAGAAGGTGTTATTATTTAATTTTATTTTTTTCCAGTTTCGTTTGATTTCAGCATATGTAAGAAATGTAGTATAGTTTAGTAGTTTTTCCATTTTCGTATTATTATTTTGTAACACCATTAAAATCATATAAAAACTATAAATTATAAAAACTGAGAATAGATTAAGAAAGCAAAGTCTGTAATAACAAGTGGAAGTTTTAATTATGATGATACATAGTGTTTTGTCTTTACAACCATGCAACAAAAACTTTAAAAGAGCGTGCTCGATGAACCACTCATATACTATACTTGGAGGTGCTTACTATACAATTATGTCAACCTTCACTAGACAAATTGATCTTCTAATAATTAGTTCCACTGAAACACCTTAAAATCGACCATTAGCATGAGCATTGCATTAATACAACACTAATCTTTCTTCTATTGATCAGAAACATAAATAATCTAGAAAAATAACAATTAAACACGCGCATCGTAAATAATTTATCGATCATTAATCAATAGACATAAATCATTTACAACAAAAACTAAACATTGCCATAATTAGTTACACAATAAAATTTCATTAATCACAATTCTCCTTGTATAAATACCCACCACACCACCACCAAAATCTTGAAACACCAACACCTCTGCCAATCTTCTTCAAACAAACCCTAAACACTATTAATATTTTTCTTTTTTTAAGATGGCAAACAATAGCAACAGCTATGTAAAAAGGTAACAAGTTATCGTTATGTACATGAAGTGTCAACAAGTTCTAATCAACAAATTTTTTGATTATAGAAATAGCTAATAAATAATGTATTTATGATGATCTATTTTATTAAATTACTAGCAACTTCATTCTACCTAAAAATAATCTATCTACTATTGCACATTAGCAATGCATATCACGTGCAAGTCCCAATATGAAAAAATATTCAACATTAGATTTTAAGGAGATTTTACGGTGCTGTGACTATACCATTTTGTAATTAATTATACTCATTATCATTACAAGGGATAGTTAGTGGGGAATATAAATGGATGTAAATGTAGGGGGGGTAGGGGGTTTGGTGCCTTCACACTACCGTAATTATTTCCTAGATTGTAACCTATCATCATTAATCAACTTCTGCAAATTAAAATAATACATGATTTCAATCAATATATATATATATATATATATATATATATATATATATATATATATATATATATATATAAAGTCTACTTTCTTGTCAATGAAAAAAGCATTTATTTATAGATACCTTTAATTATATGTGATTTCATGCGTAAATATGGCACAATCTTGCACGTGTAATTAATGCCACCAATGGAATTATATGTTCTAATTACAAAGATATTTATTACTACTCATGTAATAAAAACACAATTACAAACCACGATAAGAGTTTCAAGAAATGGAGAATCTCATTTATGTGAAAACGCTGAGCCATGAGGAACTACATTTACACCACTTTTGGCTTGATGCAAACTAGAATTATCTATTTATACCCAATGAACCCTAAAAAAACCAACACACACAAAAAAGCCTTCACTATCAAAGTCTTCTTCCTGGTCCTCTTGGCAATGGCTAACAACAACAATGTGTCCAGGATTGAACTTATGGTGATGCACAAGGAGTGCATGCACAACCACGCGAATCAATCCCGTGGATACGTTCCTGGTTTGCTAACTTTAAACAATTCTAAAATTCAAGAAAAATTTAATAACAACATAACTTAAGATAGACAAAAACCAAAGTTTTTTAATAATAAATATTAAAATCGTAATAAATCAATATTCTTTGCGTGATAGACCTTTTAATACATAAATTTACCTCAATATGGGTCATATTTGTACCATTTGTTGAATTAACAAAATAGCAATAACATGAGCACTGTGCTAATATAGAACTACGTAAATTAGTTTTCTTCTCTTGAAAAAAAACATGACTAAAATAATAATTAAAACACGTGCATCATAAATAATTTATCAATCAAGAATAAGAAAAACCATGATTACTCCTTTAATTTAAATTTCTTGAGTGTTGCAATTCTATACTTACATAAAAACCTCGCTATATGTAAGAATCTTTTGCGTTATTAGAACTCAAATGCCATTAAACTTCTGCAAATTAATTAGAAACAGAAGGGCTTATTTCGGTGTTTTAGGTTCTACAATTAACCATATTAAAAGAATTATGAGGAGAAACCTTTGCAAAGTCGTGGTGGATTTCACTACTACTACTACAAAAAAAAAAAAAAAAAAAGATTTCATATCGGTTTAAAGAAAATTGATGTAAAAAATATTCACATCGGTTATTAAAACACTGATTTGAAATATAAAATTCACATCGGTTTCTTTAAAACCGATGTGATTTAGAATATTGACTTCAGTTAGCAGAAAAAACTGCGTAAAATTTCTAAATAAAAAAAGTTAAATTATAAAATAAGATAAAAATAATCATAACATACACAGCTTTTTCTCCTTCTTGCTTCCAATGTTACTTTAAGGAGAAGAACGAACTACGAACGTCTAGCACAAAACAAAATCCATGTAAAAGACTCCTTGATTGCAAGAATTGGAATAATGGTTGGTGTAATTTTTTCAATGGAGATGATCCCTTCTCATCTTGTAAAATTGCAGGATTCAAGCCAAAAAAAAGTTAATGGTAGAGAAACATGAAGTTGAAATTAATTGCATAATGGATAAATATAACGCCCATGTAAATCATAGTTGTTAAAAATAAGAAAATACAAGTATAGCTCGTAATTTTTTTTTGGAGATTTCACGATTGATGAGATAATAAATAATGTAATTATATATGATCACCTATTTTATTAGATGACTAGCACCTCTATCTACTTTATTGCACGTTTACCAATGCAAATCAAGTGGAAGTCATATCATGACAAAACATTCAATAGTCAACATATTATTCATTAATGTCTAAATTATTATTATTTTAACTTTATATATATAACATAACTTTTAATAAATATAATTAAATTGTAATAAACTTTAAAATAATATTATATATTTATAATACAATTGATTATATATATAATTTCGAACACAATTTACATATCTAATATATATTAAAAATATATAAGCTCTCACATGTAATTACCTTGGCGAGACGGTAATAACGCTCTTCTATTTACAAGATGTCGCGGGTTCGAATCCCACCCATGCCATATGTGGGATTTAAATTGATGAGGGTTGGGTCTGGGGCTGGGTGGTAGTTTGTGGGTCGGGCGGGTTAGGATAGACCTGCCCGAATATAATATTATTTTTACAATATTTTATTTATGTCGATGGGTTCAACACGTCAGCCAATGCCGTATGGCGCTCAAGGCCTAGGCTTACCTGAATAAAATATTATTTTTTATAATATTTTGTGAATGATGATGGGTTCAACTTGTCGGCCAATGCCGTATGGCGCTCACGGGCATTACTGACAGGTAATACCCATCAACATACCCGTCAGAAAATACTGATGGGTAGGACTTGATTTGTACATATTTGTATGTTATTTTCGTGTGTTTTTGCATTGTGTTTTGTGTATTTTGTCGAGTTTTGGGTTTCTATTCTCCTCGTTTCTCTTCTTTTTAGTATTTCTTGTTTCTTATCTCATTTTATGTTTTTCTACATTATTTTATAAGTAATAGTCTAATTATGTTTAATTTTCTATTTCAGCATCGAGACGACAAAGATTGGACAATCAAGGTGCTAGGATTAACAGGAAGCGTCGATCGATGCCGATGCCCGTCGATGCCCTTGAGCTGTCCGCGTCGATGTCTAGAGCTGCTCGCGACGGCCGACGCTAGGTCAACGCACATGCCTAGAAACTCTCTGTGAGCGTCAACACGTTCGCATCGGCCGACGCACACATGCCAGCACCAATTGATGCAAACCTGCCGACACGCACACCGAGCAGCCTGACACTCATCGATCGATGCGCGGCACGCATCGATCGACGCTCATGCAGTTTGAGCAGTTATTTTGGGAAATCTATATAAATGCGTTGGTTTCTTCATAATTGGTGTGCTGGAACTTGGGGGAAGGTTCATAGATTGCAGAGAACCCTCGGTTCTTGCCACCTTTCGATCACACGCATGATTCGGGTTGAAGAGTTGAAGATTTCAAGTTCGAGTCATCGTTTTCTCGTTTGTTCTTTGTCTTTGTTTTACCTTTCAGTTTATTAACTTTAGTTCTTAGATTTTATATTAGATATAATAGTTTGTAGTATGTAGTTTAATTGTTAGTTTGAACATTGTTACTTTCTTGCTTTTAATTCGTATTTTGTTTTCGCTTTTTTATGAATATTCTCGTTAGATTAGTTGTTTGTTGTTAATGTCGATCATTTTCATGCTTTGCGTTTAAATTATGCTTTGATCATGATGATATTCTTTGGCATGTTTTTCGGCTAAGTTTATCGTTCTAGTGCCTAGGGTCGTTTAGAGCCATCGGGATTGACAACCCTGATCGTGGAGATGATCCTGGCGCACTAGAACCCTCGTTTTCTTAATAATTTTTAAAGGCTTTCGATTTTATTGCTCGTAGATGTTAGAACTCCCAAACCATATGTGATCGTGTCTTTAGTTTAAGTCTTTTCTTTCGTTTCTATGTTCGTAAAATCAAAAACTAGAATGACTTCCGATTAGTCTTCCTTGTGATTCGACTCGAGTCCGACTTACCACCTACAGCAACTCCATTCTCTTGAGGATGAGATCTTTATTTTTAAATAAAAAGTATGTGTAAAAATTTCGATTCAAAATTTGGATTCGTTGCCGGGGAAGGCTAAAGGTCGTCGATTTTTGGTGTTTGCTTTTATTGATTTTTGTTCGTGCTTTTATTTGTTTGTTTGTGTTAGTGTTCAGTTGTGATTTTTGCTTTTGTTGTTTTTGTACTTTCTGGTGCATTTAATCTCGGTTTTTGAGTATTGTGCTTTGTAGCCACATTTTTGAAGACTCAAGATTATTTTGATTGAAGATGGCGGATTATCAAGTTAGTTCGCCATATGATGACTGATACGCTCCACCTTTCAATGAAGAGATGTTTTGCCCAACATCCGATTCGTGTGGGTTTCGACCGACAATTATTTTGAGCCTTGCAATGCGGAGTACGATCTAGATGAGTTCTACCTCGAGCAACTCTCGATTTTTCATGGATTTCAGAGCAAAGACCCGCTCTACTTCATCCGAGAGTACAAAGCTATAACAGGCACATTCCCTCTTTTCGGATTTACATGGAATCAAGTGAAGATGCGGCTTTTCATGTTCACGTTAAAGGAACGGGCGAGCGAATGGTTGAAAAATCTATATCCCGATTCCTTAAAAATGTGGGATGAAGTAGTGGATCAGATCATGGGGTCGTTCTACTCGTCTTAATAGGTCCAACCTTCAGTTTCTTACAATTCAAGCTTTAATGATCCATATGCTTCACTTAATCACTTCGATCACACCCCACCACAAAGTTTCTATTGCCCGACCTTTAACAAAAAAATTTATAATCCGGGTTTGGAACCTTTTTACTCGGGATATGATTCGTATGCACCACCTAATTCCTATTCTTCGAGCTACGCTCCGTTTCCTCTTCTTACATCAAACTCTTATATTTCGAGTTTTGAGTAGTATTTTCCCCCAACCACATATCACGATTTAAGATATAATGATCCGTGTGCTCCTTGCGAATCATATTCTTATACTCCGAGCTACGATTGTTATCCTTTATCTCATTCGTGTATTATTGATAATAAAACTCTATTTCAGGTAAATCGACCTCATTTTTATGAGGTCACGTTATTTGATGTGATAGAGCCTACCTTGAATGTTTGTTCGGAAGAGGTTTGTAAAACGGCTGAGATAAAGGAGTTGGTTGAGATTGGCCCCTTTGTGATTTTTCATGATACTGTGGATAAAAGTGTGGGGTTGTTGCCGTTGGAGTGCCCGAAAGATATTGGATATTCGAGTCTCCCTGCTCTCGGTGAAGAAGATGGAGTTATAGTGCCGATTTTGGAGCAGAGTGAGACTATTGATTCACATTTTAAACCACCCGAAGCTTAGTTGAAATTTGATTTTGAGGTGTTAGACGAGATAGTCGAGAAGGTGCCTGATCACCCCAAGCTTCAATTGCCGTTTGATATATTTGTGGTGACCGATTACTCGCGGTTCTGATCTCCCAAGCTAGTTGGAGTGTTTTGCATCTCGGGACGTGTTTTTTGTGCCCGTCTTGGTGATTATCGTCGTCAATTGTTTCTCTTGGAGAATACCAAGGCTAGGCACGATCGTCATTTGTTTTTAGACCCAGGATGACATTGAATGGAAATGTCGTCAAGCTAGAGACGTTAAACGAGCGCTTCTTGGGAGGAAACCCAAGCCATTTTAACTTTATCTATTTTTTGTGTGTTTTTGTTCTTGTTGTTTCAGGTTCCCTTCAATGTTGAGGCCCGTTGGAAGATTTTTGACGCTCAACTCAACACCACAAGCGCGATTTCAGGGACGTATCTCTCATTCTCTTATCCTTTTACCATACCTTTCTTAATTTTTTATTTTATACAATGTGGACATTGTAAGGTTAAGTGTGGGGGGGTTGTCCTTTTGTTAGTAATTGTCCGTATGCTTGCTTGTGGTTGATTTGAGTTGTGTGTATTGATATTGACCGGAACCTTGGCGAAGTGACGTGCTTAGATGCTTTGGTTAGGATATTTAAACTTCCGTTCGAACAATAAAGTAATTGTGGGGAATGAAGTGTAAAGAATCTATGAAGTGTCTTGTCCTCTGTTATATTTCTGTTTCATTCTAAAGAGTTGAATACTCTCTACTAGTCAGGGATGATTTTGTAATTATTTTTAATATATAAGTTATTACTTTTGTAATAGAAAAATAAATGTGAGGGGGTATTTGTAAATCTGAAAATAACTTGATTGTTTTTGTAATTACGCTAAACTGCATGGGTGATTTTGTAATTATTTTTAATATATAAGTTATTATAATTTTAATAGAAAAATAAATGTGAGGGGGTATTTGTAAATCTGAAAATAACTGGATTATTTTTGTAATTACGCTAAACTGCTTGGGTGATTTTGTAATTATTTTTAATATATAAGTATTATTAGCTTTTAAGTTCAACTACAATTGCTTTTAAGTTCAACTATACATATTTTTGTGAGATGGTATGGATTTTGGGTTTGGATTGGTGCTATAATGCATTCGCGTTCTACTGCTTATATATCAAGGTCATAATCGAAATTAAAATTTTCATGATTATTTATTTATTTATTTTATTTTATTTTATTTTATGAGAGAAACAAAGTTACGTTTTGTTGATTCTTAAGATAACTTATTTGCATCTATTCTACCTTGACACAACATAGTGATGTTTTGATGATATTAGGTAATTATCGTTGACTAGATGATTTGTAATGTTTTGCTTTATTTTTAGCATGATTATGTAATCGATGAGTCGAAGAAGGGGACCGTACTTCAAAAGATGGCTAAATTGCATAGAGGTTTTAGAAGTAAACTTCGATCTAAGTATATATTTCGGACTGTAACATTGGGGAAAGACAAGAAGCTTCCAAATGAAGTTTATAAGGGGAAAATCACAAAAGATGATTGGTCGAAGTTCTTTCAAATTAGCAATACTACTGAGTTTTTTGTAAGTAACTTTATTTAGCTTTATTGTAATATTTGGTTGTGTTTTTTGTTGTAATTGACTTTTGTAATTTTATTTAGCTTTATTGTAATATTTGGTTGTGTTTTAGGAATTAAGAACTAAAAATTCGGAGAGCGCATCAATGAATAATTAGCTGCAGTACATGGGGCGCAAGGGATATATCAACAACATACCAGAATGGGAGAAAAAAGGTTTAGTTCTACATCTCTTATCTAGCTTCGAGAATGAATTTGTTCATTCTTGTGCGACTCAATCATCTGAGGGGGATAGTGCGGAATATCAACGACATGTTTATTAGTTTTGCGCGAGGACTACGTTGAGTAGCAACAATGAACTACAATTTCCGAATAAAGAGATCTTGGAAGCAAAAAAGAAATTGGTAAGTATTATTTAATTAAATTCAAAAAATTAATAATAGTGATAATAATAATAATAATAATTATTATTATTATATTGATAAATGAATAAATAAATATTATATGTGTTTTGTTTTTTTGTGACGATATGTACAACTTTTGTTTTTTTTTTATTTGTTCTTTGACTAGGATGAAGTTAATGATGATGTTTCTAAGGGGAAGTTGGTTCCTGAAGAGACCAATGATGTATTGACTGCTATCGTTGGTAAGGCGGACCACTCTGGGCGTGCTAGAGGTTTCAGTGGAGAGCATGGATTCACCCACTTTTTTGGGAAGAAGAAAATACAAGCAAGTCGAGGAGCGGAAAGTGAAGAGCAATTGGATAAATTCAAATGTGATCTTGAAAGGAAATATGAGTCAAAAGTTGAATCATTGAAGGATGAAATGACTAGGTAGTTGAATGAAGCTTTAACCCGAGTTGGAATTCATGGCCCCAATAAGCTAGCTGATGCATCATCACCGGTCGTTTCCCGTGGATATCGAGATAGTGGATATTCCCACTTTCGTGAACCAACGTTCAATTTTGTTGTAAGTCTAAAGTTACCAAATAATCTTCTATTTTCATAAAATTAGCATTTTTGACTTTGTTCATTGCTACCCGATTAACTTGTTCATGGCATGATTTAATTTTTAATTTTATTATTATTGATGATTGATTGAATGAAAAAAAAATAGATTATTTCCCAATCTAAGTGTATTAGATTTAATAATATTGTTTTATAGGATGGTGCTAAATGTCGTCTGGGTTTGAGGATAACTTCTACAAATAGAGATAATATGGTGGCTATCGTCGCCCTTGCCGAAGTGTACAACACATGCCCTGGTCAAATGATACATAGTTTTCCGATGATTGCTAATCATGTGAAGATGAATATCACAGTGGTCGTGGATGGTTTTGAAAAGCAGCAATTACCGGTCAGTGTTGATAGTGGCGATTTGTTCGTATTGTCACAAGCAGTGGGTACGTTTGTCCAATGGCCCAGAGAATTAGTATTTGCTGAAGGCGAGGTAATTTATTGTTTCTTTCATTCAAAAATAATGTCTCTAATCGATGAAAACACAATTATTGAGATTTGCATAGATAAAAACACGGTAGATAAATAATGTTGTTTATTTCTTTTTTGCACAACAATTTTAAAATAGGAAGCAATATCATTTCATCATAACAAAATAATTGTGGATAAGGGTAAGCAAAAGTCTTTTGGAAAGTCTCCATGAGAGGAACATAGTCTTCGTAAATTTCCTTTGGTCAGCACGGATATCTTAGAGGAGCTTCATGGTGATGTGTTTGAGTTACATGAGATTTTGGAGTTATTTCAGCCAAATCTTTGTGAGTTCTCCATCCCTCTACCAAAAGAATTGTTCAATTACGCGAATGATGGCTTTGCTACCATTATTACTCGAGTAGATTTGGGTCAGTTTTGCAATGGTGATTCGCTCAACATTTCTGTTATACAAGGTTTTTTATTGTAAGTAATTTACCATATGTGCTATATTTGATTCATAACATTATATAACTTATCTTATTCATTTGAGAAAAAAATATTATATTGATTGCAAGTTTTTTTTTTCTTTTCTTGTTTATAGGTATATATCAAGTAGAACGGAAGAAATTGCAGTTAATGATATTGGATTCTTGTGTCCGAAAATTTGTTCTGAAGCACACTACAAAAATGACAGACAGGCTACAAGAGAATATTTGGCACGAGCTATGGGGGAAATCTTCAATAATAAATTAATTTTTCTGCCATACAACAGCTCGTACGACTAATTCATTAGTGATGTTTGTCATTTCATAATATTTAACGTATATAATTTCTTTATCTTGTTAATTGCAGGCATCATTGGATATTGATTGTTATATGCCCAGAGGTACGAAAAGGTTACTTGTTCGATCCAGCTTTCACACGGGACCCCGAAATATTGAAAGAATTGACTTTGTAAGTTAAATAAATTCTTTTTTTAGTTGATGAGTTTTCTTTGTTATTTAATTCTTTTTACGTGTGTTTGTTGAAAAGACTCAAATATCATAATTTGAAATGTAGGGCCTTTAGGATTGCATCATCATAAAGGGGAATGGTAAAGGCATAACATTTTCCCGTTTGAAGGTAATACATGTATATATATATATATATATATATATATATATTTATTAATCTTAGATGTCGTATGTATTAATATAACTAATCTTTATTATTACCTTTTTTTTCAAGTGTCACAAGCAATCGGGACCCACCGAGTGTGGTTATTATGTGATGAGGTACATGTACGACATTATCAACAATTTTCCCAATAGTGGAAACATTGGAATGGTAAGTTGATTTATGTATTATTATCTTTAATGTTTATATATTGAGAAGTTTTAAATCATAATTCGTTAGTATTAATAAATCTAATATTTGGTTTATATTTTTAATTTAAGGACTAGATACCGAATCAAGATCCTTACTCACCTTTGGAGTTCGATGATATTCGAAATGTGTTTGCAAGATATTTATTGATGTTCTTCTAAATTCTTAATTGTAAGCATTTGTTGAGTATATTGATGAGATTGAATTGTTATGGTGTGAGATGATATATATGCTGTTTATTTGAATGGTTTTTGTTCGATATTTATGACATTTGTCGTTTGTTTGATAAGTTGTGTTTGTTATGAATATTTTGGTTTGTTTAGTTTGTGCATTTTCTATGAAAAAATGATTTGCAGGAATTATAATAAATTTTGGGAATTTAAGATTTTGTGCAATTTAGGTGCAGAAAGCAAGGAAAAAAAAAAGAAAAAAGTGGCGGTTCTAACAAGAACCGGTGCCAAAGTTTTGGACTTTAAGTGACGCTTCGGAACTAGGAAGCGCCGCCCGGTCCTCCTATTATTTGTGACGCTTCGTAGGAAAGAAGCATCACCCGGCTTCAGTTTTAAGCGGCAGTTCTGAAATAAGAACCGCCGCCCGACTTATGTTTTAAGCGGCGGTTCGTAGATGAGAACCGCCACCCAATTCTGTTTTTGGCATCGGTTTCAAACGATTTTCAGTATTTTGGGTGGCGCTTCTAACTAAGAACCGCCACCCGGCGTCTCTTTTAAGCAGCGGTTTGAACTGTCGCCCGACACTTTTTACTTTAAGCGTTGGTAGCTTAAGAGGCGGTTCAGAACCGCCTCCAAAGGCTGTTTTGAACCGCCTCTAATCGAATTTTTTCCACTAACGTATAGGTTAGACTTACAGCAAAATTGAACGTTGGTTCAGGAATGTAGGAATATCCACTCTCTCGATATCCACGGGAAACGACTAGTGATGATGCATCAGTTAGCTTATTGGGGCCATGAATTCCAACTCGGGCTAAAGCTTCATTCAACTGCCTAGTCATCTCATCCTTCAATGATTCAACTTTTGACTCATATTTCCTTTCAAGATCACATTTGAATTTATCCAATTGCTCTTCACTTAAGACCGCTCCTCGACTTGCTTGTCTTTTCTTGTTCCCAAAAAAGTGGGTGAATCCATGCTTTCCACCGAAACCTCTAGCACGCCCAGAATGGTCCACCTTACCAACGATAGTAGTCAATACATCATTGGTCCCTTCAGGAACCAACTTCCCCTAAGAAACATCATCATTAACTTCATCCTAGTCAAAGAACAAATAAAAAAATATCAATAGTTGTACATATCGTCACAAAAAAAAGAAAACACATATAATATTTATTTATTCATTTATCAATATAATAATAATAATTATTATTATTATTATTATCACTATTATTAATTTTTTGAATTTAATTAAATAATACTTATAAATTTCTTTTTTGCTTCCAAAATCTCTTTATTCGGAAATTCTAGTTCATTGCTGCTACTCAACGCAGTCCTCGTGCAAAACCAATAAACATGTCGTGGATATTCCGCTCTATCCCCCTCAGATGATTGAGTTGCACAAGAATGAACAGATTCATTCTCGGAGCTAGATAAGAAATGTCGAACCAAACCTGTTTTCTCCCATTCTGGTATGTTGTTGATATATCCCTTGCGCCCCATGTAGTGCAGATACTTATTCATTGATGCACTCTCCAAATTTTTAGTTCTTAATTCCTAAAACACAACCAAATATTACAATAAAGCTAAATAAAATTACAAAAGTCAATTACAACAATAAACACAACCAAATATTACAATAAAGCTAAATAAAGTTACTTACCAAAAACTCAGTAGTATTGCTACTTTGAACGAACTTCGACCAATTATCTTTTGTGATTTTCCCCTTATAAACTTCATATGACGACCTCTTGTCTTTCCCCAATGCTATAGTCCGGAATATATGCTTAGATCGAAGTTTACTTCTAAAACCTCTATGCAATTTAGCAATCTTTTGAAGTACGGTCCCATTCTTCGACTCATAGATTACATAATCATGCTACAAATAAAGCAAAACATTACAAATCATCAAGTCAACGGTAATTACATAATATCATCAAAACATCACTATGTTGTGTCAAGGTAGAATAGATGCAAATAAGTTATCTTAAGAATCAACAAAACGTAACTTTGTTTCTCTCATAAAATAAAATAAATAAATAAATAAATAATCATGAAAATTTTAATTTCGACTATGACCTCGATATATAAGCAGTAGAACGCGAATGCATTAGAGCACTAATCCAAACCCAAAATCCATACCATCTCACAAAAATATGTATAGTTGAACTTAAAAGCAATTGTTGTTGAACTTAAAAGCTAATAATACTTATATATTAAAAATAATTACAAAATCACCCATGTAGTTTAGCGTAATTACAAAAACAATCCAGTTATTTTTAGATTTACAAATTCCCCCTCACATTTATTTTTCTATTACAATTCTAATAACTTATATATTAAAAATAATTACAAAATCACATATGCAGTTTAGCGTAATTACAAAAACAATCCAGTTATTTTAAGATTTACAAATACCCCCTCACATTTATTTTTATATTACAAAAGTAATAACTTATATATTAAAAATAATTACAAAATCATCACTGCATTTTAGCGTAATTATAAAAACAATCCATTTATTTTCAGATTACAAATACCCTCTCACATTTATTTTTCTATTACAATTCTTTTCTTTATTCTACGATTATTTTCAATTTTAAGACCTCCTTAGAAATCTACTAACTATCCTAACCACACACATCAAATATATGTATCTTTTTATTTTTAAGATAACACAAATCTATATGAATTTTTTTTGAAAAATACTCATTTACTTACCCGAATCTCAACCCACATCTGATCCATCAAGTCACTAGATACATCCTCCCAATTCATGTTGATATTAACCCTGGAACGTACCAACATGCCAAGATCGGTCATGAATGATGTCACGTCATCACCGATCGGTTGATCATTATAACCCCATCGATCCATTATCTTTGGCTGTCCTATCTTGGAACTGGATCCCTTGGCAGGTACCCTCCCCCTTTTCCTTTTTTGAATGGGCAATGTCTATGTCTCTGTGTCATCTGTATAAGTAGAAGTATGCTGCTGATCTATATCATCCAAGTGATTCTCTTCGCCCTCGCCGCAGGAATCAATACACCTGAAACAATTAACATATCAACATAAATACAAGACCAAGTGTGTTACTGACAAGTACTTTAACAAAAAAACAATAACAAACATTTACAAGAAAAGTCGAGTCAAATAAAAAATAAATAAACACACACTGATATTTTTTTATCATTATTTTATAATGAGATATGATATTGTATTCATATTATTATAATTAATTATTGATATTACTGAAAAATGACAAACTTACAACTAAGATATGAATAATCCCTCGTCATGTGCCGACACAAATGGGAGATCATCCTCATTATGATCACCTTGCACATCTACATGAGGTACACCAATAGAAAATGAGGGTATCTCATTTTCATCCGTTTCAACTTGCCCTTCAATCCAAAATATCTTTTGACTTTCTTGTAAAACAACCGACCATTTTTGGTCGGAAGGATCTTCCACATAAAATACTTGGGTTGCGCTCAAGGATGAATTCTGGATAAAGGCAATGCAAGAGGAGCTGGACCAATTTGCCAAAAACGATGTTTGGGATTTAGTCCCTCGTCTAGAGAACTCTCACGTAACTGGGACAAAGTGGATTTTTAAGAACAAAACTGATGAGGCAGGCAACATTGTGAGGAACAAAGCTCAGTTGGTTGCGCAAGGGTACACACAAATTGAAGGAATTGACTTTCATGAGACATTTACCCCTGTTGCTCGCATAGAGTCGGTAAGACTTTTACTTGCTGTTGCTTGTCATATGAAAATCTCATTACATCAAATGGACATTAAGAGTGCCTTTTTAAATGGAGTCTTAAGTGAGGAAGTGTATGTTGAGCAACCTAAAGGATTTGTAGATTCTCAAAAACAAAACTTTGTTTTAAAACCGAAGAAAGCTTTATATGGTTTTAAACAAGCTCCTAGAGCTTGGTATGAAAGGTTGACCCAACATTTGCTCTATTTGAACTTTAGACGAGGGGAAGTTGACAAAACTTTGTTTCTCCTTAAATCCAATAAGCACATCTTAATCGTCCATATTTATGTAGATGATATTATTTTTGGATCCACTAACGAGAAGATGGTCAAGGAGTTTATCACTCGAATGTCCGACACATTTGAGATGAGCATGGAAGGTAATCTCTCGTACTTCCTCGGTCTTCAAATCAAACATCTTGATGATGGTATTTTCCTTTCTCAGACCAAATATGCTAAGAATGTAGTTATAAAGTTTGGGTTAGAAAGTGAAACGCATAAGAAAACCCCACTAGGCAAAACTGTGAAACTGTCGAGAGACGATGTTGGTAAGGGTGTTGATAACACCATGTACAGAAGCATGATAGGGAGTCTGTTGTATTTGACAGCAAGTAGACCTGATATTATGTATAGTGTGTGTTTCTGTGCTAGATATCAATCTAATCCAAAAGAGTCACACTTAAAAGCCGTTAAAAGAGTCATAAGTTACATTGCTGGTACAACAGAATTAGGTGAGTGGTATACTAAGGACACTGGAACTGAACTTGTAGGGTATACTGATTCGGACTGGGCTGGGATGTGGTAGATAGGAAGAGTACTACAGGGGGCTTTGTTTTCTTGGGAGATAACCTAATCTCATGGTGTAGCAAAAAACAGAATTGTATTTCTATTTCTAAAGCTGAAGCCGAGTATATTGCAGCTGGAAGTGCGTGTACACAATTGTTGTGGATGAACCAGATGATAGAAGACTATCGTCTGCACAGTAGTATTTTGACTGTGATTTGTGACAATTCCAGTGCCATTGACATCTCGAAAAATCCAGTCCAGCACTCTCGAATCAAACACATTGACATAAGATACCACTTTATTCGAGACTTAGTTGAGAGGAAGATTGTTAGCCTTGAGCATATAGGGATAGACAATCAAATTTCGAGACCTTCTCTCGTTTGAGAAGAGATCTCGGTATGTGCATTGTCTGAACCAATGTTGGTTTGTGATGTTGTGACACACCATATCAACATCAGTCACAACATCTATATAATTTTGGATGCATTTTTATTTTTCTTTTCATACATAATCCATATGCATTGAGTTTTTATTGAAAGTGCGATAAGGTCATGTGTTGCAATAAAAGTGATGACAAAAAAACTAACACTACAAGAAATTTGATGTTCGATGACGTTTTTCGTCACTAAAAGTCCATTTTTTCGTCACTAAACATCTATACTTACAATGACAAACTATTGTGTCACCATTTACTATTAAAGGTGATGAAATTATTTGTCACAAAAAAATAGTAATATATGATGAATTTTATAATCATCATAAAAGATATATATTCAATGATGATTTAAGTGGTACATATGGTGATAAAATTCATTGTCATTAGATGACTTTATATGGTGACAAGCCAATCATCATAAATGATTTTGTTTAAGTGACAAGTTTAAAGTATTATGTGATGAAACAAGTTGTCATAATTTATTAAAGTGACAAATTTAAGATACTTATGTGACGCTTTAAATTGTAATAATTGAGTGGACATGATATGATTGTTTGTTTTAATGACGACATAAATTGTCCTGAATATGTGCATTAATTTATCATTCTTGTAAGGAAAAATATCATAATGATGAAAAATGAAAGCAAATGAGCATTTATCATTACAATATATAATGATAACAATATTCCAAAATATTTATTCGACGATTTTGAACACATGCCAAAACAATTACAACTAGCCAAATATTACTTGAAATATCCAGAACACATACCAAATTAGACATCTAGAACCAATGTACTTGAACATTCAAAACAAGGACCTGGAAGCGTAAACTAAACCAAAAGAGTTATTTCATACAGCAAGGCTTGAGCCTGACTTGTTCCACATATCAACATTGCCAAACAAAAACAAACGAGGTATCAGAATACCTGCAGATTTTAAATTTATAATTCTAAATTAGTTTATAATCAAATCATCAAAGAAATACTATACAAAGTTCACAGAATTGAAATTGAAAATTCCGACTTACTTGGAATATAATGGGTCAGGCATTATTCCCACCCGAAGAAGACTCATTTTCTCTCATGAAGGCCATAAGCTTGTTGATGCATTCGCCTTGCTGAGTTCAACTTCATTCTTAAGCTCCGTCACTTGACCTTCTGAATCCTGTAGCTTTACTTGAGTTTCTGCCAGTTCCTTTTGCAAGTGTTGGGTATTCGAATCAGGCAACGTGCTGCGTTTTCCTAAAGGTTTCGGTCCATAACCAACGCCTTTGATAAAACCAGATGCATGGCCAAGAACTTCAGTTGCTATCTCTTGTTGAGTCTTCTCAATCCCTTCTTCGCCATATTTTACTTTCCTTACTATCATCTCATCCTGAAAACACATCGATGTAAGTATAATAATAATAACATGATCATTAACGAAGTTGGATTATAAAAGGCATGTATTAGTACTACAAAGAGAAATTATAAAATAACTCATTTTCTCACAACTTAATAAACACATTGTTACATTTCCTCACAACAAATAATAATAATATTTTTTAATTAACCCAAATCAAATGTGATTTCCCTTTATATGACTGTGTAATTTCTTTTAAAATGTTCTCATATCTAATGCAAATACAAAAAATAAAATAAAAGGATAGAATCACAATATACAATTCTAACACAATTTTCATAGTATAGCAATCAAGTTTAGCATGGTGTTCAGCTAACGACATCACAATCAAAGTAGCACACAATTCATAATCCTACTTAAAATTACAGTATACATTATTCACAGTGACTGTAATCTCTACTGGGGTTCAAACAAGTAAATCATAATCTAATTATTTCTCAAGTTTTTAATTCTTAGGCATCTCACTTTCACAATTAAAATTTGTAAGATTTTAAATAATAATATAGTGCAGAAATTACCAAGCGAAAAGAGAATTCAGGTGCAACACACTACAGCAGCGACAAGTCAAGTTCGGCAATAACAAAAAGTGAGTTCAGCAGTGAGTGGTTCATGGATGCTCTCGCGACTGAAAATCAGGAGCACAGGGCGCGCATGGAGATGAGACAGTTGGTGTTGAAGACTTTCAATGAGAATATTTGCCACGCATAATGACCCCACATAATGACAACTTAAAAGCATCTTAATTTCAACAAAGCAATTAACTGGGTGCTGGCTATAAGATTTGATGAAAACAAAAATTATAGGCATGAATTAATTACATCTTAACATGTTTCATAAAATAAAAATGAAAGGTACATCTTGAATGGAACATACTCTGTATAAACATAAAACCACAAAATCCTGATCACATATAACACAGAAGATGAATGAGACAACATGTATCTAAATGCATCATCAATAAAATCAAATAGCATGAACAATCGAACCTGCATCCAACGAGTACAGAATTTTCCCCTCCAGATCCCACAACAAAATCACACCATCTTTGCCGCCGCTCGCGCACAAAGACCCATCCGGAGACACAGTCACTGTGTTCACGTTCCCAGCATGGCCACTCAACGTCGACTGCAACTTGCAGTTAGTCAGATTCCAAACCTTCACGGTCCGGTCCCACAACCACGAGACGATGGTGAGCTCGACAATGTTGGGGGAGAATCAAACGCACGAGACCCAATCGGTGGTGGTGACCCAATCGGTATGGGCGCGCATGGTGCCGCAAAGGATAAGTTGTTCTTTTGCCATGGGTGCTGCTGCTCTGTGCAGTGTGGGTGACTACTAGGGTTTGAAAATATAAAGATTTCTCATTCATTCTCAAGAAATTATATAAATTATTAAATAAGAACTAATAACACCCATTATAAAATCACTATGAAAACGCCCAACATCACCATAAACTGAATCAGTAATCAACCATTAACTCAGCAATAAAAAGCGACATAAAAACTCAAAATTTTGTTAAAAAACAGAGTACAGAAATTATTGGATAATCGACCTCTTACATATTCAACCCCCTTAGTGGCATTTCCGGCCACAGATCGCCGCTGCTGGACGATGACGGAGAAAATCTCGGAGAGATCGGAGTAAAGGCCAACGACTTCGGAAATATTGGCATTAATTTCACGAATCAATATCTCCGCCAGTGTTGTCTCATCCTTGAGAACTTTCCCTTGATGGATAAGCATCTGCTGCTCAGCAGGGTAGACATCAGAACCCTGAACTATTTCAATGTTCTTCTTCATTCGTCACCTAATAAAAAATAAAGAGAGATTAAGAAAAAATAATTGATTTGCACGTTTTTTTACATATTTTTCTTACCGTTTTTGTATCACGTTGCGTGTGTTTTGCTTGTTTTTAGGTTTTTTAGGAGTCGAGTTGGCCGTTTCTCGTTATTTTTAGGTTTTCGTAGTTTTTGTACGTGTTTTATTAGTTTTCCTAGTTTCTTTTCACTCTTTCGTTTTTCTTGGCCGTAGGACGCCCAAGCGGGGCCCTCGCTCATTTGGGATCATTTTCACTCGACTCGGGAATGAACGGACAAGCAAGGAAGCGCAACGGACGAGGCTCAATAAACCGGCGGACGTGAAAAGAATGAGGAATCGAGCCGGGTGCAGCAATCCAGTCGACCGACTAGAAGTTCAGTCGATCGACTGCCCTTCTAGTCGATCGACTGGAACTCCAGAATCGACTGGATTCCAGGGACTTTTGGCCATTTTGGACAACACAGTCGATCGACTGCCGACGTGGCCGATCAACTGCAGTCGATCGACTGGAATCCCCCGAGATCGACTGGATTCCAGGAACTTTTGGCTGTTTTGACAGCGCAGTCGATCGACAGGCGACTTGACCGATCGACTGCTTTACAGTCGATCGACTGAAAAGCAGATTTTTCGCCACTTTTGGATGATTTTGCCCCTTTGTGAAGGATTAAAGCACCTGACGTCTTTTCCAACACAATCAACTTGCAGAAGGGCTTTGGCTATAGCAGGAAGCTCCTTCTACCATTGCAAAATCTTTCCTTTTTCATTTCGATCAAATTAAATTCTAGTAATTAATTATTAGCTCTAGTTTAGTTAAGTGTTAGATCTTTATTTAGCTAGTTGTTCAAGCTTTGGTTTGGCATTTCTTTTGTGAAGAATTTTTCAAGTTTCCATTTCCATTTGAAGCTTTTGTGAAATCATAAATTTTGTAATATCTTTCTATAATATAGTTTTATTTCCATGTTATTCTTTTAATCTTGTGTGATGCTTGGATCATTGTTTAGTTGTTATTTTGGTTATCAAAACTTCCATTTTCATTTTATAGCTTTCTAGCTTTTGGCTTTTAAGTTGTTTAGTTGTTAGATCAATTTCCCAAGTTTTTAGAAGTTTTATAAGATCTTCCTATTTAAACCTTGAATTGTTGCTAAATTAATATTGTTGACTTTTTCAAATAAGCATGACTTTYATTTTRCCTCCATTTTCCTTAATTTAAATTATAAGCTTTCTTAGTTAACTAGTTTAAATTAATCATTTTTAAATAAGCTTTAATTTCCTTTTCACATTTTAATGTTTTCAAAACTTCTATTTCAATTTAAAAGTTTAGTTATAAAAACCGAACCAAATCAATGACCATCGCTTTCCTAGTTTAGATAATTTTAGTTTCAACCGACGATAAGAGTAAATAAGAAACCGATAAGCCGATAACATCCGTCCTCGAGAGACACGACTCGGGAAGAACTCGCCGCCCTACAACCGGCTCCGTACTCTTGCGGAGATGAATTCCCAAAATAGCGCGTCGAGATTTCGTCGATCAGAAATTTGGCGCCGTCGCTGGGGATGGATTAAGGCCAATGGTGTTCTTAATTACTCTTATCGTTAACGTAGTTAGTAGTTAGATTAGTTCGTTGTTTTACATTCGATATGCGTAATCTTTTTTCGTTTGTTGTGTATGCAAGGTGGGTCCGACGTCCCGTTACCTCCGCTATTATCACCGATAATCGAGGAGCGGACGATGGCAACTCCGTTCGAGAGCCCAATTCCGCCCGCCCAGACTCTAGACGATCAAAGGATGCCTCCGCCGCTTAATTGATCCGGCCGAGGATGGCAAACTACCGAGCTAGTTTGCCATTCGACAACCCTTACATCCAAACTCCCGAATATCCAAATCCATACACCACTCCCGAATATGACGACCCGTATGCTTCAATCGGGAAAGAATTGATCTACTCTTCCGATCATTATGACCCAAATCCTCCACATTCACCTCCAATTTCATATCCCCATAACCCGAGCATAGATCCGTATGCACCGACTCGTGATCCTTTTGATCCGGGTTTTGACGATCCATATGTTCCACTCGCCCTTCCTTCTTCTTACCTCCATTTTGACTCGTATGCTCCATCGATCTATGATTCCGATTCTTCGAGCTATGATTCTTACAATCTACCCACCTCGAGCTCGTATACTCCAAGCGATGACCCTTATACCTCACTCTTTCAAAATTCGTCTACGTCCCAACTCCCGGACGTGGAGTCTCTCTTAGCCGAGCTCACGGAATGCCTCGCTCACATGGAGACTCACGCTAAGCAAATTGTCAATGACGTGGATGAGCTTAAGAAACCGTGCCTTGATGAGATGCCCATCTTTGATGTGGTGGTGCCCACGGTCGTTGATGGAAATTCGAGATTTGACAATCTTTCGAAAGAGGAGCGCTATGAGGTGGATTTAGAGGACGAGGAGAATGGGTCGGAAGACAACGTAACCCCTCTCGGGTATTGTGAAGAGGTTGTAGTGGAAAGTGAGGGGGTGTTATCTTGGAGGTCTCCGATTGCACTTGTATTGTCGAGCCTACCTGCTTTAGGCAAAGAAGATGTAGTTGTGCCGGTCTTGGAGGATGTGGAGTTGATCGAGCCTCTTTTGCCACCACCCGACGCTTTATTACTACTTGAACAAGAGGAGGTGGAAGAGGACGAGGAAGATGTGCGGGGTCCTACTCTCTCGTGCCCGACTACGACAATTTCTAAATTCGAGAGAGAGGAGATGACGGTCGGCAAGACGGAGAAATACGTCGACCCGTTTTGGGATGATCACGTTTGGGTGGTCGACTACTCAACCTTACGACCACCGAAGCAAGCCCACGTTCTTGATGTCTCGATCTTCCGGCTTGCCCGACGCGCCCGCCTTGGTGATTTTGATCACCCGGTGTGTCTACTCGAGAACACCAAGGCGTGGCATGATCGTTGATTTGTACATATTTGTATGTGATTTTCGTGTGTTTTTTGCATCGTATGTTGTGTGCTTTTATGTGTTTTAAGTTTATCTTTTTATCGTTTTTCTTCCTTTTTGATGTTTTTTCGTTTCTTATGGTGTTTAATGTGTTTTTACTTTGTTTTGTATGAAATAATCTAACTTTGTTCAATGTTAATATCTCAGCTCAAAACGAGGAAAACGAGACGAGTGATGAGCCGAAGCCATGCAGGTGCGTCGACTGATGCACCGTCGATGTACTGTCGACGCTATGCCCGCGTCGACTGACGCACCGTCGACGCAAAGGTTCTGAAGCATCGATTCTAGGCCCGTCAGTCGACGCACCATCGACGCAAAGGTTCTGAAGCGTCGATCCTAGGCCCGTCAGTCGACGCACTGCCTGTCAACGCGTGCAGCCTGGCTTGCGTCGACTGACGCACCGTCGATGCAAAGGTTCTAAAGCGTCGATCCGAGGCCCGTCAGTCGACGCATGAACCTGGCTCGCGTCGACTGACGCACCGTTGACGCTCCGGCGGTTGAGCGGTTATTTTTGAAGAAATCTATAAAAACCGGCGGAATTTTCCATTTCCAAACTAGACTTCGAGGGGGCAAGGTCCATAACACTTAGAAATATATTCCCCTTTCCCTTGTCCATCATATTTGAAAATTTTGTTCAAAGATTGCAACGGAGGGTCGTTTCTACGTTCACCGTCGTTACTTGTCATCGTTTGACGCTGAAGTTCGATCGTTTGCTGCAGATTTTCATGAACTATAAGTAGTAACTTCCTGCTTTCTGTAATTTTGCTTTGGATTTAGTTTTCTTAAGTTGTACGTTTCACTATTAGTATGTTAGTTCGACTATGTTATTTTAGTAATTCAWATMCTTTCGACTTGCTAYTTGATAATGACGCTTCTCYTTTTTAATTKTCTMAAWTTTCATGTTTCTAATTAGGTTTAATTAGTTAATTAGGTTTTTAATATTTGCATGCTCGTTTTTAAATTCGTAGTTGTAGAACCTTTCAACAAAGAAATGGATCGTGTGTTATTTTATAAAAATTGTGAACAAATATTTTTCGACGCCGATTGCAATTCATCGTGATTCGACTCGGATCAGCTTATCGCATACAACAGCTCCGTTCTCTTGCGGACGAGCTTTTTATAAATTTTAAACGCGAAAAAGTTCGATTCAAAATTTGGCGCCGTTGTCGGGGAATTGACAAAGGCTGTCCAAAAATGTTTGTTCGTATATGTGTAGTTTAGTTTGTTTAAATTTGTGTTATTGTGTCTCGACTGTTTTAATTTGTTTGTTAGTGAATGCAAGGACGTAGGTCCTTGGGTGGAGAAATATTACCTTTAGTTGACAACATCCAACGGGTGAATCGAGCAAGATTGACGTCAATAGCTGAATCATCAATGGCTTCATCCGGAACAAATACGTCAGAACCAATCCAACCGGAAACTCGTGATGAACAAAATAATATACCCAATCCACCACCGTTTAATCAAGATCAATTCAATCATCACGTCAACAATCAAGTCATGCAATTGAATCAACAACATATGCCTTATTTCTTTCATCAACAACAGTTCAACCAACAACAAAAATTTCATCCTTGAGGACCGTACGTTCCATTTAATCGGCCATTTCATCAACATAAGCCTCAACCGGCTCGTATGCGTGAGTTTGCTTGGCCCGTAATTGGCCCATCTACATCATGCATTCGTTTAGGCCCAGCGGCCCGAGATTATGAGCTTAAGGCAATTCATTTCAACCTTTTGCCTTCCTTCTACGGGCGTTTACACGAGGATCCGATAACCTTCATTCGGAAATTTTACTCGATTATTCAAACATTTCCGTTGAAAGGACTTATTGAAGATCAGTTGAAGATGAGATGTTTCCCGTATACGTTGAAGGATAAGCCGGAAACATGGTTTTTGTCGTTGGCCCGATTCTCTTACAAATTGGGACATGGTGTATGATCGCTTCATGGGGAAATATTTTTCAAATCAAACGACGTCTCAACTCCGAGTAAAGATAGCGTCATTCAACCAGATAGAAAATGAAATGTTCCACGAAGCTTGGGAACGTTTTAAAGAATTGTTGACATAATGCCCACATCATCACTATCCACTCGAGCTCGTTAATCAATTCTTTTATGATGGGCTTATTCTTACATTTCAGTATATGGTGGATAACGCAGTAGGGGGAGAGATTGGTTCACGTACCGCTCAAGAAGTATGGGACATTTGCGAATCGATAAGTTACAATTCTCAACAGAAAAGCTCGCGATCGAAGAAGGTAGCTGTACATGAGATCGAGATGGCACATGACGATTCCTTTAGACTTGATGAGTTAGCGAGACAGGTGGCCTCTTTGCAATTATCTCAAGGCATTACTTCCTCACCAGAAACGTGTGGAATTTGTGGTGTGTATGGACATGGTGCGAATTTATGTCAAGCAGTATTCGAGCAAGGTGATGGAACCAACGAACAAGCACTTGCTATTCAAGGATATCAAGCAAATCAAACCGGGCAGGGGTATCAAAATTATAATTCACGCAACAATAAATCTAATTGGTGGAGAGATCATCCAAATTTTCATGGTCAAACCCTCACAATGTGGCGAATCCGATACCGAATCAAAGGCCGCAAAATAATTTTGTTCCTCAACAACCATATCAACAACAATGGGGACAAGGCCAATTCTCATTTGCAATCCGACCAATGCAACCATCGCAACCACAAGGACAAGGTCAAGCGCAGTTTCCTCCACAACCGCATGGACAAGTTCAAGTACCTTTGCCTCCACCACCACCAGCTCAGGCACCAGTTCCACCATCCCTCGAAGAGACGCTGCGTACGTTTATGCAACGCACTGACTCAAAT
>BMAC01000853.1:505196-530186 GCA_014905375.1 Phtheirospermum japonicum
ATTATCATTAAAGTACATAAAGGTTCGTGAGTCAAAAATTTTTTTTTTCAGAGACAAGGGACTTGAACCCACAATGTTTAATATTGATACCTAACCCCAAACAACTCCACCACATGACCCTTATGTTATATTTTATAAACAAAGAAACATACATTCAAAAATAAGTTTAATATTTCTTTTAACCCTACATAACTTACCAGGAATTCATTTTTTAAACTTGATACAAAAGTTAATACTTCTCATAAATATAAAATAAATTCTAATTAGCTATTTAATAAATAAAAAAAGCAAAAAAATAAATAAAACCAAAAAATAAAACATTATAATATAATACTAAATAAACCTCAAAACTTAAAATCAGAAAAAAAAAATACCAAATTTTTTTTTTAAATTTATATATTTATAACACAAATTTGTAAAATAAGAATTTAAAAATATTCTAGAATAATAATATAAGCCGTTAAAAACATAAAGCAAGTTAAATAAATATTTAATCATAAATAATTACTTGATATATTTTAAAAATATAAAATATAATTGAAATATTATAAAATAAATATCAGAATTAATTAGATAAGAATATAATAAAATGTGATTAACTTATAAATAAATATTTCATCCATAAAAAAAAAGGTGTTCACAAAAAGAGATGTTCACGAAAAGAGGTTTTGGGTAAATATATTAATTGAGAACTTTTAAAAATAAATATAAAGTATTATAATACGATAATAAATAAATTTCAAAACTTAGAATCTTAGGAAAAAATAATAATCTACTATTTAAACATATAAACTTATTTAATAAATTTTAAAAATAAGAAACTTAAGAAATATTATATAATAATAACAATATAGTCGTTAAAAACTATAAAGCTTGTTAAATAAATATAGTAAAATAAATATTTAATGATGAATAATAAGTTGAATAATATTTATATTAAAAAGATGTAGTGGTACCAAATGTCATCACCAATTATTATCAAGTTGTTATTGAAAAAGTGGCATCCTAAATCTTGATGTGAATGAAAATTTCATATTTATCATCACTAAATAAGACTTTAGTGTCAAAATAATGTTGTCACTATTTTTCTTGAAGCAGTGACAAAATATGGTGTTGTCATGAAAAGAAACTTATCGTGACACTGGATGTCGTCACCATTTTTCATGAAAAATATAATCACAAAATATAGTGTTGTCAAGAATAAAAACTTATTATGACACTAAATGTCGTCACCATTGATTACTAGTTTGTTACTGAAAGGTTCTCTCCTACCCAATACTTTCCGTCATTCCATTAATGTGACAAATTCCATTTAATCGTCATCAAATATGCGAATTAGTGACGAAAAACTAGATCGATGATGACAAAAATAAATATTGTCATCAAAATGTATTTTTCAATGACAAAACTAAAATTCGTCACTATTGATTAATATATTATGACAAATTTTTATGCGTGGAAAAAAAATCGTCACTAAACATCAGATTTCTTGTAGTGTAACCTCTTCAATTAGGTGATTGTGGAGCTTGCCCGCAGAAACTGTTTTTTCTCTCAGGTCCAAAAACAAGAGGTGTTAACAGCAATTGCTGAAGATATGTTATTTCTGTTCAAATCTCTAAAAAGATTAAGAAAATCTGAATACAAATTGATTCAATCTTTAAATTTCACCTTCTTGAGCAATTTTGACGTAGTCATTAACTTGGGTTGAGGGGTAAGTTTCCATTGGCTTCGCCTGAGGCAATGTTGGTTAATAATATTGTCAGGAATAAAAAGAAACACTGATCGAGTCACTAAAACGGTAATGTGAATTTTTCTAATCATTTTAAGTCATGATTTTTAGGCATCCAATAGGACATTCATACTTTGGGAAGGTGCCTACTTGTTGTGCGAGCTGTTGCTTGTGTTTTTGTCTATCTTGAAATCTCTTAATTGCGTTTTGAATCTAGCTAACTAAGTGTTTCAGTGGAGTTGTACTCGGAAGGATGGATAGGTAATAACGAGATTAATTTGGAGAGTGATAAGTCATATTGCACAAGATTGACTCTAGTGTGCTGATGGTTTGATTATACCAACTCTCTACTTCGGTTAATTTTGTAGATGAGTCGTGCAATTTTATTTTTCTTAAAAAAATTAGTGATATAATGGTTGAAGTGGGGGGTGATCACGTATCCTACATTAAGGGGGAGTGGTTTTGTTTTTAGGAAGGAAAGAAAATCAGGTCATAGGCCCAAAATCCGCTTGCAGGTAAAATTAGTGCTTTTTCCTTTTATTTTCTATTTTTCTCTCTCCTTAGCAACGATCATTTTTTTTAGAAAGCATAAATACATGATTTTTTTACCGTTTGCCCACTTCCCCATTAACCCTATGCAATTGAACTTTCCAGCTCTCTCACAACTCTCTAACTATCTCGACTCTTTTGTTGCTCTTGTGTCTTTGAGATTTTTGCAGGATGTCGAACTCGCCCTCGTCTTCATCTGTTCCTGAGTTACCGTCAGGCTTCCGTCGCTCCGTCGAACAAGTTCCTGCACCCTATGTGAAAATTGGAAGCCTGGACATTTGTGCCGAAGTCGGTGGTGGTTCTTCTTCCATCCCAACATCACCGCCTCCCTCGCCACCGCGTGATTCTCATGACATTGTGCCGGCTCCTACGCCGATTGATGCCGCCCCTGAAACACAAGTTTTTCCAGGGCATCCCGGCAACGAAATCGATGTTGACAATCCACCAAATTTGGCGTTTGTTGCTGAAACGTTTGGACGAGTGGGGAACCCTACCCTGAAAAGGTCCCGGCGATTGCACAACATACCTCCCGGCGTAGTGCCGCCTGCAGTACTGAAGAGCCAAGCAGGGCCGCGCCGCAATTTGCCAACTGAGCACATGAACCTCGCAGAGGATGTCACGATGATGTCGGACACTGACGACGATGATTACATCCCTACTGCTCCGGTAGAAGGATCAGTGCCACCATTTGTTTCAGCTCCAAGGCTTCTAGCGAAGAAAACACTTCGTCGGAAGCAGACTATGAAGTTGGCCAACAAGAAATCTGCCCCGGTGGCCATCAAGGTTTCTCCAGGTTCCACTGAAACTAAATATTCATCCCCCCTTATACTATTTTAGATTTTATCTCAGGAGAGGTCACAAGTTCATCCAGATTGACCACTACTGTTTGTCCTCCGTCTCTTGTTCGTTATAATCAGCCCGCATTTGATCCTGATCTATTTGAGTATTCCCTTTATTCCTCTTTTGATTTGCCCCTTCGTGATATTCTTTGTGCCTACAAGAAGGACAAGAAGAAAAAGAAGATTGCTAAGGAGGACAATGTTGCTTCTCATGTTGGTTCCCCCATACCAACATCACATCATTCCCTGTCTGTTTCTTCCTCCAGCTCTGCCTCTGATGATATTGCTTCTCATGCTTCCACGCCAACTCCATCTGACACCTCTATTCACTCTCACTCCTCTAGCGGCTCTCCGTCTTGGGCCGTTGAGCTTGAAGACATGGTGCTGCATTCTGATAAGTTCTTGACTGCTAAGGCCTAGGAGTTGTTTCTGAGTACCAGACCCGGCATATGATTGATGAGCGCTGAGTCTCGGTTGAGTTGTTTGAGAGGCAAAACTTGATTGCCTATTCTCAGCATAAAGGTATGTATTCCATAGTCTCCACTTCCATGCCTTTTGTTCGTGATATAGTCATGGAGTTTTATGCCAATCTGTTGCCCTCCATTGTTGATCTAAATTCTGTGAATTTTGGAAAAGTATTTGTGCGTGCCAAAGTGTTTAGTTTTACCTCTGATTCGATTGATGAGTTATTTGGGACTGAACCGTATCAGGGTGTTTCTACTGTGGACGATATGAATGAGGGTATTTCGTTCTGGTCTGGCGGTATGGTGCATGCATGGTTTGAGCAATTGCCGAGCACTCGACTTTCTTCTCTTTACTCTATTCTGCATAAGGTGGCCATTTGCAACTAGGTCCCCTCCAAGAACACCACTTGTGTTACGCGGCCTCAGGCACAGTTTCTGTATAAGCTTGGGAGGGGAGTCAAGTTTAGCTTCGGGCAGCATGTCTTTGACATTGTCACAAAGTTCGCCACCACCAGGTCCGCGGCCTCATTGTGTTTTCCCACGTTGATCTTCAGCCTGCTTGAGAATCAGGGTTTGGCGTTTCATCCTGATGATGTACTTACTGGAGAGGCTGACTGGTTTGCTTTGAGGGGTCAGCATATTACAGGTTCCCGGGTTATTGATCTTTCTTGGCATGCGCCTTTCCAGGCCGATGTTGCTAGTGGTGTTGGGACCGGTATTCCCAACATTGTTCCCGACATGGTACCCATTTCTGCGCAGGTTCTTTGGGCACATGTTGCTTGGATTGATATGCAAATGACCCAGTTGAAGGCACTTCGTAGTTCTATCATAGAGGCCCTTTTGCCTTCTGGTCAAAAAGGGGTAGATGTTGGCAACGCGGATAAGGATGATGCATGAGGATGCTTTTGCTGCCGAGGCCTTGGCGAGTCCTGCTCGAGAGAAATGAAGGAAGAGGATTCGCTCTCGCAATAAGGCCTTGAAGAAGATGAAGAGAAAGCAGTTGCAGAAGAAAAAGGATCGAGATGAAGGAACTTTGACATCCCCTAGTCGTTCGAAGAAGGTCCGAAGTCAATAAGTTTCTTGTGTTTTGTTTTGATGAGTATAAATGAACAAAGTTGGTTTGATATTTTAATAACATTGGATATTTTATTTAGGGGGAGTTATCCAACTTAGGGGGAGTTAGTAGTTTTTGTTTGAACTTATTTTTGCGTCATAGTATTTTGTACAGAAAGGCAAAAGAGAGAGATTGTTCAGGAATTTATTCTTGGATCCTATTTTGTTACTTGCCTTTCTTGGGCACAAAATAAATTAGGAACTCTAGATTTTGTTTCCTAGTTTATTTATAGGACTTTGTTTATTTTCCTATATTGTGTTTAGGATTTGTTTTGTTTGTTTACCAAGTTAGGATTCTAGGATTGTATATTTAAGACAAGAGAATACTAAGACTTGGAGGCACTTGAAAAAAATAGACGCACGAATTTTGTGAAGACGCGAGCAAGCATCGCAAAGCATGGATCCTCGTTGACAAAGCACGGTGGCAAGAATGGCTGGTCGGAATTTTCAGATCCTCATTCACGACGGCGATGACATCACACAGCATCTGTGATGTTGACAGGAAATACAATCGCCTCGTACGGATAGTCTCCTTGTAGCGGATTCGGCCGGAGACGGTTACGATCTGGTCCACGCGCCGCTGTTGCGGCAGAGTTGGGCGCGTTGGCTGCTGACGAACATAGCCCAAGCGCGATGGCCGATTGATGGCGAAAGGAAGCTGTCATTTTCTGCCTTTTTGCCCGCTAGTTTCGGATGTTGGTGAAGGTGAGATGGTCGGCGCAAATCACCGCGAGCTGCCCTTGCCGTGCGTCAATGGGCTGAAATCTCGTGGAGAAGAAAGCCGCTCTTGCCTAGGGCTTTTGTTGGGCCATAGAGTCATGGGCATGCAATTGGGCCTAATATTAAATATTAAAAGGAAAAAGGGCAAAATTGGTAAATGATAATTTGTTTTTCATTTAATTATTAAGAATAAAGAAAAATTGATAAGAGAATAAATAATTACGCCACACCAGCATTCGGGCCCGATCAAGATAATTTTGTACCTTTTTTGATGATTTTGCCAACTTCGTGTATGTGTTTTGATAGTGGACAATATCTTGGTCCAAAATTGGAAAGTGGACATCATATTGGACCAAAAAAGCAATTTTCCCCTTTTCGGCTTGTACACCCAAGTTCACAAGTACTTTTACTTGTGAACTGAATTTAATTTGCCGTGTTCTTAAGTTTTATTTCCGCTGCATAATTTTCGTTTAAATCTGGATGTTGGTATTCAGTGTTGGTTAACATTGAAAGCAACATCACAAAATTGATACTTATTTTCAAACCTATAGACCTTAAAATTTAACAACTATTCATTTCGACTTTCTAAATCCAAGTCCAGGAATTTATAAACCTCAAAAATCCTATTCTAAACGGAGCCTAAGAGTAGTTATTGTAATGTACCTTTCTCTTGACAACTTTAAGTCTTAGCAGATACCTTCAAACTTGATTCATGGTGAGCCGTTCATTGAGGTTCTCATCTATACACTTGTATGCCAGGCTAGTGATGTCAAGCCCATCTCGAAGATTATAATCGGGTTCGGTTGCTAAACTTTGGTGGACAAGCGAAAACATGGGGGGTTTCGATTCAGGATCCTCATATAAAATCTGTGCCCAATCCCAATCTCTAATGTATGATTCACACTCCGGATCACCCCGATCACTCGAGACGTGCTTTCTATAGATACTCTAGGCCCAATCACTAACGAACGACCCATTAACCTACCTTGCTTCTTCCATGTAAACTCTTTTCGAAATCTAGTCCCAAATGCATACACATCTTTCTTACCTGAAGATCATCTATAAGAAAGCCAAAAATATTCTCACTCACAAATTCAACAACAGTACTATTCTTTAAAAAAAACATATGATCTTGCATCAATTTATTTAAAAATAAAAAATAAGCATTATCATTTGTAGGTAAACCGTTCGTTAGTTTTTATTCCATTGAATAAGTGTTAGAAAAATAAATCTAAATTTGATTAAAAATATGATAATCTACAAAACATAACTCCATTTAGTGAAAAAAAAATTACGATCTTGTATTAAGTGGTAACTTGTCCGTTAGTTTTTATTCCATTCAATAAGTGGTTAGACGAATAAAGTCAATTAAAGATATGATAATCGTTTGGCCGTATCGAGAGCCAAACGAGACCATTCAAAATATTGGTGACAGCCAAACCAAGGGTCAATAGATCTGCTCGAGATTATGAACTGCCTGATACAGTAAAAGGTCCATATCTCAGTTGTATACAATAACATTCAAGGATTAACAATAAGATTCGATATTAAAATTTAAGAACTTTTATAAAAAAATTTCCTCACGTATTTTACTCTAATTACTCTGAAGAAGGGAAATTTATTCAGTATCTAAAACAAATAAAAATATTACCTGCTAGCGTCAGCAACAGGAGCAATGCCTGAAACTATTCGGTTGAAGAGCACGACCAACAGAGATAAGCCGCCGATGAATATCACCAAGCTCCGCACAACGTCATCATTTTTGGACACCCAATCCGATACCCATTCCTTTTTTGGCTTCGGCCCCTGATACCCTCTTCCATTATTGATACAATTTCAGTCAATTTTCAGCAAATGCTGGAGAAGTAAAACAAAAAGAGAAAAGGGAATTCCGTATATTGTAACCGAGGATTGAGAAAAACCCAAATTGAGTGGCGATGGTGGTTAGGTGTAGTCGCCGGTGATTCTTTTACCGTCAATGATGAGGCAAAGATTTAGGGCGTAGTGGTCGAGAGGGAGGAGAGAGTGGCGGAGGGGGATACGGTGAGGAGAGAGAGTTAGGGTTTTGGGTGGGGGCCTTTTTAGAGTTACGGAGCCATCGCCTTCATGTTGGTGTTGGTGCTATTCATCGTCGAAAAGTTCGGGGATGGCCGTGAGGCGGCTATGGAAGCGTGGGGGGAAATGAAGGCCTTGAATTGAAAAGCGACAGAGATATGTGAGCCCTGAACAAATAGCACCGGGATAATTGGGGGATTTACTAGAACGTCCGTTTAAAAAAGCATTCTAATTGTTCTAAATAATTGCATATACCAGAACGTCTGTTTAAACGACGTTCTAGATATCGAATATACCAAAACGTCTTTTTAAAAGATGTTCTAGATATTGAATATTTCAGAACGTCCTTTTTAAAGACGTTCTAGTATGTGACTATTCTAGAACGTCCTTTTTAAAGACGTTCTAGTATGTGACTTTTTATTACGAAAATGCCACTGGACGACATTCTAGAACGTAGCCTCTAGAGGCGTTCTAGAATGTCTGTTCTAGAATGGTTTTTTTTGTACTAGTGAGTGCCTGTCAGCAACCCATTAGTAAACAGAATAATAACGGGTTTGCTGAAGGCTCTGCTCGTCAGCATTTGCCAATTTCTTTATAGTGAAACCAACAAGTTGAAGTCTATAAACAGATTTAAAAGTTATAGTCATAAACACATATATTCAATTAATTTTGCATTTTTTTCACTACGAGTCTCACACAATTTTCAAAGTTGTGCTTAGTATTTGCACCATTTCTAGTTAGTTGGAGTTTTGAAGTCTTGTGTGCTACAACTTCAAATACGTCAAAGTCGTTGTATCTTTGGGGGCATTATGCCTATCGCTTTGGCACTACACGAGGCGTATTTACCTTGGAGAATGAGAGATTTCTCGTCTCGACTTGTTAATTAATCTTGTTCGGTTCAAGAAGGTGTTATTATTTAGTTTCATTTATTTTTCCAGTTTCGTTTGATTTTAGCATTTGTAAGAAATGTAGTACAGTTTAGTACTATTTCCATTTTTGTATTATTATTTTGCAACACCATTAAAATCATATAAAAACTACCAATTGTAAAAACTGTGAATAGATTAAGAAAGCAAAATCTGTAATAACAAGTGGAAGTTTTAATTACGATGATGCATAGTGTTTTGTCTTCACAACCATGCAACAAAAACTATAAAGGAGCGTGCTCGATGAACCACTCATATACTATAAGATTGGAGGTGTTTATCAACCACATTCTCCCGATTACCTGATACACTAATTCAGAAAGCAAGGAAAATTAAATACAGTAACCAAGATTTAACTATGATTACATTCAAGCATTATGATGAGACATGAGAAGTAAGAATTAGAGCGTGTTTGGATACTAAATATTTCCATTCTCGTTTGGCTAGAGAAATACCTTTATTAAAACTTTATTATTTACAATGTTTTTCAGAAATTACATTATTCGTTCACTCAAAATTTTTCTCTCAAAAATCACATATGCAAAAATTTGAGAAAGTGACAAATCGTTATTACTCATTTTTCCAAAAAAAATTTAGTATTCCAACACTTGCATGTTTCTTACTACCAATCATTATTTTAATATTTCTATATCACATTAATAAAAATCATTGCATTTTTTTCTAATCCAATCACACTCAAAATTCTTAATAATAATAATAATAATAATAAATTCCTAATCCAACCGCAACCCTAACTTTGAAATTCAGATTCCCTATTACCTTTGTTTTGTAAGAGTATTTTTATTAATTTTGAAAATCAAATTTCCACGATTTAACTTGCATTGTATGGTAATTGCATGATTTAACTAGAAATAAAGTCCATTGTGCCAATCAAACTCGGCTTGAGCTAGGTTCGATCTAGACTAGATAAGTTGGAATCGTGACTCGTGCTCGAGTTCAAACTTGAAAATCTACCAAGTAATTAATGATTATTAAACCCAAGTTTCCTAATATGTTGATAAAATGACAATTATGTCAACCTTCACTAGCCAAATTGAGATTCTAATAAATAAATCCAATCAAACACCTTAAAATTGATCATTATAAGAAAAAAAAAAGGAATGACATTAGCATTGGGTTAATACAACACTACAAAAATTAATCATTCTTCTCTTGATTAGAAACATAAATAATCTATAAAAATAACAATTAAACATGCAAATCATAAATAGTTTATCGATCATTAATTAATAAACATAAATTATTTAAAGCAATAACTCAACATTGCCATAATCCAGTTACACAATAAAATTGCATTAATCACAATTATCCATGTATAAATACCCACCAGTACAACCACCACCACCACCACCACCACCACCACAAGCTTCAAACACAAACACATCTTCCAATCTTCTTGAAATAAACCCTAAACCCTAATAACATTTTTCTAATTTTAAGATGGCAAACTACAGCAACAACTACGTAATAAGGCAACAACTTATTGTTATGTACAAGAAGTGTCAACAAGTTCTAATCAACAAATTTGTTGATTATATAAATGGCTAATAAGCAATGTATTTATGATGATCTATTTTATTAAATGACTAGCACCTTCATTCTACCTAAAAATAATCTATCTACTATTGCACATAACTAATGCATATCACGTAGAAGTCCCAATATGAAAAAACATTCAGCATTAGATTTTAAGGAGATTTTACGGTACCGTGACTATCATTTTTCACTAAGTTATAATCATTATCATTTTAGGGGATAAGTAGTGGGGTATGTAAATGGTTGTAAATGTAGGGGGTAGGGGGTTTGGTGCGTTCACGACACCGTAATCTTTTCGTAGATTTTAACCTATCCTCATCAATGAACTTCTGCAAATTAAAATAATACATGATTGCAATCAATATAATATATATATATATATATATTAAAAAAGGCTTCTTTCTTGTCAATGAAAAGAGCACTTATTTATAGATGACTTTAATTATATGTGATTTCATGCATAAATATGGCCCAATCTTGCCCGTGTAAATTAATGCCAACAATGGAATTATATGTTCTTATTACAAAGATATTTATTACTACTCATCTAAATAAAAACACAATTACAAACCACGATAAGAATTTAAAAAAATAGAGAATCTCATTTATGTGAAAACGCTAAGCCATGATGAACTACATTTATACAACTTTTGGATTAATGCAAACTAGAATTCCATATTTATACCCAACGAAACTCTAAAAAAACCAACACACACAAAAAAGCCTCCACTATCAAAGTCTTCTTCCTGGTCCTCTTTGCAATGGCTACCAAGAACAATGTGTCCAGGATTGAACTTATGGTGATGCACAAGTAGTGCATGCACAACCATGTGGCTCAAGCCCGTGGATACGTTCCTGGTTTGCTAACTTCACACAATTATGAAATTCAAGAAAAAGTTAATAACAACTTAACTTAAGATAGACAAAAAACAAAATTTCTTAATAATAAATATTGAAATCGTAATAACATTATCAATATTCTTAACGGGATTGACATTTTAATATATAAATTTACCTCGATATGGGTCATATTTGTACCATTGGTTGAAATAACAAAATAGCAATAACATGAGCATTGCGCTAATATAGAACTACGTAAATTGGTTTTCTTCTCTTGAACAGAAACATGACTAATATTATAGTTAAAACACGTGCATCATAAATAATTTTTCAATCACGAATCAACAAAAAACAATTACTCCTTTAATTTAAATTGCTTGAGTATTACAATTCTATACCTACATAAAAGCCTCGCTATATTTAAGAATCTTTTGCGTTATTAGAATTCAAATGTTATTAAACTTTTGAAAATTAATTAGAAATAGAAGGTCTTATTCCGGTGGTTTAAGTTCTAAATTAACCATATTAAAAGAATTATGAGGAGAAACATTTGCAAAGTCGTGGTGGGTTTCACCACCACCACTACTACTACTACTACTACAAAAAAAAAAGATTTAATATCAGTTTAAAGAAAACTTATGCAAAGAATATTCACATCGGTTATTCAATCATTGATTTAAAATATAAAACTCATATCGATTTCTTTAAAACCGATGTGATTTAGAATATTGACATCAGTTAGCTGGAAAACCTGCGTAAAAATTCTAAATAAAAAAAGTTAAATTATAAAATAAGATAAAAATAACTATAACACACATAACTTCTTCTCTTTCTTTATTTCCAATGTTACATTAAGGAGAAGATCGAACTGTGAAGGTCTTGCACAAAATGAAATCCAAGTAAAAGACTCCACGATTACAAGAACTGGAATAATGGTGGGTGTAGTTTTTTCAATTGGGATGATCCCTTATCATGTTGTAAAATTGTAGAATTCAAGCGAAAGTAAAGTTAATGGTAGAGAAACATGAAGTTGTGCTCAAGATTTGCACCATTTCTAGTTAGTTGGAGTTTTGAAGTCTGGTATGCTACAACTTCAAATAAGTCAAAGTCGTTGTATCTTTGGGGGCATTTGTAAGAAATGTAGTATAGTTTAGTAGTGTTTCCATTTTTGTATTAATATTTTGCAACACCATTAAAATCATATAAAAACTACCAATTATAAAAACTGGGAATAGATTAAGAAAGAAAAATTTGTAATAACAAGTGGATATTTTAATTTCGATGATGCATTGTGTTTTGTCTTCACAACCATGCAACAAAAACTATAAAGGAGCGTGCTTGATGAACCACTCATATACTCTACGATTAGAGGTGTTTATCAACCACAACTTGGCACCACATTCTCTCGATTACCTAATACACTAATTCAGAAAGCAAGGAAAATTAAATACAGTAACCAAGATTTAACTATGATTACATTCAAGCATTATGACGAGACATGAGAAGTAAGAATTAGAACGTGTTTGGATACTAAAAATTCCATTCTCGTTTGGCTAGAGAAAATCCTTTATTAAAGCTTTATTATTTACAAAGTTTTTCAGAAAATACATTATTCATTCACTCTAATTTTTTCTCTCAAAAATCACATATGCACAATTCTGAGAAAGTGACAAATTCTTTTTTCCAAAAACTAAAAAATTGTATTCCCACACTTGCATGTTTCTAACTACCAATCATTATTTTAGTATTTCTATATCACATGAATGACAATGATTGCATTTTCATTTAATCCAATCACATTCAAAATTCTTAAAAAAATAAATAAGTAATAATAATAATAACAACAACAACAATAATAATAATAAATTCCCAATCAAACTGCAACCTTAGCTTTGAAAATCCAATTCCCTACTACTACCTTTGTTTTGTAAGAGTGTTTTTCTTATTAATTTTGAAAATCAATTTTCCATGATTTAACTTGCATTGAACTGTAATCGCATGATTTAACTAGAAAAAAAGTCCATTGTGCCAATCGAACTCGGCTTGAGCTAAGTTCGAGCTTTACTAGATAAGTAGGAATCTTGACTCGAGCTCGAGCTCAAACTTGAATATCTACCATGTGATTAATGATTAGTAAACCTAATTTACCTAATATGTTGATAAAATGACAATTATGTCAACCTTCACTAGCCAAATTGAGCTTCTAATAATTAAATCCATTCAAACACCTTAAAATCGGCCATTATAAGAAAAAAAAAGGGAATCGCATGAGCATTGAGCTAATACAAAACTACGTAAATTAACCTTTCTTCTCTTGAAAAGAAACATAAATAATCTAGAAAAATAACAATTAAACACGCACATCATAAATAGTTTATCGATCATTAATCAGTAGACATAAATCACTTTCATTAAAAACTCAACATTGCCATAATCGAGTTACACAATAAAATTGCATTAATCATAATTCTCCATGAATACCCACCACCACCACCACAAGCTTCAAACACCAACACCTCTGCCAATCTTCTTCAAACAAACCCTAAACCCTAATAACATTTTTCTGTTTTTAAGATGGCAAACAACATCAACAACTATGTAATAATTCAACAATTTATTGTTATGTACAAGAAATGTAAACAAGTTCTAATCAACAAATTTGTTAATTATATAAATAGCTAATAAATAATGTATTTATGACGATATATTTTATTAAACGACTAGCACCTTCATTCTACTAAAAATAGTCTATCTACTATTGCACATTACCAATGCATATCATGTGCAAGTCCCAATATGAAAAAACATTCAACATTTTTTTAAGGAGATTTTACGGTGCTGTGACTATATCATTTTTCACATAATTATATTCATTATCATTTCAGGGGATAAGTAGTGGGGTATAAAAATGGATGTAAATGTAGGGGTGTAGTGGGTTTGGTGCCTTCATGGCAGCGTAATCATTTCCTATATTTTAACCTATCCTCATCAATCAACTTCTGCAAATTAAAATAATACATGATTGCAATAAATAATATATATATATATATATATATATATATTAAAAAAAGCTACTTTTTGGCAATGAAAAGAGCACTTAACAATAGATAACATTAATTATATGTGATTTCATGCGTAAATATGGCACAATCTTGCACGTGTAAATTAATGCCAACAATGGAATTATATGTTTTAATTACAAGGATTTTTATTACAAGTCATGAAAATAAAAACACAATTACAAATCACAATAAGAATTTCAATAAATGGAGAATCTCATTTATGTGAAAACGCTAAGCCATGAGGAACTGCATTTACACCACTTTTGGCTTGATGCAAACTAGAATTCTCTATTTATACCCAACAATACCCTAAAAAAACCAACACACACACAAAAGCCTTCACTATAAAAGTCCTCTTCCTGGTCCTCTCTGCAATGGCTACCAACAACAATGTGTCCAGGATTGAACTTATGGTGATGCAAAAGGAGTGCATGCACAACCATGCGGCTCAAGCCCGTGGATAGGTTCCAGGTTTGCTATCTTCACACAATTATGAAATTAAAGAAAAATTTAATAACAACATAACTTAAGATAGACAAAAACCAAAAATCCTTAATAATAAATATTAAAATCGTAATAAAATTATCAATATTCTTCGCTCGATAGACCTTTTAATATAGAAATTTACCACGATATGGGTCTTATTTATACCATTTGTAGAAATAACAAAATAGCAATAACATGAGCATTGCGCTAATATAGATGTACACAAATTAGTTTTCTTCTCTTGAACATAAACATGACTAATATAATAATTAAAACACGTACATCATTAATAATTTATCAATCACGAATCAACAAACAACTGATAATCCTTTAATATAAATTGCTTCAGTGTTGCAATTCTATACCTACATAAAAGCCTCGTTATAGGTAAGAATCTTTTGCCTTATTAGAATTCAAATGCTATTAAACTTTTGCAAATTAATTAGAAACAGAAAGGGCTTATTCGGGTGGTTTATGTTCTACAATTAACCATATTAAAATATTTATGAGGAGAAACATTTGCAAAGTCATGGTGGATTTCACTACTACTACTACTACTACAAAAAAAAAATAAAAAAAATTAATATAGTATTTAAGAAAACTGATGTAAAAAATATTCACGTCGGTTATTAAAACACTGATTTGAAATATAAAATTCACATCTATTTCTTTAAAACCGATGTGATATAGAATATTGACATTAGTTAGCTGAAAAACCTGCGTAAAATTTCTAAATAAAAAAAGTTAAATTATAAAATAAGATTAAAATAATTATAACACACCATACTTCTTCTCCTTCTTGCTTCCAATGTTACTTTAAGAAGAAGATCGAACTATGAACGTCCTTCACAAAACGAAATCCAAGTAAAAGACTCCACGATTGCAAGAACTGGAATAATGGTGGGTGTAATTTTTTCAATTGGGATAATCCCTTATCATCTTGTAAAATTGTAGGTTTCAAGCCAAACTAAAGTTAATGGTATAAAAACATGAAATTGAAATTAATAGCTTAAAGGATAAATATAACGCCCATGGGAATCATAATTGTGAAAAATAAGAAAATACAAGTATAGCTCGTAATTTTCTGGGAGATTTCACGATTGATGAGATAATAAATAATGTAATTATATATGATCGCCTATTATATTAGATAACTAGCACCTTCATTCTACTTAAAACTAGTCTATCTACTTTATTGCATCTTTACCAATACATATCACGTGGAAGTCATATCATGACAAAACATTCAACATTCATAATGTTATTTAATATTGTCTAAAATTTTATTATTTTAACTTTATATATATAAAATAACTTTTAATAAATAATATTTAATTGTAATACACTTTAAAATAATATTATATATTTATAATATAATTAATTATATATACAATTTAGAACTCAATTTGCATATCTAATATATATTAAAAATATATATACTCTCATATGTAGTTGCCTTGGTGAGATGGTAATAATGCTCTTCTATTTACAATATGTCGCGGGTTCTAATCCCACCCATGCCATATGTGGGATTTAAATTTATGAGGGTTGGGTGGTGGTTTGTGGGTCAGGCGAGTTAGGCTAGGCCTGCCGAATAAAATATTATTTTTACAATATATTGTGAATGCCGATGGGTTCAACACGTCATCCAATGTTGTATGGTGCTCAAGGCCTAGGCCTGCTCGAATAAAATATTTTTTATAATATTTAGTGAATGCTTATGGGTTCAACCTGTCGGCCAATGCCGTATGGCGCTCAAGGGCTTTCCTGACAGGTAATACCCATCAGCAAACCCATCAGAACATACTGATGGGTAGGACTCGTTAGTATACACTTACTGACGGCAAAATGGTGATGGGTAGTGACCGCCAGCAACCCGTTAGTAAACAGGATACTGACGGGTTTGTTGATGGTTCTACTCGTTAGCATTCGCCGATTTTTTTGTAGTGAAACCAACAAGGTGAAGTCTATAAATAGATTTAAAACTTATATGTATACAAACACATATAATCAACTCATTTTGCATTTTTTTTACTACAAGTCTCAAATAATTTTCAAAGCTGTTCTTAGTATTTGCACCATTTTTAAGTTAGTTGGAGTTTTGAAATCTGGTGTGCTACAACTTCAAATAAGTTAAATTCATTGCATCTTTGGGGGCATTATGCATCTTGCATTAGCACTACACGAGGTGTATTTATCTTGAAAAAAGAGATCTTTCTCGTCTCGACTTGTTGATCAATCTTGTTCGGTTCAAGAAGGTGTTATTATTTAATTTCATTTGTTTTTCCAGTTTCGTTTGATTTTAGCATTTGTAAGAAATGTATTACAGTTTTGTAGTTTTTCCATTTTCATATTATTATTTTGTAACACCATTAAAATCATATAAAAACTACCAATTATAAAAACTGTGAATAGATTAAGAAAGCATAATCTGTAATAACAAGTGGAAGTTTTAATTACGATGATGCATAGTCTTTTGTCTTCAAAACCATGCAACAAAAACTTTAAAGGAGCGTGCTCGATGAACCACTAATATATTATACGATTGGAGGTGTTTATCAACCACAACTTTGGAACCATATTCTCCCGATTACCTGCTACACTAATTCAGAAAGGAAGGAAAACTTATTATAGTAACCATGATTTAACTATGATTACATTCTAGCATTATGAGGAGATATGAGAAGTAAGAATCAGAGCGTGTTTGGATACTAAAAATTTCCATTCTCGTTTGGATAGAGAAAATCCTTTTATTAAAACTTTATTATTTACTAAGTTCTTTAGAATATACATTATTCATTCACTATAATTTTTTCTCTAAAAAATCACATATGCACAATTTTTAGAAAAGGGGCAAATCGTGATTACACATTTTTCAAAAAAATTTTAGTATTCCAACACTTTCATGTTCTTACTACCAATCATTATTTTACTATTTCTATATCACATCAATGACAATCATTGCATTTTCTTCTAATCCAATCACACTCAAAATTCTTAATAATAATAATAATAATAATAATAATAATAATAATAATAATAATAATAATAAATTCCCAATCCAACTGCAACCTTAGCATTGAAATTCAGATTCCCTATTACTACCTTTGTTTTGTAAGAGTGTTTTTATTAATTTTGAAAATCGAATTTCCATGATTTAACTTGCATTGTACGGTAATTGCATGATTAAACTTGAAATAAAGTTCATTGTGCCAATCAAGCTCGGCTAGAGCTAGGTTCGATCTAGACTAGATAAGTTGGAATCGTGACTCGAGCTCGAGCTCTAACTTTAAAGTTTACCAAGTAATTAATGATTATTAAACTTAATTTTCCTAATATGTTGATAAAATGACAATTATCTCAACCTTCACTAGCCAAATGGAGCTTCCAATAATTAGATCCAATCAAATACCATAAAATCAACCATTATAAGAAAAATAAATTAATAAATAAAGGAATAGCATGAGCATTGCGCTAATACAACACTACAAAAATTAATCTTTTTTCTCTTGATAAGAAAATAATCTAGAAAAATAACAATTAAACACGCACATCATAAATAGTTTATCGATCATTAATTAATAGACATAAATCATTTACAGCAAAAACCCAACGTTGACATAATCCAGTTACACAATAAAATTGCATTAATCATAATTCTCCATGTATAAATACCCACCACCACCACCACCACCACCACCACAAGCTTCAAACACCAACACCTCTTCCAATCTTCTTCAAAATACCCTAAACACTATTAAAATTTTTGTTTTTAAGATGGCAAACAACAACAACAACTATGTAATAAGGAAACAACTTATTGTTATGTTCAAGAAGTGTCAATAAGTTCTAATCAACAAATTTGTTGATTATATAAATAGCTAATAAATAATGTATTTATGATGATCTATTTTACTAAATGACTAGCACCTTCATTCTACCTAAAAATAGTCTATCTACTATTGTACATTACCGATGATTATCACGTGCAAGCCCCAATATGAAAAATATTCAACATTAGATTTTAAGGAGATTTTACGGTTCCGTGACTATATCATATTTCACTAAGTTATATTCATTATCATTTAGGGGATAAGTAGTGGGGTATATAATTGGATGCAGATGTAGGGGAGTAGGGGGTTTGGTGCCTTCACGACACTGTAATCATTTCCTAGATTTTAACCTATCCTCATCTATGAACTGCAAATTAAAATAATACATGATTGCAATATATATATATATATATATATATATATATATATATATATATATATATATATATATATATATATATATATATATATATATTTCTTAGACTTGGTTATTTGACCGAGCGTTTCTGTGTACAGAAGATGAACATATATAAACGAGGAAGTATAACAAATGTATGCACTTTGAAAAATAAGAAATTCACAATTTCAAAAGTCTTATATTAAAGAAACATTAAAAACCAATTTCAGTCGTATTTTATTCAGAGAAACATTCACAAACCAACTCACAGTAACGACTAGCTACGTAGGATTGTATTAAAATGAAATGGAAAATTAAAATATGAAATTTAATCACATTCATTTTAAGTGAGAATGCATAACAAGGATATATCAAAGAAAAAAGATTTATAATTTCTAAAGGAAACGTGAGTTTCAGGGCAACTTCAATCAAAGATGGAAAGTGACATAAAGCACAAGATACAAAACACAAGGAATCTAATACGGAGTGATAAATAGCTTTCATTAATATAGAAAGTATTTAATCTAATATAGAAGAAATCTATATATATTATATATATATATATATATATATATATATATATAGGGGCGGGATCTCGTGGGAACCTTGCCCTGTGTGGGAACAGGGAACCAATCCCAGCAGTTAATATGTGATAATCCAACGATTGTACTTGATTGTTATATGTATGGTATATCACGTCACTAGTGCCACACGCCTGCTTCGTTTTTGGAATTGAAAGGTCATATTGGACATTTAGCATATCCCAGCAAATCTGCTCGAAATTCATTCTCGATTCTTATAAAAACGAATCGAAATCTGCAAAAAAATGTTCACCTTCTTCCCCAAAATTAAAAAATCTCGAGATCAATCATAGCATCCCAAGAATCTCGCCGGACTACCCACGCTACTATACTAGCATAATTTTAAGATCGCACATTCCAAACGAGAGTCGAGCAGCGAATGTCGTCCGATTCTCGTATTCAAATTGAAGGCTTCTTTCTACTTGCAATCACAACTATGGGGAATTCAGCTATGGGTGGAGATGTCGTCGGCCATTTCTGGGAAGATGAGAGCAAGAGGTTAGAACATAATTGTATTTGTTAATTTTTTTTCTTTGGGGCTCTGCGTCGAATGGAGTGTTTGGGTCTTAAGAATTAGGGTTTTATATATGTATAAAATTGTTGTTATGCTAATTTGTGAATTTGGTGTGTGGTTGCGCTGAAAATACAATATGCTGGTTGTATATGAAATCAATTTTTTAACGAATTTCAATGTTATAATTAAGTGTTTTTTTTTGTTAATTTTTTTGTGATTTGTATTATTCTGAAACTATGGCAACGCTAGAAATTAATTAATGAATTGCTTTTTATATATGAAAATGATGCTTAGTATTTCTAATTTGTGTTTGAAATCTTACTGACTGTGCGCGGTGCATTGCGTGAACACGGTGCTGCAGGGACCGTTTTTTTCGGAGTTCGATTGGTGGATCGGACGGAACGGCAGATGATGCTCGGCTCTGTCACTAGAGATTATTTCCCTGAAGTCTCTCATAACGTCTCTCTCGATGGAGATTTCACCATCTAGGTTTATCTGTTATAATTGTTTTAGAAGTAGTTTAATTTTACTTGTGTTACGATTTTTGATGGATTTTTTTTCTGGATAGTTTGTTGAGAATCTTGAGATGGGAATTTCTTGTTGTTGATGTGAGTTAATTCATATCCATGATTTAATAAGGAGTTTCAGGTTGTGTGATCTTGTTGTCTAATCTTGTGATGCTAATTTGCTGTTTTTGTGATGCTAATATGTGGTTCTTGTGATGCCAATTTGCTGAAACCATTATGATGCTTATTTGCTGTTTGTGATGCTAATTTGCTGAACATTATGAAACCATTATGATGCTAATTTGCTGTTTGTGAAACCATTGTGATGCTTATATGTGGTTTTGATCTTGTGGCTAGTTATGCTCAAAAATAGGTTTATTGATGCTAAGACAGTTTTGGTGTTAATTTAGCATGTATATGATGCTAAATTTAGTTTGTTTTTGTTTTTGTGCTAATAATAGTAGTATGCTAAGAAAATACTACCAGCATGCTAAGAGGTTAACTAGCAGTATACTTGTAAACCAGTGTATTTCAGTGTAGTTTTTTATTTTTTATTTTTAATCTTTAAATTCATAAGCATTTATATTTTATTCGTTGGGGTGTATATGTAGGCTACACTAAGCAAAGGGCTTAATCGAGCATTGGGAACTTTATCTGTCGGAGCACTATCTCTTGGTATTGCATAATTTTCAAAGTGGCCGGAGAGTTGCAAGAGGTTGTAATCGTGATAAGCATTTTTTATTGCAGGTCGGTTATTTCGTAAGTTTTTTATTTAAAAATGTCATTTCACGTGATTTTGTTTATTATCTATTTTAGATGAATAATATTCTCTATGGGATCTACTATTTGACACCTAAGTTGTCTATGTATAAAAATGAAAGTATATATTTGACAAATTAATTGGAACAAAGGTGTTTTTTTTTAATTTAAATTAAATAGGTTTTGTAATAAGCATAATGCTAATCTAAAATATACAGTATTCTAAATGTGTTGAAGCAATGCTAACTGTATCAAAGTGGTCACTGAGATCAAGATCTCGTTCATGTTGATGTCGAAATCTAGTGGGACGATGACGACGATGAGTTTGCCGATCTCGACATAGTCAAATGGACGTCACTCATGATACCTCCGATCGTGATCATGTGAATTTTATTTCCATTGCGGTTGGGCTTAGCCGCACTACTTATAGCGTCATACTACAGTGGAGCCGTTTGCTTGGGTGGCGATAAATCTGCCGGTTAATTATAATTATAATAATTAATGCTTATATTTTTATTGTATTAGCAATGCTTATATTCAATACGTTCAGCATGATAATTAGTAGTATGCTAAGAACATATATAATTTTGGTAGATAGGTGTTACGGTTTTGCTATATGATAATTATTGGCATTGAGGCTGGTATTAAACATGTATAGCTACAAATAAATTTTTAAAAGAATACTAAAATAAGTAGCGACACGTTTGGTGTCCTTATTAATTTGTCGGCATCGTTTGTGAATATTAGAAAAATGATTATGTAAATTTGTTGCTATTTCTTTTGCTGTCTGTTGTATGCATGTGGTCATGAATTCTTGGCCACCTACCTGATGGGGCCAACTAAATAATTGCTTTTATTTTCAAATGTAACTGTAAGTATGKTAACTTTGTAAGTCTGCTAATTTTCTTGTTAAGTGATGCTAGTTTATAGCTGTAAGTCTGCTAGTTTATAATTGTAAGTCTGCTAATTTTGTTTCTGTAAGTCTGCTAATTTCTTGTTAAGTAATGCTAATTTTATTTAATGCTAAAAATATAATGAGTTGCTAAAGTTGTCATCTGATAAAGCTGTTTGGGACGGGTAATGGTGTTTTCTTTWGCAATTTTTTGTTGCTTCTTAGTGCCTGTAATAAAATTACCAAAAAAAATATCCGGATTGTTTGAGTTTTCGGACCAAGTTCATATTAGGACCAGTTTTAGTTCCAGAAGTATGCTAAATACTAAAAGGGTATGCTATGAACAAAGTTTGTATGCTAAATACTAAAAGGGTATGCTATGAACAAAGTCAGCATAGTTTAATAATAAATAATGCCGAAAGCTTCATACCTCCCTAAGCTAAGGAAGCAAATCTAACAAATTCATCAAAGTCTCCAAAAAAACAAACACATCAAAACAAACCGACTCCAAAATAGCTATTACCTTTCACCTAATACCGACCGATCAAAACAAAATCATCGTCATCCAAAACATAAACATCCTTCTCCCCGATAAATTCTCCCTCCCAAGTTCCTTAACTATCTTCACAAACTCCACCCTCTTCCCCACCTGATGCGGCACGTACGGCAAARGGAYAACGGGCCTCACCARCCCGAGCTGAGCGAGCGCCGTGTTCACCCCGATCGGGTTTGGTTCCTCGAAAAGCCATCGAATCAAAGGAATCAACTTCGAATTCAAATCTTCATTCCTCCCTCCAAACATCAATTCCCTCATCAATCCAACTCCAAACAACCACCCCGCTACTCGTATACTCCTTGACCCGGTCGTGCCCGACACACTCCTTCACACCGMCRAAGTTCGGGATCCGGGCCAACTCCTGGATCACAAGCGACGGGATGTCCTGGCCTGTCCGCGATGGGACATTGTAGATGATCGTGGGGCCCATGTGGAGAACGCTGTCGAAATGCGAGACCAAACCCTCCAGCGGGGTTTTGCCGACGGTGAAGCCTTGCTCAGTGGCGTGGATGGCTTCGCGGGTCGAGTTGCTGCCCATGTTGCCAATGACTTTGACCGTCSCACCGAAGCAGTTGACAGTGTGACCYATGAGCATGATGTGCTCGTCCCAGGTCATCAGCTGGCCCTCGCCGGTGGTCCCGCCCACGATTACACCCTCGACACCGTCTTTGATCTGCATGTTGACCAAGGTATTGRAGGCCTCGAGGTCGAAACGGCCGTCGGGGAGGTAAMGTGTTTTGATGACGGTTATTAAAAGGAGTGACTTTATGTCATCCACGTTGGTCCTATTTTTAAATTCATAGCTACGCACCGGGGGGTGAAAATTGGGAATCACAGCTGCTATAGGTGACCTCCATTTGGGCATCCTAACTTGATGCGTGGATTTGATTGGACAACATCCAATAGCCTCCGACACCATCGAAAAAAGAATAAATTATAGAGAAATGACGATCTCCGGGAGGAAGCTCGGCCGCATTAGACTAACTCCGGCTGGGGAAGATGGTGGTTGAAGGACGGCCGGCGAAAGTGAGAATAGATTGAGGRGAGGGGGAAATTGGAATAGACGGAGTTAAAACCTCAAGGGATTGGCCATGGCGGCGGATAGAAAGAGAAATACACAATTGAAATACATAATTGCTTTCATTTAAATACTTTTTGGTTTCATTTCGAATTGTGGGTTTTCTTTCTTAATTCGGCTGCGTGGAGACGATTAAGTAGCTCGTTATTTATTTTGAAAGGAAATAAATCAAGCAAAACATCAAGGTATAATTAACATAATTAATGGTGTATTATATATGGATAATATAAGTAATGACAATTATGACCTTTTTATTATAATAATTAATTTATCATGTAATTAATATATAATATCTTGACCATTCATTAGATTTGATCTAGTGGCTCATGTGGGTTCCTAGTTCTCACACAGGGAATTGGTTCCCACATGATCCAATCCCTATATATAAGTATATGTATATATATATTTATAAAAATGGCTACTTTCTTGTCAATGAAAAGAGCACATATTTATAGACAACTTTAATTATATGTGATTTCATGTGTAAATATGGCACACTATTGCACGTGTAAATTAATGCCAACAATAGAATTATATGTTCTAATTACAAGGATTTTTATTACTAGTCATGAAAATAAAATTACAATTACACACCACGATAAGAATTTCAAAGAATGGAGAATATCATTTATGTGAAAACACTAAGCCATGTTAAACTACATTTAGACCACTTTTGGCTTAATGCAAACTAGAATTTCCTATTTATACCCAACAAAATCCTAAAAAAACCAACACACACAAAAAAGCCTCCACTATCAAAGTCGTCTTCCTGGTCCTCTTTACAATGGCTACCAACAACAATGTGGCCAGGATTGAACTTATGGTGATGCACAAGGAGTGCAATCACAACCACGCGTCTCAAGACCATGGATACGTTCCTGGTTTGCTCACTTCACACAATTATGAAATTCAAGAAATATTTTATTACAACATAACTTAAGATAGACAAAAACCAAAAATTTTTAATAATAAATATTAAAATCGTAATAAAATTATTAATATTCTTCACGGGATAGACCTTTTAATATATAAATTTACCTCTATGTGGGTCATATTTGTACCATTTGTTGAAATAACAAAATAGCAATAACATGAGCATTGCGCTAATATAGAACTACGTAAATTAGTTTTCTTCTCTTGAACAGAAATATGACTAATATAATAATTAAAACACGTGCATCATAAATAACTTATCAATCACGAATAAACAAACAACAATTACTCCTTTAATTTAAATTGCTTGAGTGTTGCAACTCTATACCTATATTAAAGCCTCAATATAGGTAAGAATCTATTGGGTTATTAGAATTTGAATGCTATTAAGATTTTGCAAATAATTTTGAGGATAAACATTTGCAAAGTCGTGGTGGATTTAACTACTACTACTACTACTACTACAAAAAAAAAAAACAAAAGAAAAAAACAGTTTTAACATCGGTTTGGGCGACATTTTGATATTTACTTTTTGAACCGATGTCATATCTGCTTTAGGTATCGGTTGTTTGATCAAACCGATGTCTATATATACAATATA
>BMAC01000854.1:0-10419 GCA_014905375.1 Phtheirospermum japonicum
TTAATATTGTATAATATTTATAACTTTTATTATTTTTAAAAATGATTATATAATAATAAAAGTTTTAAAAATAGTTTATTTTATAACTTTTCTGATTCCAATTTTTAAATTTATATTTTATTATATTATAATTTACTATATTTTATGACAAAATTCCTCAATTATTTGTGGCCCGAAACCTCATTTTCTTGATACATTTTTATATTTTTGTTGTAAATCTTGCATTTTATTATTTAGTATTATTTATAGTTTTTTTTAGATTTGTTAAACCATCATTTAGAAGTTAAACCACACTTTTTTATATTTTTACGTTATTTTGAGACTTATTTTATAATATAACTAGTATAACTCATGTTAATTACATGGAATTTCTCTGATGAATAAATATAAAAGTATTTTGATAATTGTAGGATATTTAAATAAAAAATAAAAAATTTAAAAGATATTATATTCTCAACTCATGCTTGTACCGATGTCTAACTACTATTAAATATTAGTTTTATTATTAAATAATTTTACATAATGTTTAAATTAAATACATTAAGAATTTAAATATTATATTTCAATACTTATATTAAACTGGTTTATAATTCTTAGTTACATACTTAGAAGTATTCAAAAGATATTATATCATCACTCGTATCACATTGTATTAGTGTCTAAGAAATATATGTTAATAATTATTCTTTTTGACTCGTTAATAATATTTAGTTACATGATTAGATTATTGACAATAACTTGTAATTTTAATTATATTTATATTTAAAACTTTAATAGTATAATTATTTTAATATTTATTATAAATGCAACTTCTTTAATAAGTTCTCAATTTGTAATTAATGTGAAGCCCCGTCTATTTACTCTTATAATTTATTTGAATTAATTTGATTATTCGTTATATCACTATTTTTTATTTCATGTCAATTGAAATATTTTATTACAATAATATTTTGTTGGAATATATATTGGATATTATGAAATTTTTATTTCTATTTATTTAATTTTGTAGTGAAAATAACTATACACARTATATTTTTATTTTAACTCATTGTGTTAAATCAGGCTCAAAAATCCGTTAAACCTATTCAATTAGATAGGCCCAAACCATTGAACCCAACTCAATGATTTGAGCCCATAAACCAAGCCCAAATATTGAGMCCATAAATCAAGMYCAAGCCCAGAATTCCACCGCCTCTCTCCTCTATAAATGGCTTGAATTGTCTTGAATTGTTGGATCAGCTAGGAAAAAKCAAGCCACTACACATAAACAGAAAGTCTTCTTCATTTTTTTCCGTCTATTGCCGTTTGATGGCAGCTTAATTCGTCAGAAGTCTGGCAAAAATCCAACCAATGGATCATTATGAAATTTGTACCGTAGATAGCCAACTTCATAAGGTTTCTAACTGCACCTCCGGTTCGACGATCGGAGCTCTGGATCATTGGAAAAATGCCGGCGAACTTCCTGAGCGCTGTCACCATTTGGGCTAGTGCCGTCGAACTTCGACAGCCGTTTTCCGGTGAACCGAAGGTCCAAAATTATTGTTTTATATATCGATTTGTTCRTATAGATGTGTAGTATTCGATAATATATTTATTTTTGAGAAYYGTTRTCAGAGATRCAGCGACAGGTCCTCGAATCGCCAGTTGCCCGCAAACCTCATTTTGGCCATTTGAAATATCGGAAGTTTATGAACCATATACTATGTGAAAGCTCTGGTCACGAGCTACATGTTTTTATACTMAACTTTTGATTTYCGATAAGTATATTTGTAGCTCTGTGTGGTGTGTGTATTGTGTGTGTGTGTCGTTTGTGCTTGGGAGAGTGGGTGTTGTGTGTTGGTAACGTGGAGCGTGTATTTTGTGTGTTCACGATGACGAATGGAGCAGTGGTGTCGAACGAGGGTGTTTGGCTGGTGGAGAGGTGTGGAAAGTGGTGGTGGACGGGGGTAGAAAGTTTCGGGGTAGAAATGAAATGGGTCAAAAGTTGTGGGATATGATTTTGAGAATTAGATAGAGTTTTGGACCCAATTGAAGATTTTTAAAACTTTAATTTGAACCCTCTAATTTTCAATTTAGTCCCCTGAAATCAGGTTTTGATTTATTCCAAATTGACCCCAAATTAGGTTCTTTGAAACTACAGATTGACCCCACAAACTTTTAMAAGTTCTTAAAATTATATTTTGAACCCCAATTACTTTATTAATTTTTTAAAACCGTACAACTTTCTTATTTGTGAGCCGAAATGGGTCAATCGACTTTCAAATGATTTCAAATTCGAACATAGCTTCGTTATAGTATCCTCCTACGTAAGAMGTATCCAAAATTACAGATTTACTCTTTGAACTCYAGATTTTTAGAATCGAGGTCGAACGTCTTTATTAGACTATTACACGATCAAGTCGATTAGTTTCACTTCCAAGTGACATAGGATCTTAGATATTACTTTATTATATGTTATATTTATAATTTTTATAAATATATTATGTTTTAGGACTCAACATGAGCTTTTATTTGGAAGTGACGAGGCATTTCATATACTAGATCGGGAACCTCGTAAAGCCGCCATAACAATATGCTTGATTTCGGAAAGAACCTCAACTAAGGTGAGTAAAACTTTCTAAACTGGGGAGTTTGAAAATTCTCAAATTATAATGCGTTGTTTGTGCTTATCTGCAAGTAAAATATTTTTAACTATAAAGTTTGAGATTTTCCAATTCAAAAGCACTTGTTGCTTCAACATATTTTTCTGTTTGTATATGTCTTTTGAATAATAGTATTTTGAGGGGAAATATGCAAGTGTGAATTGCCCTTTTGCTTGTGCTTAATCATAAGTTYAATTATATGATTTTACACCAAATATATCATTTGAACTCGACTGTTGTTGTTGACGGCCTGTTATCGATTGTTATTGCCTGTTATTGTCTGTCAGTCACTGTTACTGCCTGTCTATCTGTCGTTGTCACTGTCTGTCAGGCACGAGTAGTTTGGGCAATCAATCGAGCAGGTTGCCTGTGGTTCTTTTTTAACTACTCGTGGTACCTATTCCCATTTTTCCTGGTCGGGTCGGAGACGACGGCAGGATTTGGGTCGTAGATTGGGTATATTCCAGAATATGACGTACCCTTGGTTTGAATCCTAAAGCTTAAGGGACGTCGAGCCTAATGGGAGGGATAAGGAGGTTAAGGCTTCGGCCTGGAATGTCACATTTCATGGTGAGCGAAAACGTATGGGTCATGTTTGGTCGATATTGATTCTACGTTTATGTGAGTTAATCTGGTTCGGAAGATAAGTGCTACGCGTGGGAGCCACCTCTAGAGTCCTTCGGGAGCTAAGTGCTATGCGCGAGAGCCACCTCTAGAGTTCCGTACCCGTACACTCACTAATTGGATTAATTGTTTTTGAACGAGACAGCTTTTCCTATCTATTCAACTGTTAACTGTTTCAATTGATTTCTTAAAATTAAGAACGAGACTGCTTTTCTTGTCTGTTCAATTGTTAACTGTTTCAATTGATTTCTTAAAAACAAGAACGAGACAGCTTTTCCTGTCTGTTCAACTGTTAAATATTTCAATTGATTTCTTAAAAATAAATTAGCATTGTCTGTTTGTTCTAAATGTGATAATTGGTTAGTTTTCGAGAAAATCTATCGTTTGTTAAATTTTAAAATATTTTAAATTTTGAAGCTGCTGACTAGAGTTTTTGTTAAACGTATGAAAATAGTTTTGGCACACGAAGTGCTTGGATTATTTTATGAAAATTATTTTCTAAACTCTTGTTAGTTTTATATTTTAAAAGAAGATTTACATTTCAATTGCTTGTCCTCACTGAGTTCTTTTAGCTCACGCTCTCGTTTGTTTTAAAACCAAACCCTCCAGATACCGACGATAATGCGATTGAAGTTGACTTCGATTTTCAAGGTGAAGACTGACTCGTCTAGAGCTTTCTTTTGTCGACTTCCTTTTATTTTGATTTTATGTATATGAAAGCGAATTTAAGGTGAGAGTTTGTTTATTTATTTTATTTACTATTAAGGTAGTATTTTATTTGGGGCGTTACAATTAATATTATATTATAAGTAATTAATCTTTTAATTATGATAACTCATTTATATTTTTTAATTATATATGAGTTTTAATAATTATATAATTAGCCAAAATATAACAAAAGAAAATTACTAATTAGAAAAAATATAATAAATTAAAAGATTAAGTTAGACAAAATATAATAAAATAAAATATATTAAATTAGGTAAATATTTAAATTCCTACATTTTAGTAAGAGAATTTTTTGGCTAATCTTTATTAAAATATGTTATAAGCTCTTATATCCAATAAGTTATTTAAAAAGCTGATCAGCTGTTAGATATTTTATAAAAAAATTGGTTAAAATTTTTGTGTTCAAAATTAAAAGGGCTTATATGATGCTAAAAAATAAGGTGAGGTGAAGGTACTTATTTTTTAGGAGCTTATAAGCTCTTCATAAGAGTATTTTCTTAAACAATTCAAAGAGCATATAAGCTATTAAACATCTTATAAGATATTTTGAAGAGCGCTTATAAGCTCACCCAAGCACACTCTAAGTATCAAAACCTCCAAATCTCTCAAAGTAAGCATCCCAACAACAAGAAAATTACATGTCATCACGAAACTTCATAAGCACTAGTGCAAAAAAGGCGATCAGAGGCGGTTTGAAATAAACTTTAGAGGTGGTTCTTAACCGCCTCTTATAGCAGCGACGCTTAAAGTCAAAAAACCGGGTGGCGGTTCAAACCGCCTCTTAAAAATGACGTCTGGTGGCGGTTCTTGGCTCGAACCGAAACCAAAACTATTATTGGAAACACTTCTTGGCTAAGAGCGCCAACAGAAATCGAGTGGCACTTCTTAGCTAAGAAACTCTGCCAATAATGTTGGGCGGGTGACGGTTTTGCCAAGAAGCGCTGCCAATAATGCTGAGAAATAACATCGGTTTCTTAGGGAACCGATGTCGTTGACACGGAGAATATTAACATCGGTTTGAATATAACCCATCTAAATTCCAAATAATAATAAAAATATAGAATTAAATGTCCATTCTATTTTACCTATTCTCATCCCAACCTATACACATCAAATAATTGCAATTTTTAATTTATATTTCGTGAAAATTAAAATTAATCAACATCAATTGTTAACTAAATCATCCAATATACTTTAAAAAAATATTTTACATTACAATTTTACAAGAAAAACATTAGAAAACAAAATATCGAACTAATTAGGGTATTTTTCACATGAAAGACCCAAAAATAATAATAAAAAAGAAATTACCCCTGCAGTAGATTTTTCACCATGCAAGATTATCTGCAAAATTATATTATCGTAAATATCACGCGATTAGGCAAATTAGTCAAAAATAGCATAATCCAATTAATAATAATTCATCATACAAAACATTTGATATAGACATCATATAATCATACATACCTATAAAGTATATATGAGGTTATTTGATCAAAATTCTATGATTAGTAAAAATAAAATAAAAAAAACTTAAAAAAAAAAAAAGAATCCTAAAAAATGAAAATCCAAACTAAAACCTTAATAATCCTAAGAAATATATATATATATATAGGTGGGATAGCATTTCTCATATATCTTTCACTTTTTTAATACATTAAACAATTATTCACGATTAAATATTTAATTTTTTTTATTTATTTAACTTACTTTATAATTTTTAATATAACACTTTTAGGACTTTTATTTTTAAATTTGATAAAATAATATACAGTTTTGAAAAATAGTTTATTATATATATACTTACCTTTTTTATTTCAAAATTTGAGATTTATTTAGTATTATATTATAATATTTTATATTTTTCTACAAAAGTCATAGATTAATTTCGTGATCCCAAACCAAATTTCTTAACACCTTTTTTTAATTTGGTATTTTTATATTATTTTATAATTTAGAAATTAATCAAAATTTATTATATTTTTATATAATTTAAAAGTACTTTCAAATTTATTTTATAAAATTTATATTATGTTTTTATTCTTAAATATATCAAATAATTATTCATAACCAAATATGTATTTAACTTGCTATATAATTATTTAATGACTTATATTATTATTATATAATATTTTTAGATTTTTTTATTTTACAAATTTACTAAATAATTATATAAATTAAATAATATTTTATTATATATTTGTTTTTCTGATTTCAAGTTTTGAGGTTTATTTAGTATTATATTATAATATTTTATATTTTCAATTTTTATTGTCTCTTTTAATTTAATAATTAGTTAATTAKAATTCATTTTTTTACTTATGAGAAGTATTAACTTTTTTATAAAGGTTAAAAATCAATTCATGGTAAGTTATATAGGGTTAAACGAAAGAAAAAGACTACGATACCTTCACAATACCATACCTATGTATGGTAATCTAATCATATTTGACACATCACCTATATTAATAGATTATGATCTTTTTAAAATATCTATTGGTTAGTGGGGTAGAAGTATTATACAGTGAATGTACTATAGAAGTCCCCCAAAGTAAAATAAAACTTATTTTTGAATAATGATTTTTTTTTTGTTTATAAAATATAAAATTATGATGGTGTGGTGGAGTGGATCTGGGTTAGGTAGGTGAAAGTAAAAGATTTTGGGTTTAGACCCCATCTAAAAAATAATTTTTTGTTATTAATACATGTACCATGATACATCACTATGTCTCTAAAAAACTATTTTCTKCATTAAAACATGCACCATGACATATCATTATGTCTCTCATTTTTATTTTTATTTACACATGTACCATGACACATCACTATTGTTCACCCTGAAAATAATCGCACCAAGAACACCTGCTTCTTCCCTGAGAATATCTTGACATGCTTCACCAAAAAACACGTTAGAAAGGACAACCAGGGGATTTTTGATGGAAACCTCTCCAATACTTAAGTCAGTTAAGCGGTTTTCGTATAGGAACAATTCAAATGAGAATGTTCAGAATGTTATACCTTTCTCAGCCTTGAGGCTGAGATATTTATAACCCTCACCAAGTGGGGCCTTTCCGAGATCGCGAAAATAAACCCACGAATCTTGGGCCGTTACTCAGAACGACCTGATCAGATCACTTCCCACTGTGAAGACCTGACCAAGAAGTTTCCTCATGGAAAACCAATCAGATCATTCATTAGCTCCTCTAAACTCCCGACCTGTTCTGCATAAGATTTTGCCCAGGAGTTTTAGGTCAGGTCAGGACAAATCTCATTGAGCTATAAGCCCATCTCTTATTTCTCTCGCTTCTTGTGACAYCAGTTCAGCTCATCACAACCAGGTTTTACCAAAGTTGTCATGTGTCTTACCATCAGGTTAGACCAGTCACGAATAGGTCGTATCAACTATGRCATCTCAGCTATGAAACCTAGGTGAAGAGTGACACATGTCAAATTTGTATTCGCAGTAGGGGTCCTGAACCTTCAAGTTGTGAAGTCAAGAAATTTTCTAACTTTGTAATGTACTATTATTAGACACGCCAGAATTAGACTGAGYAGAGTTCGACACGTGCCAATCGAAGCTAYGGTTAGCCAATAAATAAGCTAGGGCTCAATACAATCATTATGAAGAGGATGATTTTTATAGTTTTAGGATTTTTTAATTTAGTTTTATATTTTTTTTAATTTTGGATATTTTTATTTTTTTAGACTTTATAATTAAATTACAAGTTTTTAAARTTTATTTAAAATATATTATTATTTTTCAATTTTATTTTATTATATTCTTACTTTTTAGTTTTTTTTTTCATTTCTCAAGTTTATTACAAGGTTAATTTTATTCCTATGATTTACAATTTCTTTTGTTTCATTTTATAATATTTATGTTTGTGTTTTCTTGATTTCTTAAATTTAATAAATTCTTATTTAAATTTTATCAATAAAATTTATATTTATTTAAAATAACGTAATGTTTCAAAGAAAATTGTTTTTGACTTTATCTTGTACTTAAAGATGTTAATATGAAGTTTGTAAGTACTTCCGTAAATAGATGAGGCACGTGCTTCATCACAAGATTAACAAACATGGTTTTTACATGTATATGGAGCTTATTTTGCCTTTTGGACTATAAATTATGGATTATCAACTCGTTTTTTAACTATGTTTTGTGTTATTTGAGAGTTATGTGTTTCTTTATTTTATTAGATTTTCTATCAATGTTGGCTTATAATCGGGATTGGAAATCAAAACAAGTAGGCTATGGAGCTAAAGCTGGAGTCCATTGGACCTAAAAATGAGATCGGGCCATGAATATTTGAAAAAAAATCTGCATTAAATGGGGTTGAAAACACCGAGCATAGCGATCGCAACAAATGGCTCATTTTTATGCTTTTCATCATGACCTAGTGTAGCGACCATTCTCCATCCCTATTTAGAGAGCATTTTTTTAGTTCACGTGTAGAAACCTAGAGTAGCAACTGATACACAAACCGCAACGTGTCAAAGAAGTTACAACATGATATAACTTTGACATAAAGGCCAAGATTTGACTTGTTTCTATAAGAAGAGAGTTTTGAATGAAGCCAAATACAAGGTATGAGCTATAGAACATCATAATATGAGAATTAGAGTGATTTTTGAAAGGATTTTAAAGAGTTTGGTGAGGAACACGAAGATAAAAGGATCACCCCGAAATTCTTGGTTATTTCTTCCCTTTTGTTTTAGCCTTTTGTTTGAACATGGAGGCTTTCATGAATTGCCTTAATAGATATTTAGCTATGTCTAGTTAACTATCTCATTATTCCTAGAAACAATGAATGCTTTATATTTTGTGAATAGTAATAAATCAAGTATGAGTCTTCTATTAATTTTGTGATTGTGAAATTCTTGTTTATATCGTAAATGATTKATCGTCTTTTATGATTATTTTGTTGTAATAAAATGAATCAAGAGAGTAGATTTATACTTTGTCTTTCAATTGCAAAACACTATAATTAAAAGATCAAAAGGTTTGAGATTATAGGCGAAGTTTCCAAGTCTTTTAGAGTTTTGGGAGCTATGAGTGCAATTTCAAACAGAGATGTTGTTTTGTGTGTATGATAAATGGTTTAATCATTTCGAGAGATAGGCTAAATTTATCATGTGATTAAATTATAATAGATTGACTCAAAATATAATATTTGTTGAGTTAAAAAGATTATTACATTGAAACTTTCATTAGATCAATACCTCAGAATACGTTTCTCCAATTTTTCATTTTTACTTTGAATCTTGTATTGATCTTGGCATCCTTATAATTATTTTTAATTAGTTTTTATTATACTCATTGATTATTTATCGACAAAACCAAACCATCTACCACTTGATTAGGTCAAATAAATCTAAGTTGTCATAAATTTATTACTTATTAATCTTATTTTAGTTGATCCTTATGGAATACGACCAAACTCGCTATATCTTATATATACACCCTACACTTGTGGTTCAGGGCTCAAAATAAATAGGTGATTCGAACTTTTGTGTTCCTACTTTATAAATATTTGTCAATTATTCAAAAGCTCGTTCGCAAGAGTACGAGTTTGCATGTAGGTTGGTAAGTTGAACCGAGTCGATATCTCGAGAAAAACTAGGCTCGGAAGTTCCTTTTGTGATTGTTTGTTTACGAATACGAAATAAAATAAAATTCTAATCTAAGCACATAAAAGCAATAAATTGATCTAAACGAAGAATAATGAAACTCAAGGGTTTTGAAAAGATTTAGAAAACTAGGGTTCTTGTGCTTCGAATCGTTTCCACGATCTCTTGGGAAAAACCCAATTGATGGTTCACGACGATTCTAGGCTCTAGACCCGTTAGATCTAGCCAATCAATCTCATCAATATCATCATAATAATCTCATCACAATCATCATACCAAAATCACCAAGATCATACAATTCATCATACATGGGGGGGGGTGGGGGGGGTGGGGGGGTTGTTTGAATATCAATTATTAAAACTATCAAGCATGAATCGAAAGCATAAGAACTAATTAAACTAAATTAAAACGAAATGAATTAAAGACTTACTAATTAAACTATGACGAATAGCAGCGTTTCGGTGTCGAGATCTTGAATCTAAGCTATCTAAGTCTATCTAAGAACTAATCTATACTAATCTAAAGCTAGAGATTTAAAATTAGAAATTTAAAGAGAAACTAAGAAAATAAAACGGCACTCGTTGGGTTGTCAGCCCCTAAAAGGCCTTAGAAACCCTAGGAATATGATAATGTATGTTAAAAAATCGAAATACATAGGGTATTTATAGTTGTGGGAAGTCTTGGGTAGCAAGAAATCATAAAAACGCATTTTCTGGGCAGTCGCGTCCACCGGCGCGTCGATCGACGCTACAGAGAGTTCAGGGGCAGGTGCATCGATCAGGGTTTCTATAAC
>BMAC01000854.1:31943-49628 GCA_014905375.1 Phtheirospermum japonicum
CACTAACTCTTCCACCACCTCTTGATCAAATATACAAACGGCATCAGGTGGTGGTAGAAGGGCAAGTATCTTCACATCCTCCAAAACCGGCACAACTTCCTCATCCTCGCCAAAAGCAAGTAGACTCGATATTCCAAGTGCCGTTGGAGACCCCAAAAATAACCCCCCTCACTTTCCACTACAACCTCTTCACAATACACGAGAGGGATAACGCCAACCTCTGACCCTTTCTCCTCGCCTTCGAACTCCACCTCCTTGCAACCCTCTTTCACAAGACCGTCAAATCTCGAATTGCCATAAACCAAAGTGGGATCCACCACATCAAAGATGGGCATCTCGCCAACACAGGGTTGTTTAAGATCGTCCACATCGTTGAYAATTTGCTCTATTTGAGTCTCCATACGAGCAAGGCGTTCCACGAGCTCGGCTAAGAGAGACTCTAAGTCCGGGAGTTGGGGCATAGACGAATATTGAGAGAAAGTAGTGTAAGGATCATCGCTCGAAGTATATGAGCTCGAGGTGGGTAGATTGTAAAGATCGTAGCTCAAAGAATAGGAATCATGAATTGGTGGAGCATACGAGTCAAAGCTCGGGTAAAAAAAAGGCGGGGCSAGTTGAGCATATGGATCGTCAAAACCCRTATCATAAGAATCACGAGTCAGTGCATACGGATCCATGCTCGGGTTGTGGGGATACAAAATCGGTGTAGAATAAGAAGGGCTTGGGTCGGGATAATCAAAATTTTGGGCCCATTCTCGACTGATCGAAGCATACGGGTCATCATAACTCGAGGGGACCCGATAGCTTGGAGGAGTGGTGTAAGGATTTGGATATTCGGGATTTTGGATATAAGGGTTTGGATAATCGGGAGTTTGGATATTAGGGTCATCGTATGGAAAATTAGCTCAGTAGTTTGCCATCCTCGGCCAGATCAATCAAGCGGCGGAGGCATCCTTTGATCGTCGTGAGTGTGGGCGAGCGACATCGGGCGTCCCGAACGAGTACCTTGCAAACACAACACTCAACAAAGGATTACGAGCATCGAAAGTAAAACAAAAATCTAAATTAACTAACAACTAATATAATAAGAGAAATAATTCAAAACACCATTAGCCTTAATCTATCCCCGGAAACGGCGCCAAAGTTTGATCGAAAAATTCTTAGCACTCTAAGAAGTCTTCTCCGCAATAGTACGGAGTCGATTGTAGAGCGGTAAGTTTTCCCGAGTCGTGTCTCTCGAGGATAGATATAATCGGCRGTCGGTGTTTTTAGTCACTCTCTTGTTAATCTAAATTACACTAATCTAAACTAAGAAAGCATTAAGTCATTAGTTTGATTTGAGTTTTAAATTTAAAAGAAGACTTTAATGAAAATAATGAAAATAAGGGTTTAGGGTCTTCGGTTCATCTCCACGATAAATCGGTTTTTGCCGAGCACTTAATCCACGATTCGGGGTTGTCAATCCCAAATTKTCAACCAAGTGTAGGGGTCGTCAATCCCAATTCTCGACAAGCTCCGATTAATGGTTCTAAATGAACTTAAACCCTAAACCCGTAATTACTAAACTAATTGCATCAAATAAAGCTTACAATTAAAAGAGAATTCATGGAGGGAAAATCAAATCATTTGAAATTGAGAAAAGTCAAAGGTTTTGAAATAAGACAAGACAAATTATCAAAAGAGGAAAGTTTCAAAGTTCTTTCAAAACCCAAAAGCTTGCTTAACTAAGAGAGGTAAAAAGCTTGAAAGGAGCATTAATGGAGTTTTTGCAAGAAGAAAAGAGAAACACAAGCTATAGAGCCAAACATTCAAGAATTAAATTGCTATGAAAGACAACATAATATAAAACCAAATCACCAACACAAAAAYTTCAACCAAACAAGAGCAACAACAACAATAACAACACAAGAAAGTAAGGGAAAGAACACTACCAAATTGCATTCCAACAAAAGCTTCAAGTCTTCAAACAACAAGCACCACAAATGAAGGAGGTGTCACTCACTCCAACACTTGCTTAAAAATAACTAACTAACTAAACTAAATACTTAAGATAACTAAATTACATAATCTAAGAATTTAAACTAGGTTTTACAAGGCAAGGGAAAGGTAAAGTCTTGGGGGAGATGGACTAGGTCCAAAACCACCAAGGAGAGGTGTTGTTTTTTGTAGATAATGAGTGGGAATCATATATGGGTAGATAAGGGACAAAATGGTCTTTTGTTTTGCCAAAATCACACATGTTCAGCATTTCAGTCGATCGACTGGAAGTGCAGTCGATCGACTGCCTTGTTCAAACGCTCCAGCTACTGCCGAGCAGTCGATCGACTGAAACTCGGTCGATCGACTGACAAAAATACGGAATTAGCCATCGATGTCTTCATATTAAATCTATCCCTTCCTCTTGTATTTMATTTGGAGTTTGATTTGTATCATTTGKAATTTTCCTCCGAGAGTTATGGGCTCCGCACCAAAATCTGCCACAAGCGAGGCCACGGCGAGCTGTCTCCATTTAAAGTTGCTTTTTACCATTCYTAAACTCAGAATTTGGGATTGTTGTAAACACAAGAGTTTTAGACATTTCTCTCAGATTTTCAATTATATAAGGTGRAGACAAATGTCAYAAGTGGTTTTGGAGTTATGCATATTTTACGACAACTGAGACATCTACCGAGCGAATGCATGAGGTGACAATGAAAATGGCCACATTTCTCGTCATTTCTGGTCGATCCTCACAYCAAAGATATGTTGTGAACTGAAAATGAGTTTCTCGGGTTTGAATCATCTACCGACCTCGTCGCGGGCCCACTTTGACCAAAGTTGACCTTCAAAACAATAACTAAKAAAAAAACTAAGAAAATATAAGAAGAACTACTAAAAACAAAGAAAACACTACAAAACCTAACACTAACAAAATAGGCCAAAACGACTTCTAATACCCATAAATGCAAGCAAAATACATGCAAACGCAAMACAAAAAGGTAACAAAAATGCGTACAAAAAAGTACAAATCACTTATTAATTAACATTTTTTTTATTTGATTAAAAGAAAAGAAAATGAAGGCAAAACAGGTTTTTAATTACAACTTAATATTTAAGTAAAGGAAAATTAATAAAATAAAATATAATTATGCCACGTCAGGAAAATAATCCGATCAAAMCTTTTTTGGACCTTTTTTGATGTATTGGTTAACTTAATAAATATGATTTAATGATAGCCAATTTAACGTACCTTTTTTGAATGTGGCCAACATAGTGTAACAAAAATGAAAATTTTTCTAGTTATTTTTGTCAATTTAATATTTAAAATTAAATAAAAATGATAAGAAAGTATTGAAACACGCCACGTTAGCAAAAAAGCCTGATCGGGCTTTTTTGTACCTTTTTTGATAAATTGGTCAACTTAATAAACGTTGTTTGATGATGTTCAACATCCCGTACCTTTTCTGAAATGTGACCAATATAGTGTACCAAAAATAAAAWTTTCCCTTATTTAGAATATTTGGGAAAAATAAGATTTCTTATATTGTACTTCATAATTGACCCATTTTAAAATTTGATAGAATGTAACGATCTATTTCAAATTGTTAGCAACCATATATATAGCGAGTTTTATCAAATCTAGTTGCTTTAATTTTTCAAATGTATAGTGTAAATCTTGACTGTTCTACTATCTTCAAATATATAGTGTAAATCTTGACTGTTCTACTATCTTTTTATTAAATTTTCTATTTATTTGTTTCATATTATAAAATCACTAACAAATGACAATAATTTGTGTTCTATGAATGGTAAGAAGATTATTGTCATATCTTTTTTATATGGTAAGGATTTCGATTTGAGTAGTATAAAAGCCATGGTCATGCATTTGTTCATGAACACCACATCTTCAGCGTTTTCTTTCAATTATTATATTTGTTTTCTACCGGAGAACATTATGTTTACTTCTGAAACTTCTCGGTTTTTTAACTTCTCGGCTATAATAGCTATTTTATTTCTACTAACAGATCACTATTGTTTTTGTATAAATGCACAATCATTCAACAGTTCTATTGATAATGGTTTCTCACAAGCAGTAGCAACATGGTATGGGAGCCCAACAGGATCCGGAAGTGGTAATAATAATAGTTATCATATTTGAATAATTTCAAAAATCGAGCCTTAATGTTTTGGGTATTCTCAAAAAGCCCCAAGAAATTTCAAAATTACAAAACCCCGTCTAATCTTTAATTGAGTTTTAACTTTAGGAGGGTAATTGTAACATTTCTATACGTGCTGAGTTTTTTCCTTAACTTTCATATGAAGTTAAGAATGTACGATAAAATCAAACCTCATAAGTTTTGACATCTATTCAAAATGAGAAACTGAGCATATATATATTTTAAGAACAATTTATAATAGATATAAGAGATAACAATTATATATGCACTTGTAGGCGGAGCTTGTGGCTTTGCAGATGATGTTGCAAAACCTCCTTACAATGGGTTGATAACGGCTGGAAACCAAGTTTTATATAAACATGGAAAGGGTTGTGGCAATTGTTATCAGGTGTTGATATTGTTTCACCATGATTGATTTATGTGTTTTGTGTAGTTATATTTGTCCCGCATDCATAAAGGGTGGCATTTGGTCTTATAAGTATGTTATGTAGCAATTCTTATCCTGTAAGTTTTAACTTTTGCCCAACTTTGGTACCATAAGCTCTGATTTTGTGCATGTTGTCCCGAAAAGGGTCAAATATTAAAGTACGTATTCAGTACACGAATATTGTACAAACTTGGATCTCATGAGACCAAAGCCACACAAAAATCATAATTTACGTGAGTGGAATGTTATTTATATCAAATATAACTTAGAGTTTAGTAGAATAGGATTATAAAAAACATCTTGACATTCCAGTATATGAACTAATTAATGAGAAATATTTATTAGATGAATAATCGACTTAATTTGTTTTTTCGTTTTCTTTTGGTGAAAGGTAAAATGCACCGGTAAGGATAATCCATCGTGTTCCGGATATCCAATCACTGTAACACTTACAGATGAGTGTCCAGGCACGTGCAACGATGATCCAGTTCACTTTGACTTGAGTGGTAAAGCTTTTGGATACTTAGCCAAGCGTGGCCAAGATGATAATTTACGAAAAGCTGGAAGAATTAATATCCAATATCAAAGGTAAGTAATTGTCAATAATAGCATTGTTTCACATGTCATATATTTTAATCTCCAACCATATCTTTCAGTTGCTTACGCCTTTTATTTCATAAATCTTACACTTTAACTTTTCGGTTTCGCAGTGTACCATGCAAGTACAATGCAGATATAACATTCAAGATCGATGAAGGCTCCAACCGTTACTATCTAGCTTTTGCTATAGAGTATGTAGATGGAGATGGTGACATCGGTTCCGTTGAGATATCCTCTTCGAATTCCAAAGGATGGTTGACCATGCAACAGTCTTGGGGTGCAACATGGAAAGTTGGACTTCCTGAAGGGATAAGCGGCCCTTATTCCGTGAAAGTTACAACTATCGAGTCCAGAAAAGTATTCTACAAATCTAATGTGATTCCGGCTAACTGGGCCCCCGGCCAGTACTATCATTGATGAACGACCATTTGGGTACTATACAAGTGGGGTTGAGGACAATAAGACTATATGGAATGATGTCGCTTTATGATATCATCTGTGTGTACGTCAAACAATACCTAATATTCTACTATTACATCTATAGTAATGGTGTAGAATTTTTTAGTTTTATTTTTGAATAATATACAAAGCCAATATATATATATATATATATATATATATATATATATATATATATATATATATATATATATATATATATATATATATGAAATATCCTGCTATCGTATGTGTCTGTTTTCCATGCTTCATTAGTTTCGGAAAATATTTTGGTTATTCGGTATCACCGAACCTAATATCTACCTAACTTAATATTTTTCTTTTATATATTATTACCTAATTTAATATTTTCTTATTATTATATTTTTCTATTATTATATGTTACCTAACTCAATATTTTATTTATGATATTTTTTATCTGAATTGATATCTTACTTCTATTCTAATAATAAAAAAATAAATAAACATGTCATATTTAACCAGGAAAAAATTCTATATAAATTGAATTAATTTTTACTTATAATAAAAGTTGAAATAATTTTATTTTTAAAATTCTGAATATTCTATTTAAGAAAAATACGAGTTATATAAATCATTACAAAAGAAAAATAAATAAAAATATATAAACTTGAATTTGGATATCTAATCTTAATATAATGTATTAAAAATAATATTAAAAATATATATGAAAATCTATTCTGCCAAAAAAGAAAAGAGAGAGAGAGAGAGAGAACAACAACAAATAATAATAATAAAAATAAACTTTTACATCTAGAAAAATAAATATTGAATAGATTCTAAATCTCCTTATATAATTCCAATGTACTGCATTGAGAAACAGATTATTTATCTACATGAAATAATTAATGTCTTACGTCGAGAAAAAACATAAAATACTAATAAAAAATAATATTACATATACTACAAGTTAGATACGACATTTTTTAATATAATTATCAGTGTCTTTTACATTTTAGTATCTTATATCACATATTCACATGCGACACGCGAGTGTTGTATGATTTACATTTTTACAAACTCAATTTTCTACGGGTTTTCTTTCAGGTTTAGGGTATTTCTCTATATTTAAAACTAATCTCGTGACTCCCGGGTAAAAATACTTAAATATTCTTTATTGCGAAAATCAGACTTACTGTAATTAGAATAAATAATGCTTCGATTTGTGTGTAAAAATTATTTATTCTAAAGAATAATATTTGTGTAAATAGAAAGTAATGTTACGATTTATGTGTATCATTTTTAATATTATTTGTTTAGCATTATTAATGAGTGTTACTCTTTTTCAAATCCCATATAATATATGGGTGTTAAACTAGTATGTGTGTGTGTATTCTATTCAATTCAAATACTTTTGTATGTGCTCTAATTGGATAGCGATATGCAATCTGGATTTTGAATTCTCGAAATTACGACCGGCAAAAGTAGATTTTAGTTGGGGGGAATTCGTACATATTCAATTAGATAAACATTTTGGGATGGGGGCTATTCTCACATAATTCATTAGATAAATATTACATTCCAAGTAGTTTATTAAAATTCCAATTTTTTATTTAATTTAAATTATTATATAAGAGTATTAGTTTATTTTTACTAATTAATTTTTTTTTCTTTTTTAAACTCTTTCAACTTTCTTTTCTTTCTTCCAAATTCAATCTAATCAATACTCATACTACTAAATTTTAATTTTAGGGGCAATTCTCATATGCTTCCCATGTAATCAAACCACTTCATATAAGTACTAATTTACCCTTACTAAGTAACTTTTTTTCTTTAAATTATCATTTCCCCCCTTTTTTCATATTTAATCTATCAAAATCCATACTAATCCATATTAATTTTTTACTACTCGTCATCATTGCTGGTTGTCGACCGCAGCAGTCGGTCGAATCTCATACTATATCGGTAAATTGCATACCACGTTGTTGAGTCTCATACTATATTTCATATAGTACATTACAAGCTCATACTAATCAGTCAAATTTCACAATAATTTGTGAAATACTTCTCTTGGAATTTCATACTACTTTGTGAAATTATATACTACACTTTTTTAATTTCAAATTAACTCTATTAATTTCATAATAACCATGATATATTAAACCCTGTCAAATTGCATACTATCCCTACTAAATCATAATAGTTGCAAAATTTTTAAATGTTTACTAGACAACATATCAACTTCATTTTATTCTTTCTAGAGTGTATGAAGTCAACACGCACAGGCTCGGTCTTCATAATTCTTACAACCATGTGTAATTTTAACCTAATGTAATCTTAACATAATCTTATCGTATTTTGGAAACATTTTTTTCTAAAACAAAAGGGGATTTATTTATCAATAAGTTAAAACAAAATATATAACCACTTAGAATAAAGAAGTATTTGAGATTGAATGTAACACAGAATTCATCAAAAGAAAAACTTGTAAGAATATGTTGAGATTGAAACCTACGCATCCTCAAAAAAAATTAGATTCGCGGGTGGAATGGGTTAGCGATTGAACACAAAGGGTTGTTTCTTCACCATTAGTCGGCGATAATGGATGGCCTAATCCTCCGTGTTTCCCATAGACAGGACAGACGGCGTTGGCCATGGTGGTTGCGAGGTGTTAGGGTGTAGTTCTAGGCAATTGGGGTAGAGAAACTTTTTTAATATTCTAGGTTTTTCGTTACTTATATATATATATATATATATATATATATATATATATGTGTGTGTGTGTGTGTGTGTGTGTATATATATATTCTTTCTTAGTTCTAAGGTTATTTTTGATAATTTGAGTTGTGATTTTGATCTAATGAGAAATATTTAACTTAAATATGATTAAAATAAAGATAAATGATTATTTGGAAATCAAGACTCATAAAAGTGTATTATACGGGAATTATCCCTTAATTTTAGGATCTATTTTAAGTTTAATTATGTGACATCGACCGAGCGGTGGGGTGCACAAGTAATTTAGTCTACGAATCTTCATCTTTTGGCCATGGGTTCTAGATGACACATGCGATTCTCTATAGGATAAAACATTAATTAAAAGTTATATATCATAAACGAAAAGTTATCAATCGAAACTATTGTCTACAATTCAACCTCATCCCACGTTATCGTCTTTTTTATTTATTTTATTTTATGTTTGGGTTGTTTACTCGTACTCTCTCTCTCTCTCTCTCTCTCTCTCTCTCTCTCCTTGTGTGTGTGTGTGTATAGAATTAGATTCAAATGAGAACCATATCCTTAGTTGTGAACATAAAATCAACTATGGGTCTTAGATCTAATTATATGGATGGATTAGATTTTTTGTATTTTTTCTTACTTGATTAAAAGCATTAGTATTATATAATGAAAGCACTGCGGATATATAAAAAAAAGCACTAGTTCGCATATTTACAAATAATGGAGGGTTCTCATTGGAACCCACCCCTATATATATATAAGGTCTAACCTTTCAAAATATACTAATCAAAATATTCTCCCCCATTTCACTTACTATTTATATAATTATTTATGTAAAAAAATCGGATTATGATTTTATAAAGTTAAAGAAATAAGAAAAATTAAAAGTAATAATAAGCTTTTAAAGAAAACAATTAAAAAGATAAAAAAATAAAATTTATAAAATAAATAAGCTTTAAGGAAAATCAGAATAAAATATATAAAATAAAGGTAAGATCTATTAATAAATCTTAATAATTCTGAAAGTTACAAAATAAAATAAAATAAAAAGGGAAGTATATAAAATCTGAAAATAAAAAATACAAGAATTAGAAATATATAAAAAATATAAAATAAATATTGGAAATTATGAAATAAATGTAAGAGTTTATAAAATAATATAAAGTAATAATATTTTTTTAGAAATATCAAAAACTAAAATAAGATAATTATAAAAGTAATTTAAGGTCTATAAATAAAATTTAAGAATTTTGAAACTCAAAAATAAAAACAAGAAAAAAATATTAGAAACCCAAAAATAAAAATTAAAAAAATATAAAATAAGATTACAAAAGTACAAAACAAATCTTAAGAAAATATGAAATAGAATTATAAATAACTTTTAATAATTAAGTTTGAGGAAAACATATTTACCCCCAATACAAGGGTTTATTTTATATTCTTTACGATTTATTATTAACTTTATTAGTTTTGTGTTCTAATTTTTTTATAATACTCATTTTTTTTATTTTAGCTTTCAGATATAAAAAATAGTTTAATTATAAATTTTTACATTTTTATGTAATTTTATAATTATTCTCAGTATTATTTTATATCATTTTATAATAATTTTATTTATTTTTATACTTTTTGGTCATTCAATATGGTAAATAATTATTTTGATTTGTTGAAATGATTTTCTCACTAGCTTATTATTTCTTTAAAATTATTTATATTAGTATATTTTTTATTTTCAGATTTATTATATAAGTATTTGTAGCTATTTAATTATATTTTGTATTCCAAAAGAACCAAATCCGGATAAGGAGTCATTAAATCACAAAAATTTTAAATTTCGAACGGGTGAACAATTATTCTTATATTATTTACACTAATCATAATTTTATTTATTTTTGTTAGAAAATAAACCTTACATTTGACTTTAATATACATTTTTTTTTCTTGTTGCCTTGAACCTTTTTTTTTTTTTTTTTGTTGTTGTTCACGTCCATCATAATTGATAAAAGAGAAAAAAAAATCTTTTTATAAAATCTAATAAGTTATGAACATTTACAAGTGGGTGTGTATACTCAATTGGTGGAATTACACATATCACTATTGAAGGAGATAATGTAATATTTATTTTGTTTCATATATTTCACTATCATGAAATTCTCATACATAAGTTTGGTTGGATTAATTGATATTTTCTAATCTGCTTAGTCCAAACGGGCTCCTTTACCTTGGAAAGAAGTTCATTTTAGTGACTTGGATTGAGCTTTGTTTTAGACCAATCTGTTGGACTGGTTGAACTCCAAAAACACAAATATATAGAATGTGTGAGTTTTTTTTTATGAATTCAAATATAATCGAATAACACAACTTATTTAACTGAATCCATTTTTTTTAATATTAACATGACTTTGGTGACCAAAGTAAAAGATGTCCAACTTATATACTTTTTATTGTTTTGAATAAAATATATGTACTTTAAAGTCTGTGTAACTACTTGGAACTATATGTTTCAATCGAATCAACCCAATTTGTTCAATATTAAATAAACACTTCAGTCTTAAAAGTTTTAAGTAGTTGAACGGTGTTTTTAATAGATGTATATATTTGAATCAAGATATATAAACAGGTTATTATGTCTCTTACTTTTCTAAATTACATTTAAAAAAGAAACCTGAATTATACAATCAGTTTTGGTTATGTGCATTTAATATTTTTAGGATGACAAACATATATAATTTGAACATTTTTACCCATTTTATATGTACATGTTAATGTACAATAAAATTTGTTATAAGATCTTCACTTTGTCTTTGAATACAAAGAGTAAACAAGAAATGCACGCAATGTTTAGAATATTATTTATTAAAGTTTTGAAAGTGTAATTTATAAACTTAACTAATATGATAGTTTCACGACTAATAACCGAGGGCAAACACTTGTGTTAGGCCAGATTAAGGGGTCATGACCCGTTAGGCCATCTGACCAAATACTATAATATATTGGTTTTTGTACTGTGATGTATTGGTTTGTACTTGAAAGTATTAATTTTTCATAAATCTCTGACCCGTGCTATGATGTATTGGTTATTGTACTATGATGTATTAGTACTATGATGTACTAGTGTAGACACCCGCAATTACGCGGGCAAATATAAAAAAATAATTAAAAATGTGAATTATTATATCAAAAAGAAAAAAAAATATTGTTCACTTTAAATTTTGAACTTTTTTATGCTACATTAGTTGTTTTGTTTATAATGATATCATGTTCGTCGCAACAAAGAATTTCCAACCCTTTATGCTCTTAACTATCAATATTGTGAAATAAAGATGACTTGTGTATTATAAGAGTTTTATAATGACACTTTTGAAAGATTTGTGATAGCTATAAAAATAAAATAAAAGATCTTAAAGTGTGATTGTATTTTAAACTTATGTGGCGACTCGTTCCAATATAAAAATCATTCAAGTTCTGCTATATTTCTATTCTCATTACATCATTTTTCACAATAAATAATGTTCGAGTGCATTTATACATACAATCAACGGGATTATTTGCTAAATATAGCAAATTACCCTTAATGTGACTTTCAAACCCGAACAAAACCGAAATTGTGAAAATATTAAGGACCCCTTGAGGGATATCAAATATATATTTCATATTCATTTGAGAGATGAGAAATATAATTAAAATCAGAATTCTTGTTTCCATATGTAAATTCAAAATTTTTGTTAAATATATTTTTCATTTAGTTTCTTTTCCATTAAACATGTTTCGAAACACTTAAAAAACATCAAAGTAAATATAAAAAAAATCACATTATTGCGTGCGAAACAAATTAAAAAAGGGCATAATCATATATTTGATCCACACTATGATTTCTATTGGTTTATCTGTATATGTTCATAATGAAATACAAATCCAAGCAATTAAATAAATCTAAACACATATACAAATAATTACATAATTGAGAAACAAAAAAGGAAAAAGCTGTCTAATAATATATTTACTATCCACCGTATGATTTATTGATTTTTAAGAATAAAAAATAATAATACTTGTAACAGTAATAGGAACTAAGTCGTTCTAAGAATATATATATGCAGTTTAACCCTATGAGGATCATAATTTTTTTGATTTTATGAATTAGTATATATTTGGTATGAGTATTTTAGTTTAAGTATACAAATTATTAATGTGAGGAATAATTACGAAATAAATATGTGACAATTATATATTTGATAAAATAATTAATTATGTTAAATATATTTTTTCATTTATACTTAAATTACCAAATGTGTAGTAATTAAATGGTTGCATGATTTGATATGTAATTAGTTGTAAATATATCTTTGAGTAACTTAATAATGGTAACGTGTTTAATGGATATATTTAGTTGAAATCAGTTTCATATCTGTATATACACACACACACGTATATATGTATATTGATAATTTAAATCTTACTAATTTATAATAAATCTTTTTTTTATAAATCATGGTAATGTGGTAAACTGAAATATTTAGTTAAAATCAACTACATATATTTAGCACTCCATATATTTGGGCATACAATTTTTAATTTATTCAACTTAATTACAGTAAGAGACCAAGATATTTAGAAATTTGATTTTAACCAACTGATCACAAAGAACCCCAATTGAACATTGAAGAACATAAGTAGGGCAGAGAAGATGAAAAATAAGGATTTTAAACAAAATATATAATTAAAAAGGTACATATGATACTTTTTTTTTAACTAGTAAAATACAAGTGTGTTGCACGTGGTGGCTTATTTATTTACTCTAACTATTTGTGATATAAATTATTGATATAAAGTTAAAAAGTTGAAACATATATATAGATAATCTTAGAAATATACCAAAAGTAAAAAATGCACAGTTGATTCTCTAACTATATATCAACTAAGTATTAAGAATATGTTAATAATAATTATTATTAATTAATTTGATGAAAATAAATAACATGAGCAGTTTTCTAAGTTTAAATGAAAATCACATTAACACTTCTCTTGTTTGATCTTGATGGTGGATATGTATTTTTGTCTCTCTTATTACGCTTCTTTATAACTGCTTATAGTATAATCATCATTCTTGAAATCTAATGGATATCATTTTATTAGTTTTCTTGTTACTTAGTTTCAATGATTTTTTTGAACTCTTCTTTTTCTAAGATTGTTGATGGTAGTATTGTCATTACTTGAAATCCTACGACATGATCTTCTTGTTCCTCTTTGTGAGTCCTTTTCTTTTATACGCCTTGTTTTGTTGAATGCTTCGTATCAAGACCATTTGAATTGTTTGATATAGTTTTTTTTGTTTCTTTTTTTATCTCATCTTTTAGACCAAACTGTATCATTTCAGTTGCATCATCAACCTCAGTCAAATCTCCCTTCGATGGATTCTTCTTTTTTCTAGAGCAATTAGAAATTGCAATTCGGTCAATGCTTGAATGCTTAATCCTCTCGTAGTATTTTGGAATCATGTTCTCTCTAAACACAATTACATAATAAGTTTATGATAATGCACACAAGTTTGATTCTATTTATTTATGATCTTTCATTATAAAAATTATTATTATATTATGAGGATTAGAATCTCATCAAATTAATTAATAAGCTAATCGAGTCAAATTAGGTAAATTCATGGTCACTAATTACTTGAATCATAATGAATATTCTTAATTCACTCTTATATTTACATAATTCATTTGACGTAAAAATCTCACTAAGCTTTATTATTTCATATGATCTTAAGTGAGCTATTACAATTCTCGATAAATAGTTATCAAGTAATAAATAATTACAAGAAAAAATAGGAACTATCTATACAATGCACTTTTATTATGAAATCTCCTTAGAAAACATGTTAAATTATTTTCTAACTGATTAGATAATTAGAATATTAAGGAGTATAATATATTATTATTTCATGTTATATGTATACATAATATATTTATGCATATTATTAGGAAATTTAACAAAAGTAAAATATAAACATAAAGGAGTAAAAATAATAAATAATATATTGTTTAAGGACATATCACTTTGACTAATGCAAGGTATTTATTAACAAAAGAACCACATCTCCTAGTAGTATTATAAATGGATTGCCATTCCCTTGAGCAATATTAAAAAGTAACATATATCTAAAGTTAAATAAATATATTCTTTATTATATTGATGTATGTGTAAATTAATTATGCTTTTACAGTTTGAGTTATTACATTGACGTTGTTTCTACCTCTTCATGATTGTACTTTCATGATGTGAAGCCATAGTTTTTGTAAATGATGCACCATTATTTTGCATGGATCATACTATAAGGATGGTTTATTCAAAATATTCTCAACAATTCCCTTGAAAGTAATACGCACGTGTAAGATAATAAAATATTAATGATAAGAAAATTTAGTAATATAAATAGTATAAAATATTTATTATAGATGAAAAGCACAACAAATAGCTGATCTTGGTCGTGACTAATTTGTTCTAGGATCATTTCTTTTACGTCTTTCATCCTTTATTTTATTCATAACTTGAGTAGTTTGATAGAATCGTCATTTTCACGTGACCTACGTAATATAAAAGATCTTGATCTTCTGATGTGATTCAAGAGTAACCTTTATATAATATATTTTTCATTGAGGTTTTCTAAATTTATGTTCCAAATTGCATGTTATTTTTTTCATTCTTTTCAACATTTAACTTGTTTGTCTCATACATAACACTCTGGATATCGATAGAGATAGTTCCCCACTTATTCACTTCTAAATTACGTCAAAAAAATATTATGCAGGTATTACTTTAGAAATATGGTCACAAATCATTTTTTCTTTTAAATCGTGATTCATTCGATAAGTTACATAATGTTTATTTGGGAGGTGAAATGGAAAGTTAATAATTGTTGAACATATATCATTCATGTCAATTTTAAAATTACTTTATGATTCATAGAGAAGATACCCATTGTGCATCTTGATATTGTTTAAGTTCATCAATCAATATTTCATTATTATTGTGTGTGATATGGATTGTAACTATGCCATGTACATTATAGATATAATTATAGAGATACTTCACTACTTTCACTTTAGAATATATCTCAACATTTATGTGGCAAATATCTTGATAGTATATAAAGATTGCAAGGTACCACCCACAGACCTCTTAGTTGTACGCTGCGTATCTGGATTGTCAATCATTTTTTCTTATTCTGTAGACTGGACATCCATCTTTACCTTATATTGTGCTTTCAAAAAACGTAGATAATAATATTTGTATTTCTCAATAATCATGCAAGAGTTGTTCTTATTTCCACATAGTCCATGCATTACATATCTTACAACTAAGCGAGAGAGTCTCTTTTCAAGAAACTCAAAACAAACAAATCTATTAAAATAATGTACAGTAAAACAATTTATACTTAGACCTCAAAATTACAAATATATGAGCATGTGACAACTCACTTTTGAAATTCAATTATGCCAACATGCACAAGTATATTTCTAAATATATTATGCTTAAACAACTGATATTTCGGTTCTTGTAATTCTGCTTAAAATACTCATGAGGTTAAGTTTGTTCGATTTTGAACTTGTTTTCTATTATTCACTTTCTCTTCCATCTCTTTCCATTCTAGATTGCAAGAAATTATTATAAATATATCTAATTTTCCAATCTTTGTAACAATATTAATGCGCCAATATATCTATAGAGCCCATCTTTTGGCCCCCTAATAAATGATTTTGATCTGCTGCCAATTTCATTTCTTGTATTATCACCTTACATGATACTATCCATAATTATTTGGTACAATTCAAATCTCTTGTTCGATTGAATTTTTCAATAGTATTACAACTTTATTATTCCTAATTTTATTTACATACCAAGAATTGTTGCAATAACCTTCCAGCGGGGAATTTTGGATTCTCTAGAACTTCCAACTTTTATCTATAAGAACTATATTTTGTTGAGTTTTTTTTTTTCTTTTTTTTTTTTTGGTCGGAAACTACCTTTACAAATGAACAACAATTATATTTATTAAATATTATGAGAAAAATAAATATTAATACATTGTATGTTACTTAATCTCAAGAAATTTTAATCGCTGTCAATAGTATACAAATTTAAATTATTTCAAATCTCTAATTGTATTTATCGCCTGTCTATTCACACATCTTAGAAAATATATTAATATTCCATACGAAAATATTTCAGAAAATATTTTTGGAGATATTTCAAGCCCACATAAGAATCAAATTATCAAGTGTGACTGACTAATTACTCCAAAACACTCTTTGAAAATACAACAAATCATAAATTATGATATTAAAATAGTATAAATTATGTAAATTATATAATTCACAACAAATTGTCTTATTTTAATTCATATGAGTGTTATTTCTTTTAAGGGTTCTGATACTCTTGAATTTGTGAAAATCCATTTTCTTTTTTACCTTTATTACATTAATTACATATAATCTTGTTAATAATTGATATCATCATCAAATAAATATTACTCCAATTTGGACATTTAGCATGAAGCAGTAAATTAAATTATTCTCACATAAAAGTAAAATTATTTAATTGTATCAAAATTATGTATTAAATGAATAAAAATTGATTTGGTGGATTAGCAAGATATGAGATGTATAAAATTGAGTTTAGAAAATGCGCTAACACTTATGGAAAACAAATTTTGCAGTTTCAATACTATATTCTATAAAGAAAACGAAAACATGTGACACTAAAATGACTTGTTGTCGTGTATTGGGACAATTCCCATATAAACCATTAGAAAATTATTTTATCCCAAATATTCTATTCAAATGTTAACTTCCCAATTAATACAAAGTACTATATATATAAGAATACTAATATACCCTTATTAATCAATTTCATACTACATCAAAAAAATTTGTACTACACTGTGTGATTTCATACTACTTCCTAAAATTTTATACTACACCGTATGATTTCATACTACATTATCAATATTACATACTAATTGGCAAATTCACCTACCATCGCCACCATTAAATTTCATACTACTTTAGTAAATTACATACTACTTGATTTTTTTTTTGAATAATTATGTACTAATTTAGAAAATTCTGAAAAATTACATGCTACTTAGCAAATTTTGAGAATTACATACTACTTCTCATAATTTTTGAAAAATTATATTCTACACTGCAAAATTTAAGAAGGAGATTGAACCTACACTGTCTGTGGGTGAGAGGGAGAATGAATCTAAAATGTTTCCGTTTCGAATTAAAAAATTACAAATCCCAAATCAAATTCACTTATCCTTATATATATATATATATA
>BMAC01000854.1:66326-89271 GCA_014905375.1 Phtheirospermum japonicum
GGGGGGTGATGCAGGCATATTTTATCTTATTTGGAATTAAATGGATAAGAACAGAAAACTGAAATTTAAAAATGAGAAAGCTAGCAATATTCTTAAACTACAGTTATTACTTGATTCCCAACAGAAAACGTAGTAAATTGAGAAAATTGATGATAGAACTACTTTTGAACTGCAAATTGGTTGTTCTGGTTTGTAAAACTAAAATTAATAAGGGGATTTGAGATATAGTCCATAGTGATTTATTTCTTGTTATATAGTTCAACTATTATTAACTTCTTCTCATATAATCCAATTGCATACGTCTATTGACAAATTCCCCATATTAAAATAATAATAACAAAAAAGGAGAAATTAATTAAAATACTTGTTGCCACAACCATAAGGGTTTGAGTAGGCCAGAAAATATTCTGGTGGATTTGAGTAACCACACACATATATATATGATTGATAATAGAAACTTATATAGAAAAGAGCATGATGGTGATTGGTGAACGTTTGACCACTTATGTTGGTAGGTATTTAGCCATGGAAATTCCGTGTAAATACAAAAAGCTTCTCTGATCATTAGTTACTTCGGACGTATTTAGCCATGGAAATCCCAGCATTACCAAGCCCCGAACTTCCGAAGTTACTAAAGCCCGAACTTCCAACATTGCCAAAGCCCGAAATCCCGAAGTTGCCAAAGGCCGAATTTCCAGGACTGCCAAAGCCTGAGATTCCACAGGATTGGCAAAGTCTGAGTTAACACAACTATCAAATACAAAATAATATAGCAATACAATCAAATACTCAAATAAGCAATACAATCATATACCGAAAATTTCATAAAAACCAAAAGATAATGAAAAATAGAAATTAAAAATACTTTTAATAAATTCATTGCATCCCTGAAATAAAATAAACAAACAAACAATTTGTTATTAATTTCCAATAATTAAAGATATTGGAAAACACAAACAAAATAATTGGTGTTGAATGCTTCTTGTATCGATCTTTGGCCAAGAGTTTCATAATAAACAAAAGATAATGAAAAACATAAATTAGAAAACCATCAAAAAGAAAAAGAAATGTTGGGAGAGTGGCAAGACCTAGAAAAATCATGGGTAAGGGAGAATATGTTTGCAGAATTATGAAAAAAAAAATCGAAGAGAAACACAAAAAAAGGCAGATCAACAACCCCAACAATAATTCTTATCAAAGTTAAAAAGATAACTAATCAAAGATTTAAAAAGAAGAAAATATCAGAATTATGATAAATAATACACACCTCAAACACCTATAATTAGCGGAAAGTTAAATAAGCTAGAATTTGCAAGAACTTGAAGCACGCAATTGTAGTAGCAAATATTTCGAAAATTCTCGATTACAAAATACCACTCGTCTTCACGAAATTGGTCTCCCAATGTTTTCACTAACTTTGAACCCGTTGTTCCCATCCTTGCCTCAGTTAATCTAATCCTCCAGTACACACAAACTATCTCCCTTATCCACTAAAAGCATTCACAGAAGTAGGCAGATTAATGACAATGCATAATTTCAATAAAATTCACATAGGATCCTCAAATGCAATGATGCAAATGTATTATTTATAAACCAATGAGCCTCCTCCTAAATATCAAGAAATGGATCCAAAAACCCAAGTACCAAGAGATAACCTTGACAAACTTACATCAACAATTTTGGCCACAGCAGACTCCCTAAACAACTTGAGCCATGGAAACTGAGACGCGCTCACCGCCGAAAATGCACGCCCGAAATAATCGGCAAACCTCTTCAATTGTATGTCTTGTTGACCTTCAAACGATTCCTATAATTCACAAAAACCCATAAACAAATAAATCTCTCTAATTTCACCCGAAAAGAAAATAACAAAATCGGATCAAAAAAGAAATTGACTTTACCGAAACGCCTGACAGAAAAACAGCGATATCGTCGGCGTCGATCTTCGCGGTGCCTCCGCCACCGTGACCTTAAGATTCTTAACCTTCTTCGGCTTCTCCTTCTTATTGGCCTCCGCCGGATTATTCTCCTTCGCAATGTTGCTGCCGTTATCGTCCTCGTCATCTTCCCCGCGATTCTTCCTCGATCTCACCTGGGTTTCATCGTCGTCATCGTAGTCTGCCGTAGCCGCGCGCTGCGCCTCCAATTTCCGGCGGCGCTCCTCCGCGTGCTGCTCCAAGCCTTTAAAGATGCTGCTTTTGTCTACTCCGATCCCCGATCCGTTAGCTAGAGCTAATCCTGATGAATCTGACGCCGTTTTATGAAGTTCCACAACCGATCAGAGATGGAGACACAAAAAATAGCATAACAGGAAAATAAACAGAAATTTGGAATCCAAAAAATTTATTCAGATCTACAGAACATACAGTCCAGGTAAAAAAATGGTAATCTAAAAAAAACACCGAAAAAAAAGATCCGACAAAAAAAAGAGATAGAGAAAACAGATTGGAAAATATCGAATCCATATAAAAAAATGAGAAAAAACAAATTCAAAAACAAAAAAGAAAATTAGAATTACGGATCATCAAAAAAAAATGAGAATAACGATTATTAAAAAAAACAGATCTGGATATATTATATAGGAGACCATGTGGATTCAGGCATATCTGGAAAAAAATTAACTAGAATATAAATCGAACAAATCGACTGAATTTCAATTCAGTTTTATTGGTTTCGCCGATTTGGTTGGCCGATTGATTTGTAATTCTCTAGAAAGAGTTATTCGCCGGAGAAATTTGTGATTTTATTTTCTCGATGTGAAGAAAATGGGAGGAGAAGATCTATTCTACGGAAAGCTGAAATGAAAAAAAAAAAGGAGAGCGGCGCTTGACTAACCCTACTTTGTGTGAAATTAACTAAAATAAAGAATAAAGTTGTTATTTATACCTGGTCAAAATATACCCCTATGAGAAATTTAATTGGTCCATATCAGCCCCGAAACACTCTCCTTTCGACACCTCAGCATTAATAGTTAACACTATTAACAAAATGGCGGATTAGTTTTTTATTATAATGTATTAATTTTTACATTATAAAGTATTGGTAATAAATTTTGAACCAACGGATGATCCGTTAGTACGGCTTAACAAGAGTGTTGCCCATAATTGGGAGAGCCTGCAATAAATGGTATGTGATGACAATAAGTTAAACAATAATTAGACGTATAACGTATTCTACAAAAGGTGATTTCATAATATATATATATATATATATATATATATATATATATATAGAGAGAGAGAGAGAGAGAGAGTTATTTACCTTTGATTTGTTTTAAATGTAAGAATTTATAAAATAATTTTAAGTAATAATAAGCTTTTTAAAAATATAAAAATAAAAAAAAATATTATAAAATAAATTCATGGTCTATAAATACATTTTAATAATTCCGAAAGTTCAAAAAACAATAAAAAAATTATTAAAAAATATGAAAATAAATATTACAAAAATATAAAATAAATATTATGAAAATATGAAATAAATGTATGAATTTATAAATAATTTTTAATATTTAAGTTTGAGCAAAAACTATTTTCCCCCATACTAGGTTTTATATTATTTTTTATGATTTATTGATTTTCTTTGTTTTGTGCTCTTATCTTTAATAATATTTATGTTTTTTTTAGAATTCGGGTTTAAAAAACAGTTTAACTATTAGTTTTTATTTTTTTATATATTTTTATAAATTACATTTAGCACTATTTATATAATTTTATAATTATGTTATTTTTATGTTTTCTGGTCTTTAAATATTGAAAATAATTATTTAAAGTTTTAATTATTTCTTCACTAATTTTATAATAATTTTCTAATTAATATTAAATTATTTATATTTTTAATTTTCAACAAATAAGTATTTATAGTTATTTAATTATATTTGGTCCTCCAAAAGAACAAAATTAGTATGAGGTGTTATAAAACAACTAAAAGCTTGGCATTGGGGGTCAAACTGCAAATCACGCATAATTCGTATGATGGTTTGTCGTAGATAATAATTTTTATTATAATTATTAAAAAAAACAATTTTTGGGGGGCAAAAAGTAACTACTCCTTATAGTAATGATATATATGTCGTATTAATCTTGGATATTTTATATTTTTTGAGTTATTATCTATGTTATGGTGCCACAACATTTTTAGTTTACATCCACAAACCTATTTACGATCACTATCATACATTTACAAATTTTAACGTGGAAACAATCATCTTTACATTAATTATTACACCAAAATTAATTTTTAGTTATTTTTAAAAAATAAACTTTACATTTGACTTTAATATGCATTTTCTTTTTGGCTTGAACCTTTCTTGTTAATCCACGTTCATCAAACTAATTATTGTCCTCTCTTTATCGATCCACAAAAAAATACTTATAATTAATATATATATATATATACACACACACGATTCTCAATAAACATTAATGAATTATACATGCATAATTTATTTATATGGAACATGGTCCACAACGAATTAAACATATGACCATGGATGATGGCCTTCTGCACCTCCTGGCCATATCAAGTTCCCTATTATGATCTCTCGTTAAATCTTTAAAACTTTCGTGAACACACAATGCATTTTATAATTGTGCTTATATTAAAAACATTATATATAATTATTAATTCACTTACTCATTTCTTATAATAAAAATCATGAGTCGACCATTTGATGAAGTTGTTTCAGGTCTTGATGTACTGGCATCAAATGGCATGGATGCAACCATCTCTGGTGGAGTCGATGCTGGAGGTGAAACAAGCCCCTCATAGTCGTCGCCATGATCCTCTAAGTGACATAACAAAGAGGATACAGTAGATCTCTAGATAGTCCTACATGCAATGATGATCTACCGAGACCGCATCTATGACCCCTCAGCATCTTATAAAAATATATATAATATATTCATTTTACATTACAAGTATATCAACAAGTTAAAATAGTATTATTTAACAATACAACCATTTTACAATATCCAATAACATATCAATTAGTTAAAATAGGAGCATTTTACAATATGAGTACTTACACATATTTCAACTATATCGAGCACTCATTTTAAATAGTCATCTAAGCAGACAATTTCACTATTAAAGTTATCATCAAACTCGTCTCTGTATATATCTTGATCAATGAGTAACTCCTCTTTTTATCATCATTTGCCTTGTCAATAAGTTTGTCCACATCATTCCTAATGGGATCATGTAATTTGAAATCGACATTATCTAATTGTATTAAATTGTGTGTATTAACAACTTCCTCTTAAAATGATTGCTCAAAGGCTTGCTAACTCTGTATTTGATCTTGTTTTGATTTTACACGTTCACCAGTCCAGCTTGTATTATTTCAAACTTAGTTACGCACAAACTTGAATAACTTGAGTATCAAGTATAAAAGGTTCATATTGATTTGATCTTTATTGATATCGAAAAGCTTATAATGAGGATGAACTTTTATGCCAACAAGAGTTTGACCAAACCAGTCACATTTGAACAATATTTTGTTTTTCTACGTTCACCTTGTGTGTTAGAGCTTCATAATCTCTATGAGATGAGTCTAATAATCATACTTGGTTGCAACATTGTTTAATCCTTTAATACAAACTCCACTGCACGAAGTTGATTTGTTTGATATGTGGTCGACTAAGTGAAACATATATCCATTTATCAAACAACTACTATACTTCTCACACATCATGGTGGACACTATGCTAGGCTTCTAATGTTCTCATCGGTAAAATTATTCAAAGGAACTCTAGCCTGTAATGTTAAAACATCAGTTTTACTTTAAGAAATATGTTAAAAAATCAAAAAAGATAGTTAAGTGACATGTATTACTGTATTGAGCAGCTTATGTAGAGTTTAAACCAATTGGCAAATTTATTTTCCCATATATTTTTTAAGACTATCATTTGTAATATTTGATTGGAGATATATTTTTTAAGACCCGAAAATTTATTACATGTATTAATGTAATATTTTCCAATATATATATTTGTTAAGACTATCATTTATATTACTCTCTCCGTGTAAATACTACATCATTTGTTGGAAAAGTGAGTATAAAGTTTTAACGTATTATATGTGCATCTTTCAGAAATAAAAAGAGAATTCTTACCTAATATATTCTTAGCTCTCGTCATAATTGCGACGTTGAATTCTTGTTTGTCCAGAGTTTTCCCCTTTGTTCCGAACATTTCACCAGATTTTATGAACATTCAGGAAACTTTATCATTGTCCTCTACACTGCTTTGAACGTCATCATATCTAGTTAAATTTGTTCTTTTATTTAGCATGGGTTCTTCAAATACTTTGATCTGCATTGAAGTTCAGTGAGCGCTTCCCGAGTTGTCTATCGAGGAAGCTAATTGAGATATTATTGATTGTTTTGTTTGAAACACAATAATAAAAAAGCTATTCTGTGCACGCGATCACCTTTTTTGAGTTTTGGTTATAAACTAATACAAGAATTAAAATCGAAAGAATTTAAAAAGACATGTAAAAGAAGACAAGTTTTGAAAATTAATACAAACCAAAGGTTCTCCATGATCAACTGACAATTCATCAAACACTTAGCCTTCAAACTGGGGTTGTCAATCACAACCCTCATTTAAAATACTCAATAAATTCTCAATTGATGGTTCTAAACTCATCTAGTTCCTAGAACAACTAGATCTAGCCTATCATCAAGTGAAATTGCAAGTAATTAAAGCAAGAGCCTGAAAAATGCCATTAAGAATGCTAATTATGAAATTATGCAATAATGACATAAATTTCAAAAATAAAATGGCAAATTGGAAGTATATCTCACTTCTCCAACCCAATTCAACCACAAAGTTCAAAGATTTAAAAATAACAAGTAACAAAGACTAGATTTAGGGTTTAAGAAAACTAATTAAAAGGAAATTTGAAAAGCAATAAAGACAATTAAAAGTTAGATCTAATTAAAATTCCAAAATATATCTTCATTCCTTGTTTGTAACATAACAAGAAAGTTCTAATCGTGTTTGAGAAAAAGTAAAAATGAAGAGTAGATCTAGGAATTACCAAATATGATCAAAAAACAACTAAAAGAAAATTAAAGAGAAGGAAAATGAAATCTTATTGAAAAATAAAAGATTATCTTGATTCCATTTGCATAACCGAACTTAAATCATGAAACTCATAGCAATCTGAAAAAAAAAATGTACTCTAGATCTACGAAACAAGTTTTGGGAGCTAAGAAGATGGATTATGCAGTCTCTTTTGAAATGGGGGGGTAAAGTTTCTATTTATAAGGATAATATGGGTTTCAATGTTCATTTGGAGCCAAAAAGGACCACATAGCCGAGGGTGCACTACTAAAGAAAGAGTTTTCAAATCGGGTTTTTTTTACATTTCACATCAGTTTTGGAACTGATGTCTAAACTACCGATGTGAAAAGTTACATCAGTTTTTCGAAAACGGACCTGATATTTACATCGGTTCTTAATCAAAACTGATGTTGAGAATCACATCAGTTCTTAAAAACAGATGTGATTTCGACATCCGTTTTGGGTAAGAATCGATGTGAAAAGTCACGTCGATTTTTGTAAACTGATGTGAAATTTAACATCGGTTTTAAAAAGCTACCTTACTTTTTACATCGGCGGAGAAGACATCAGTTTCAAAACGGATGTGTTAAATATCATCACATCGGTTAGAAAACTGATGTCAATGATGTCAAACAATGTTGTTTAACATCGGTTTTTTTGGTTCAATCCTTGTTTATTTAACAAAAAAATTCCCAACTTAAAATAAATTTAATAAATCCCAACTTCACATCAAACAACCATTAACATTAATATGTTCTAAAAGTCGAATACAACGGCACAATTGACTCGATAATCTAATTCATAGTTCGAATTCCCCACACCAAATACCAAAGTGAACTCATAATACATATATTCTTGAATATCAAACAAGCATAAGTATATTTACAACCTTACATAAAATTCATCTATTTTTAATTCTAAGAAAATATCTCGGCCATTGAGCTTGAACTTTTTCAATACTCTCATGAGAAAATGAATCGCTATCACCAAATACCTGCAATTAATTATATAATATTTTAACATATAAAAAAATAATTAAATCAAGTCTATTTGACAATAAATAGAATAAGAAAGGAAAATCATCATCTCGATATTTTAGCAATTGGCCTCCTTAATAGAATAATTAATCGGTTGGTGCTGCGGTTTAAAATCATAACTAAAAAGTAACAAAAAGATCAGGCTACTAAAAAAGTTCAAAATAACTAAACAATCAAGATTTAGAAAAACAAGAGTTAATTTTAATCAGGCTACTAGCATTAAAAATAACTTATTAAAATATATATAAACAATATATATATATATATATATATATATATATATATATATATATATATATATATATATATATATATATATTAATTTATTTATTTTCTTTGATAACTGCTCGAACAATAGTCCACATCCAACGGATGATATAATACCCACTTCCAACCTTCGCGTTGTTTATTACACTGCAAGAGAATTAAAGTTTAATACCTACTCGGCAAATTTAATGAATACGCTAATTTAATGAATACTTAGGATTGTAAATACCTTGGGGTAAACCCAGTCAACAACTTGCTTGGATTTACTGTAACATCACATATTTTATTTTACTTTATTTGATTATCATGAATATTATATTTTTTTTATTTAAATCCTAATTTTATTATAATATTTAATTCATTTTAGGTCGAGTTTGATTACCTTGCATGTATTTAGATTTTAATAAGTTCAAGTTATCATTCTCATGTCAAATATTTCAAGTAAGCTATAATCTCAAATATTTTTACGACGAGTTCTTCTTGTTTGCTTTTATGGCCTATTATTTTAAAATCTCAAATCAAAGCAATCTTATTACCTATTTGCCCATTTGCTCTTATTTACCGTCACTATATTCATAATCATTGGATTACATACTTAACCAAATACATGTCTATAAGTACGGTGATTAATCAAAAACCTCTTTTAGTTTTCATAAAACTATATCGCCAACACGAAACTCTTCCTCCTAAAACTTAAATATTTCAGTTCTCAAGTTTTCAACCCTTTCCAAAACCAACACGAGATCTAAGCCTGACTCGTGAATCATCAGAATCAGTAGTAAACAAGTTTGTCCAATATCGAAACATGGAACGACACACAAGATTCACCCGAAGCTCGGAAAAAGCCATCGAAAACCAACAAGTCCTGTTCAGTCAGAAATTCTGACCAATGAGCAATGGCAGCCCTAATCAGTAGCCCCAAAGCAGATCGTGAACTCACGTTGTTGTGGCCTTAAATGGGAAATACTTTACCGCACTGTACTATCAATCCACGGTTCCTCCCTTCCGTACTAGGCAATCGAGTAAGCCGATGATCTGAACTCGAGGTCCGAATCACATTCTGAAATTACCAACAATCATGAATCTTCGTCTATGTCCGCTAAGTCGATGATCCATCATTGTTAATTGTTTTTGCCAGAGTCACCGACGGGAATTCAGCCGTGAGACGTGTCACGACAAATCCCTCGCCGCCACCTATTTTCTGCATCTTTTGTGTTGTCTTTGTCGTCGGAACCCGATACTCAAACACAACATACAATCAGGCGTCGTCTTTTTCCCTATCAACGGCCTACCACCACCGAGTCGGTTCGAGTAAACTCCTGGGCAATACGAGTCTATTTTAAACCTATTAGACCCAAATCAACCCGCCTCTGTCCATCGAATCGATTATCGGCAATCGAACTGAAACGAAAACGAGAATTTGAAACCCGATTCTGGTCCGAGATCTGCCCAAAATCTGGAAAGCCCAAACGGAGTCTGGCTGCTGCTAGTCGGGAGTCGTTCCCAGAACCCGCGACCTGCAAGCCCAAAACCGAACAGAACTGATCGCTGCCGGACATGCGTGACATCGCCGTGCGGTGCTGTAGCCGACGTTTGGAGGATATGGTGAGTTTTGATTGTGTGTTTGAGAGGAAGAATTGGGAATTTGTGAGATATTGATTATGTTGGTTAATTTAGATTCATAGCTTTGCTTTGTATCGGGTTGAGCCGAAGAGGGAGAAGGCGTGAGAAGGAAAAGAAAGTTGAGATGGGTGGTGTCTGGGGACATGTTAGTTGATAGGAGGGGTGATGTGGGCTTACAAGTGGAAGTGGGCCATTTAGGATGATGTGGGCTTATAAGTGAAAGTGGGCCATTTCCAAAACAATTGATAAATGGAAGTTGAGGTGATTGGTAGATGGGCTTGTAGCCTGCTTTGATAGCAGGTGTATTTTTCAAATGAAACAATTTCCCAAGTTATTCTTGGCTCAAAGTCTCCAAACCCAATTTAAGATATTATTCAATTGGTTCTCTTATAAATTCAACTACCTATTATTTGGACAATTCCAATTTCATATATTGATTTCAATTCTGCTTATTTGTAGAAATCGAGGATTGTGAGGAGTAGGATGATCATCCAAACATGTATATTTCACGAGTCGTATTTATCGAGTCAAGTCACGTTTCTGCATATTTAAGGTAGGGATAACTAAAACTTTTCTATTTATAGTTTATTTTAAAGTGCGTAGTTTTTTAGAATATATTGATAATTATATAAACTAGAGGTGGCGATTTCGTCACAAATTATGTGCAAATAGTCATGCGACCCAGAGAGTTTTAAAAATTATCGCGTGACCAGAGATAGAGATGCAGCAATGCACAACAGAGATACAATTTATTGTACATAGAGGTGTAATTCAGTATGCAGCAGAGATATGATTGTTCAGAACTATAATATTATGCAATTATTATGAAATGTACTCTCTACTGAGCGAGTTGAAAGCTCATCTCTTTTTAAATAATATTTTTCAGGTCATGTGAAATCGGAGATGAAGCGTGTTGGTGACGACGATAGTAAAACCACAATTTAAAGTTTTGAAAATTTATTTATATTTCAAACTTAATCAATTAGTCGTATTTGAATTTATTATTTTATTTTCGCAAAGATTTAACTATTAAATATTGGGTTTACTTGAATACTATTTATGAAACATCATCATTATTATTATTATTATTATTATTATTATTATTATTATTATTATTATTATTAGTTTTTATTAAACTCAACTGATATTAGATTTACTTGTTTTCATTGAAAGATATGAGCTGGCTTTATTTCAATAGAGTTGTTTGTTTTAATCGTTTGTTAATCTTTTAAGTTAACTGAAAATATTACAAAACGTAACGTCCCTTATATTACTTCCATTAAGGTATATACTTTCGCTTATATTTTCGCTATGAGAAACTGGGATGTTACATTTACTCATGTGCCTACCACCCAACACTTTGAATGGCGTCATAACACTGTTTAAATCGTGTTATGGGCTGGAATTTACAATACAAGTGAATGTGTTTTTAATTAAAAGTTTACCTTCGTACTATTAGTTTTACGTCGGTGTCGGGTTTATGATGCTGTAAACAAAACCACACGGCAATCCCTACTTTAGGTAAAATTATAATTAGTTGCTAATATTGCTTGCATTTCGGAAATAACATCAAATACAACAAATATCAATAGCGATAAGGTTTCAGACTATTAAACTCAAAATATTGAAAAATCAGAAATATTGAAGGTCAGAAATAGAAAGTGAGAAATATTGCGGTAATGTTAAAACTCACTGTTCCCTAATTCATGGAATACATTTTCACCATTATCGCGGCAATACCTAATTCATGGAACACATTTTCACCATTATTTCAATAGGTAATTTTAAAACTCACTGTTCCGATTATGCATGTCTCAAAATTAGCCAAGAAATGTTTAGGAAGGTAACATTCTTACATGGAATACTTTAGACTGCGTAAATTGTCCATTCTATATTTATAAAACTTAATTTAAAAAAAAGAAAGAAAAAGGAGTGTGCAACATGGACACGTGCAAACTTTGGAAGCCAATCAAAGGAAAAAAAACTCAAAATTATTAAATAAAAAGAAAAACAATTGAACAAAACTGCCAGATGACAAGAGGTGAATATTTACATATTGAATCAATAAACAAACACAAGTTTGCATGTTTTTAAGAGATCGACAATCATGCAAAAATATAAGCAATACTGGAAAAAGTTCAAAATTTGTCATATAAACTCGACAAAAACCACAGGACATCGCGTATGGTATATCTCATGTCCACCATCTGATAAGCAATACATACCAAACTCAATGATCAACAGTTCAGAGAAGACTAGAATAGGCACAAGAAAAATCACACGTCTTCAATCTGGCATACGGTTTACATATAGAAAAGATCGCCTACATGAAACTTCTTCATAAAAACGGTGATGTTAACAAAACCACACGGCTCTAGTTTAGCAAATTTGTGTACAGCTCGTCGGAACATGGGAAAAACGTAACTCAAATCACCCAACAAAGAGTTAAAGGGACACCTCACATATGTTCAACATTGAAGAGAGGTAAAGATGTAACATCACACTACATTATGAGTATAAGGTGTACTTACTCATGGTTGTATCCTTCTAGGTAAATCTATTTTTCTGATTTCCGCATATGTTTAAGGATGTACACTGTGGCTTCCTGTTTCTTATTCCTCATATTTTGCATGGATTTAGGATCAAAGAATCCATACACATCATCATCCCGGTTCTCAACAATTAATGATTTCAAAAACGTAACACATCCAAAATCATACTAGAAATTAATATTGTCAAAGTTACACTAATTATTGAAGAGCGTGAGATATCAATATAGGTTGTTAGCATACACCAACACATCATTCCAGCTGGCCACACACATAAGCAGACCACCTCAGCACCAACAAGGGAGGCTCATGTACACCATGCACCACAACAGGACAAGGAGCCCAGCTGTGCACTCTGCCAGCTTGCATGACCGTTGCTTGCTAGAGTTTAGGTTATTGAAACTTGTCTTATTGTATGAACCAATTGTTTGTAGACATGTATGGGCCTTTCTAGATTATTCCTACTTCTATTTAATGGTCCCTATAGTCTGTGTAGCCGCATTGAACACTTGAAACCCTAATGGAGATAATATGTTCTTTAGCTTTCATATTTACAGCTTCATGTTTTGCCTTTTATGCCTAAAAGTTCAACATGGTACCAGAGCCATGGTAATGGTTATCATCAGTCGTTTTCCTGCTGCAAAAGCTGTCCGCAAAAAGCAGCTTTTTATTTATTATCTTTGAACTTACCTTTTTTCTATTCGGCATGTCTCAATCAAACCCTCCTCCCACCCCAATCATACCAGATCCAGTCATTCAACTCCAAAGCCAGCTCATCAGCACTAAGTTGAATGATACCAACTATTTAATCTGGAAGCAACAAATATTAACAGCCGTGAGAGGTTATGGGCTGTCCAGTTTTCTTGATGGCACCCACAGAGTTCCAGACCAGTTCATCTTGGATGATTCAACTGAGGCTCGTTTAAATCCAGCTCACTCTATCTGGATTAGACAAGACCAATTATTAGCATCATGGCTCCAATCATCCCTCTCCGAATCTGTGCTTGTCACAACAGTTGGCCTTACCACTTCACATGAAATTTGGGAGGCATTACACATAAGTTTTGCTAATGAGAGCAATGCCAAGGCAATGCAATACAAAATGCAGCTGCAATCACTGAAGAAAGGCGCTTTAACCATGAGAGACTACATCAACAAAGTGAAATCATGTTGTGACCTTATTGCAGCCATTGGAGAGCAAATCTCAGAACAAAATCAAGTCTTGCACCTGCTATCTGGCCTGGGATCAAAATATAATCCGGTTGTCGTGTCCATTACCTCAAGATCAAGCCCCTGCAGCCCCAGAGAGGCACATTCCATACTCTTGAGCTTTGAAAACAGGCTGGAGGTCACAGATTCATCTGGACAAGACACATCTTTTTCTGCTAATCTTATCACTCAGAGCACTACATCTAGACTAACTTCTACTCAAAGAGGCAGAGGTAATATGAGAGGAGGAGCAGGTAGAGGATCACCTCGAGCCAGATATGGTTCCTACAGAGGTCGAGGGGGTAGGTTTGGATACAGAGGAGAAAGACCAAGGTGCCAAATATGCAATTACAACAACCATACAACAGATAAGTGCTATTATAGGATGGATATGAGCTACTCTCCTACCAACACTGCAAATAGGACTTTTTCTCAGACCTCCAACAGTTCTTATCAACCAGATGCCTCCATTAATATTGCAAACATTGGCCCTCAAGACTCCATCTCTGAGAATAGCTGGTACCCTGACTCAGGGGCAACCAATCATGTGACCTATGACATGAACAACCTCAACCTAGCCACTGAGTAACAAGGAACTGAGACTGTCCAAGTGGCAAATGGTGCAGGTATGTCTATATCTCACATTGGTAACGCTGTAGTTTTTGACCAATCCAGTACCTCTCCTCACAATTTTCACCTCAGAAGCCTTTTGCATATTCCTCATGTCAAAAAGAACCTTATTAGTGTATCAAAGTTTGCTCAGGATAACAATGTATTTTTTGAGTCTCACCCTAACTTTTGTGTTGTGAAGGCAATTTCAACAGGGGTCCCTCTTCTCAAAGGAGTACTTAAAGATGGATTATATCACTTTACTCTACTCACTGCTCAGATTCCAGGCTCATCACCCTCTTCCCATCAACAACCTGGAGTTTTATCTACATCTGTTTCCAATAAAGCCTTAGATTTGTCTACATGGCACTATAGGCTAGGTCATCCATCTATGRATATTGTAAAAAAGGCTCTTTCCAGTTGTAATATTTCCTTTTCCAGTAATAAAAACAAATCCTTATGTTCTGCATGTATGGAATCTAAATCTCATAAGTTGCCTTTCAATCATTCTACAACTGATATTCATGCTCCTTTTGATCTTATATACACTGATCTATGGGGACCCTCCCCTGTCAAGTCCTTCAATGGTTTTTCRTATTATGTTAGTTTCATTGACCACAAAACTAGATATACTTGGTTTTATCTACTAAAGGCTAAGTCTGACACAGCACAAGCCTTCACACATTTCCACACTCTCATCAAAACACAGTTTCAAAAGTCCATCAAGATTCTCCAAAGTGATGGAGGAACTGAATACAAACCTCTCCTTCCATATCTTCTCAAACATGGAATAATCCACAGGATGTCCTACCCATACACTCCTCAGCAGAATGTCCTTGTAGAAAGAAAGCATAGGCACATAGTCCAAGTTGGATTATCCATGATAGCACATTCTCAAGTTCCCAACATACATTGGGATGATGCCTTCACCAGTGCTGTGTACTAAATCAATAGAACACCCTCCAAACTGCTCAATTACAGAACACCTTACCAGACCTTGTTCAAACAAAAACCTGATTTTCATATGTTAAGAGTTTTTGGATGCCTATGTTATCCTCACCTCAGACAGTACAACCAACACAAATTACAACTCAGAAGCACCAAGAGTACCTTCTTAGGTTACAGTCCCCTCCACAAAGGGTACAAAATCCTTTTACCTGATAAAATCATTATAACCAGACATGTGATATTTGATGAAACCACATTCCCATATATTCATCACACTCAACCCTCACAATACAGAATACCTGAACAACCTCCCCAGGCACCATTATTGACAATCCCAAATTCAGCATTGCCATCCATCCCAATCCCGTTTATGCTTAGCTGATGATGAATATGAAAAATATTGGAAGGTCAAGATTAAGTCATGCAATGACGTTTATGCTTAGCTGACAATCAGCACGAGTTTATCAAGGATAACAAGCTAAGCGATGTGGGTTTTCTGGTTTTTAAGTTAGTCGGCAAATCAACTTTCCACGTAATTTATAGAAAAGATTAAATTTTGAGAGAGCCCTTTTCGTTAGATTTACAGCTACAAAGTGAGAGTGATGATGAAGAAATGGAGAATAAAAGCTTTACAGCTGCTATCAAGAAAGACTGCAAATACCGCATGGTGACTACAATCTTATTTATTATTTTTTTAACCAACAATATGTTAATATTAAAACAATATTAATACGTTCGGGGGCATTTATAGTTTGTTCGAGTACCCGCTTACTATTGCTTGGGATCGTGTCTTCTTAGGACTATTCTGGATATACAATTCTTTAGAATGTTCTAAACCAAATCACAGATATAGATTTAATAAATTAAATAAATAAACTTATTGTCCAACCTGAGAACGTACAGCTAATGCGTTCCACTTATTGCATGTTCAAAAAAACAAGATTGTTTAGGTCTGAGGGGTCACCCGCCATTACTTCATCAAGACCGTGAATACGAGAAATACCATCGACTATGATTTACTTCACGGGCAAGGTCTCTGGTATCTTTGATCAGAGATTTCTCTATGAAAAATACTAAGTAAAAGATTGGGCCAAGTTTAATTGCAATTACGGCTAGATCCAATCTGCTGGTCCCTGCGGAAAGGAAAAGGAGTTTCACGCTCTTTCTTTCGGGAAGGGAGGATTAGGGAAATCTTATTGATTGCAGCTTTCTCCAGACCCAAGATAAGAAGGGTGGAAAATTCCCTCGGATTTTGATCTAAGTTGAGCTCACGTGATGGCGATGGTCAGATTTTATATCGATTCGAGAAGAATGAAATATTCTCAGAACTCTCTTTTTTCTCTATTATATTATTTTGGAAAAAAAACTTGGAAGCCAATAGGACCCTTGGGTTCTATCTCTTATGGCTAAGAGAGCAGCGTTACCTTTCTCTCAACCATCGCCGGGTTTCCTGAACCATCGCTAGTTTTCTCTGAACCAGCAGTGTCAATCATTGCTTTTAACCAATATGAAATCATAAACGATTAAATGAACGATGCAATGAAGTGAAATAAACAAAGCGATGAAGTTAGAATTTCCAAATTAAAACCATCAAATAAACGATGCAATTAACAAGATCCAACAACATATCCAAAAAAAAAAATTCACAATACAGCCGCACAATTTATAATAGGAATTCAAAGTACCGACCCAACAACACCTCCTTCTACGGATGCAACCCACTTTATTTTGCTAGCTCACGTAACAAAATATGACTCACGAATGCAGGTTGATGCTCTTCTTTTGAGACATATTTCACAATCTTTTTATCTAAAATATCAAATTTTAAAAGTGAATCATAGACTTGATCAATATCAATATATCCCAACTCGCACAAGAGATTACATTTTTTCATAAAACATTCGTAGAGTTCTTCGTCACTTATGCTCACCGAGGAGTCGTGGCGGGGTCTAACATTTCTGCCCCGTGGTCCATCATCAGTTTGGTCATGAGATGTGCTAGCCCATGGAGGAAGCAAACTTACCGGACATACAAGAATCCTATTTTTGCAGTCAGGACATGGTTCAAAAATCCTCTTCATATCCGGACAAATAATGTGCTTCCTCTAAAGAAAAAAAAAGAACTGGAAGTTTGATTCTTTTCAATGTCTTTCATATTCAACTTAATAATTAATTTCATTATAAAATATAATAATTAAAATAAGTTTTTACTTCTAGCCATTGTCTCAATCCAACAGCTTATGATCATAGTTGACAATTTTTAGGTTGACCTAAACTAGACATTTTAAAGCAAAAATAAAAAATCAAAAGAATAACGCACCGCTCTAAGCTTGCAAAATTCTTTTTGAAGGTCCTTCGCTCCGAGGAGTATATCAACATACCCACATTGAGAACCGGTTCTTTGCTTATTATACACACCGGCAAGACCTTCCCACGTTTCCTTAATCCAGTAATCCTTTGGTATCCATGATGCATGCATATGCAGTACTCACTTAGTAATTTCTTCAACGTATCAAAATTAAGTGGCCGCCGTCTCGTATTCATGATCAATGAAATCTAGAAATTATAACAAAATCAAACAAATTATTTATCGAATCCTAAAGTGACATTTGTATTTCTTAGAATGTTTAGATATTTTCCTTTTTTTTCATAAACAAGTAAATATCAACATGAGGTAAAATTAACAAAGCAACAACTAAAATAGTTCCAACATTTTTTTTAAGTTTGTATAAAAAATAATTTTTAGCATAAAGAAGTTAAGTTTACTCACCTGTGTACCGGCTACGCTTTCTTTACTTTTTTCTCTCTTTGGTTTGTTATCTTTCTCTCTCTCCCGCTTGATTCCTCGTTCTCTCTCTCGATAGTCATGTTTATAAAAAGAAAAAAAAAATTGAACTACTTGAACTCCCCGCTGCTATCAATTTGAAAAAACAGTCTAAGGGAGAAGCCTCCTTGAACTCATTTGGTAGAAGCAAATAAAATTGGAAAAGACGTGACTATTTCGTTGATGTGCTACTCCTTTATTTCGGGTGAGCGGGCCATACAAATTGAACAAGCCCAATATTATGAGGTTATTTGGCTTCGATATAACTCGAAATTTATTAATTAGAAAACTGTTTTAATTATAAGCATATTAGATGCCCTATTAATTAAAACAGTTTTCTAATTAATAAATTTCGAGTTATATAACTTCATAATATTGGGCTTGTTCAATTTGTTTGGCCCAATAACCCTACCTATTTGCTCACCCGAAATAAAGGAGTAGCACAGCAACGAAATAGTCATGTCTTTTCCAATTATGTTTGCTCCTACCATCTGAACAGAGAAAAAAATGAGTTCAAGGAGGCTTCTCCCTTAGACTGTCTTTTCAAATTGATAGCAACGGGGAGTTCAAGGAGTTTAATTTTTTTTAATAAACATGACTATCGAGAGAGAGAAACGAGGAATCAAGCGGGAGAGAGAGAAAGAGAACAAATCAGAGAGAGAAGAAAGTAAAGAAAGCGTAGCAGTACACAGGTGAGTAAACTTAACTTCTATATGCTAAAAATTATTTTTTATATAAATTTAAAAAAAATGTTGGAACTATTTTAGTTGTTGGTTTGTTAATTTTACCTCATGTTGATATTTACATGTTTATTAAAAAAAATAGAAAAATATCTTAAGAAATACAAATGTCACTTTAGGATTCGACAAATAATTTGTTTGTTTGATTTTGTTATAATTTCTACATTTCTTTGATCATGAATACGAGACGGCGGCCAATTAATTTTGATACGTTGAAGAAATTACTAAGTGAGTACTGCGTAGGCATGCATCATGAAATACCAAAGGATAACTGGATTAAGGAAACGTGGGAAGGTCTTGCCGGTGTGTATAACCAAAGAACCGGTTCTCAATGTGGGTATGTTGATATACTCCTCGAAGCGAAGGACCTTCAAAAAGAATTTTGCAAGCTTAGAGCGGCGCGTTATTCTTTCAATTTTTTTTTTGCTTTAAAATGTCTAGTTTAGGTCAATTTAAAAATTGTCAACTATGATCATAAGCTGTTGGATTGAGACAATGGCTAGAACTAAAAACTTATTTTAATTATTATATTTAAGGAAATGACTACGGTGCCTTCACGGCACCATACCCTCACCCCCTCCTGCATTTACAAGCGTTGATTTCTTAATATGAAAAACCTAAATTTATATTCTTATTAATCTGATGGTTCACATCTATTGAGGACTGGTGTCGTGAAGGCACCATAGAAGTTCTCTATATTTTATAATGAAATTAATTATTAAGTTGAATTATGAAAGACATTGAAAAGAATCAAACTTTCAGTTCTTATTTTTCTTATATTTTATTCTTTAGAGGAAGCACATTATATGTCCAGATCTGAAGAGGATTTTTTAGCCATGTCCTGACTGCAAAAATAGGATTCTTGTATGTTCGATAAGTTTGCTTCCTCCATGGGCTAGCACATCTCATGACCAAACTAATGACGGACCACAGGGCAGAAATATTAGACCCCGCCATGACTCCTCGGTGAGCATAAGTGATGAAGAACTCTACGAATGTTTTATGAAAAAATGTAATCTCTTGTGCGAGTTGGGATATATTGATATTGATCAAGTCTATGATTCACTTTCAAAATTTGATATTTTAGATAAGAATATTGTGAAACATGTCTCAAAAGAAGAGCATCAACCTGCATTCGTGAGTCATATTTTGTTACGTGAGCTAGCAAAATAAAGTGGGTTGCATCCGTAGAAGGAGGTGTTGTTGGGTCGGTACTTTGAATTCCTATTATAAATTGTGCGGCTGTATTGTGAATTATTTTTTGGATATGTTGTTGGATCTTGTTAATTGCATCGTTTATTTAATGGTTTTAATTTGGAAATTTTAACTTCATCGCTTTGTTTATTTCACTTCATTGCATCGTTCATTTAATCGTTTATGATTTAATATAAGCAATGATTGACACTGCTGGTTCAGAGAAAACCAGCGATGGTTCAGGAAAACCCAGCGATGGTTGAGAAAAAGGTAACACTGCTCTCTTAAACGAAATATTGTTCGTTTGGAAATTTCCCGAAAAGTTAATCATAGGTTCTTCTCTCCATATCTCCATGAATCTAGGAACTTTTGCTTGCATTCTCCCATCGGGGAGTGAAATAGAACATGAAACCCCACTATACAAAACCTTTTCATAGAATAGGGGGTAAAGGGGGTTTGGCACTTGCACGATGCTGGAAGGTCGGAAGGAAAACACTTTTAACGCTGTCCAAGACCTCTTCCTTTTTCAAAAGTTTTTACGAATACGCTTTTTTGATGCAGAAGTACGTTTTTTGGAACTGCCATTTAAATAAAAATTAAGAAATTTATCGTTGGTATAGCTGGAATGGTATTTCTTTCCCGTATTTCAAATACTACTCGCCTGCATGAAGCTAGAATCGTTAGCATCAATGGTTTGTTTACTCTACTTCTACCGGGGAAAAATTCCGCGAGTTATATCATCAGAACAGCAAAAAAGAAGAGATTTCGGGTTTTTTGCCACTACAAAGAAAGATGTTCACTTCTTAAAATATCCTATATATGTAGGGGGAATAGGATCTAGAAAGCGATTCGTTTTGTTTGTATTCAGACAAAAAGCGGAGAACTGAACCAAGAATTCTCTTTCTTCATCATTCTAATTCTCTTCTGATGATCGATTCAACCTCTGATCAAAAAGATATACCTTGGTTATAGTTCATGCCCTTTCTCTCTAACCTAAAGAAGGACTAACTGTATAAATAACTCACTTCTTGGTCTTCGACCCCCTCACTCACTACGAACGCCCCCGATCAGTGCAATGAGATGTGTCTACAATTTATTTGATAACCTTTTTAGTCGATGAACTAGGCGGTAAGATGATATCTTGTGCAGTTACATACCCAGGAAATCCATATCTCAATTTCATTCATTTAATACCCCTTTTGCAAACTGGAAGAAGCTTTTGGGAACGTCAAAAGAATATGAAGCGCGTAGCCTCTTTGCTGGCCGCTCCATTTTCTCCCCCGAATCTGAGGGGACAATTACTTCAACCTCCGGATCAGGGAGGGCCTGGGGAGTGCTCGACCCATTGGCCTCAGCTCGGGAAGGCTCAGCAGTTAGAGCCTAGCAGTTAGAGCCTGTTGCTCTGAACCCGCCACTGCTCCTCTTTGGCGAGCGGCCATGATCTTGTGCATCATGATTTCTAAGGAAAACAGGGATAGATTAGTCAGAAACCCTCATAAAATACAAGTCAAGCTAAATATAAAAAATTCAGGACTGTCAATGTTATTTACCAATCTCGGGGGTTAAAGGGTTGTTCTCCTCACGATCATTGAAGAAATCTATGGTGGAGGGGACGAGAAGTTGAGAGAGAGGAAAGACGTTTTCGTTCAAAATAGAAATTATCTTATTAAGGCGAGAAGATCTGTCTCTTACGAACACATGCTGCTGGGCTGGCAATTGCTCAATAGATTGGGGAGGGAAGCCCCAATCCTTTGAATAGTGCACAAAGAAAAACTTTTTATGCCAGGACTTGTTGGAGGAAGGGATGCCGGTAAGGAACCGAACACCTGTCCTGGCACACAGGTAAAAACAGCATGGGTCAGAGCTCTTAAAGGTCTGGGCTGTTGGATCCAGGCCAGCGTATCGCATGGCCAAATTATAACTTATAATAATCCTAAAAGAACTAGGAACAAACTGGTGAACCGGGATTCTATACAAACGAGCTATCTCTAATAATAGCGTGTTCACTGGGAGGCGCAAACCCGCCTGGAATTGGTCAACGAAGAAGATCAAGTGGTCGGCCGATGCTTGATACGCCATTATACCGCCGCTTGGATTAACCAATTCAAACACCTCCTGCACCTTATATTTATACCTCAGATTCTCTACCGTTTTGTCATTCAGGACGGAGCAAATAATGTATGAAGGAACCGACGCCGCCAGAGAAGAATGAGCAGAAGAAGGGTTAACAGAAGGAGAATTGGTAGAAGGAAAATCGGCGGACGAAGAAGATGATGGCATTGACATTATTGAAAAAGTAATAAAGATCGGAGAAATACCTGGCGATAGAGATGATCGGAAAGCGGTAAGCTTGAAGACGATACTGAATCGTTAAGGAGAAAAAACAGAGCGCAAGAGTGTCTGTGAAAGTGAAAATATGAAAAGTGAGATGAACAGTTCCCCAAGAGACGTGGTGGGAATTACAACCGCCTCTAACCTGTCAAATGTACAGTACCCGAAGAGACATGTTGAAACGATAACCGCTTCTGGGATAAGGAGCGTCACAGATAAGTCCCACGATTGGACTGGATGAAAAAACGAATTTTTTGGGATTTGGGCAGATAAGGAAACTGAAAAACTAGGTCAGAATTCTAACGGTTTCTGAAGACAACCCTGAAATCATACAAGTCTTCTCCAACCACATGGTCTACCCCTTCTAGAACGAAGGGAAAGATCAGGACTTTCCTGGTCTGACCACTTCTAGAGGAAGAGTGGACGGTCTGTTTGTAACTAACGTCCCGAGATTCGCGGAATTCTGTTTCTGGAATCTCGGAAGGGCCCCGCAATGAGAAATTATAAATACCTGGAGCCTCAAGGATGAAAGGTATGCAATCTCA
>BMAC01000854.1:90600-105793 GCA_014905375.1 Phtheirospermum japonicum
GGGGGGGGGGGGGGGGAGTTTGTTGGTATGACAGGAAATGTGAATAGTACGAATGCCATACCTGGTTGGAGAGACCTGATCTAAATACCGGCCTGGAACAGGGACTACTAAGAGGTGTGGGGTCCAGGTAGACCTGACCTGGCACCTCTCAAATATTGGCCTGGTCTGACCCCTTAGCCTTCTTCTCACTACTTCTTGAATATCCATTTCCTGAACTTAAGCATTGGAGAGGTTTCCACCGAAAATTCTCCGGTGATCCTTTCTAACGTGTTTTCTAACGTGATCCACCGAAAATAACATAAAAGGGGAAATTAAAAAAAAAATAAAAAAAGGACTCAAAAATTGAGACGTCCTCAATCACCTCAAGGCGCTTCTCCTCAAGGCGTACACCTCGACACTTTAGGCAATGTGAGAGATGAACAAAGAGGGAACCTTATAGCCATTATTAATCTCTAATATTGTTTGGAAAAATAAATTAAAAAAATAAACTAAAAAGAGTTTGTGGGACTTATTGGAGAATGATGGAGCAACATAAATATTGTAGTGAAATCATGCTATGAATTTTGGGTTTGGGGATTGTCTTTTGGTGCTAATACAAAAGTATTAATTATGTTTGCAAGCTTTTGGTATCTAATCAATAATGCATTATCTAATAAGGTAAAATAATACATGTCTTTTGGGGTCCACTTAAGCCTATCTTCAACAGATGATGGTAATGAAAACCTGACTCACATTTTTTTTTTTGGGTCTGTTACGCTCTCAAGTTCGGAATACGAAAATATTATTCTTTGTATTACCCCTTATCTGCTTCTGGATAGTAAATATGTCTTGGAATGCATCCTTTTAGACAATAAAAGAAACAACAAAACTTAGGAAGATGTCAAGAGTCATCAGAAATACCTGCTTCAGATAAATACTTGGGAAATTACAAAATTGCCCTTGGGGTTTGCAGTAAATACATAAAAACACAAAAAAGTTTTAAAAACCACAAAGTAAGGGTATTTTGCAATTTCGAAAATTTTCTGGGATTTTCTTTTTTTAACACCACAAACCTCGGAAAAATTTCAAGATGGGAATTTTACAAACGTAACGTTTGACGGAGGAGTCTAAATAGTCTTTGTATACGGGCACTGAAGAAACCCTCGGCTCATCAAGTTGACAGCACTACTAGTACTTGTCAGTCGATCCGATGAAGGTGAATTCCATTGCATATGATGTTTAACCTTCCAATGGACAAACCATAAAACTGAGGCCATGAACGCAAGGGCCATGATGACTAGACATAGTAAGAGAACGATTATAACAACTTTGATCGAAATCCACTTCTTTGAAGGCTCCAAATTCAGATAAAGTCCCTACGAAGACACCTTGGCAGAGTATATAAGCACATAACAAGAACCAATTTTTTTTCAGGCAAAATGATGCAAATGTTATTGACTTCAGGATTATACTCCAAGCGAATTACAAAAAGAAAAAAAAAATCCATTTATCTTTCAAAACCACAAATATCCTCCTCTAGAGGGTACATTATCTAAAAAAGAGAAAATTAAGGGGGTATTTGTAATTTGAAAGGTAGTTGGGCCTTTTTGTAATGAGGCTAAACTCCATGGGTAGTTTATGTAAATAACCCTAACATATACGAGTAGCTCAGCGACACAGGTAAATACAAGCTATTCAAATGTATACCTTGCCACTAAAGTGCAATCCATCCCCTTTTCCTGGTTTAGATGCAGACAATGAACTGCCATTCTGATTTTGTGGTGGATAGGCACGAATTGATTTTACGCTGGTACAATCATTTAAATATGCATAAGAAAAGGCAAACCCACAATTACTCCATTCATATATACCTTACATATTCAGTACTGCAAAAAAATGGGCACCAATACCTCCCCACGGATGAGAAAATCTTCACGGAGGTTCTGACGAGAATGATCTTCAGGTAAATTTTCAGCAATACAGCGACTAAATCTAAATTGCAGATATTTCTATGGAGGATAGCCTACGAGAGATCTGAAAACCCGATGTTTGTTGTCAGCCAACGCCTACACCGCTGGAGAAAAGGGAATTTCTCCATCCTTCACAAGCACATCTCGCCACAACCTCGGCTTCGACAGTGAAGGAGCAAACTATGAACATCAAGGGAGATATACTAAAGCAGATCTGGTGGTGGCGCGTCCTCGTGGTATAGCGAGCATCCTTGTGGTGAGTGTCGGCACCGCTTGATTTGAGTACGGATCTGGATCGAATATGGAGTTTCTTCTATTTTGTTGGGGAAATATATTTTCAGATTTTCTTTTTCTTCATCGTGAGGAAGAGGGGAATGAAATGAAAGGGTGGTGGTGTCGATGAAAGGTTTTCTCAGATTTGGTTTCGTGGACAAATGGAATAATTAGAGTCGGTTAGAAAAAAGAAGCGTCACCCGCTAGAATTTATTGGTGACGGTTATTATAATGAAGCGCCTCCCGTTTTGTTTTTATGGCACTGACCGTAACGAAGCGTCACCGGTGTTTTTGATGGCGGTTACTATAACGAAGCGCACCCGGCTATTTGTTTTTATTATTATTATTAGGTGGCGGTTTATATGTAAAACCCATGACCTTTATATTATTAGCAGCGGTTCTAATAAACCGTCACCAATAAACTGATTCTAATTAACTTTTTGCACTAGTGCGTGTCGCGGAAAGTGTGGGATCAACAGTTGCTTCAACTCTTGTTTAGATTTCAACAAAATCAAAAAATACAAAGAGCAAAAACTCTCAAAAATTGAATAACACTCTTTTTTTTTTAATTTTAGGACAGGAACAAAAAGTAGAAAGAAAAAATTAATAAAAAGAAAAATAATTATACTAAATATTAATTACGTCCATAAATAAGAGTAATTTTGCACTGCTCCCTGGAAACGGTGCAATGTTTTGGTGTGTTGTCGAAGCACACTAAATTAAATAACCTTTTCTTTACCTTCACTATTTTGTAGAAATGGCAAATAAGAGTCGATCACACAGAAAGCAATAAAATTATTCGTATTTAATCGACGTAATTAATTAAATACTCCCTTCGTCCCAAAATGATGGTCCAGCGGTTGGTTTCACACAAATTAAGAAATGAGTAGTTTATATAGTTAAATCATTAATTTAGTTAGTATTTTCCAATTATACATTCTTGAATTTATTAATATCAATTAATAATTATAAAAATCAGTGTTGGAATTAGTATATATTTGTTATTGGAATACTAAGATTTTTCATTTTAATCATTAATTCTCAACTTACGAGGTAGAAAACTAGAATTTCAAGAATATTAATTAAGGGTATGTGTGGAAATGAAGAATTAATGATATGTTAAATATGGTAACTGGACTATCTTTGTGGGACAGACGAAAATGAAATACTAGACTATTTTTGTGGGACGGAGGGAGTATATAGTGGGGGGTTTAGTTGAAAAGATTTAATATACCACTAATAATAATAATCAAACCAAAGCAAAAATATAATTAAAAATATAATCAATTAAACTAAAGAGAAATATAATAAAACTAAATATCCCAAATTAAGAAGAATTCGGATTCTTAGTTCCGTTTATTCACGTTTCGATTCAATTGTAATTTTATGTAATGTTAAACTCTCATCTAATCCATTGAATTCCGATTCCAAAGCCAACAACAAGCTCTGTTAACTCCTATAGTTTCTTAATTGTATTCAATTAAAACAAACTCTTTAATCGAATCTATCTACATGAGTGATTTAAAACAAGCTCTTAAAATCTCTAACTCTAGACGCCTTAAAACTAAAACGATGGAGTATACAAGATGTTAAGTTCATAAGCTCGACGTGAGAGATTTTGAATTTATGTTATCCAATTTACTAGGTTCAATCGTCGCTACTTGTGAAATTAGACTTGCAACAATTATGGATTACGGATCCTATTTTAGCATAATTTATATAAAACCCTAATCTATTTGGCCAAACTAAAATCCAAAAATAAATAATGAAAATAATTAAATTTATAACATAAAAATATGCAAGAGAATCGAGTACAGAATACGTAACGGAATTTAAATCACTATCTCATCAAATAAAAAGAACTAGCCAAACATAACTAATTTCAACATAACCAAAATCATAGTTTTATAATAAAATGAAAAGAAAAGAAGTAGAGAATTGGCAAACATAGAGAAAAACTTCACAACGGCTGCTCCTTCCTCATGTCATCGTATGGCGTTGTGTCTCAGTGTTCCGCTCTCTCACGCCTCTTCTCTCTATATCAGTATATGCCCCCTCATATCTCCTTATACATGTTGTATGTCCACCCCTAGGGCTGCTGTTGTACGCAACTGTCTGTTTTAACGGATTTGAAGCCGGACTGGTTCAGTTTTTTGGGCCAAAATCTGTATAATTTCCGAATCTGATCTGACACTAGGTAATCCCCTGTGGAAGATGGACCCAGTGTCAGCGGTCGTTGCGTCAAAATCGGGGCCCAATATCTATGTAACTCCGTTCGTAAGCCCACACTCATACATGGAAAGCCCAAAATACTTGGAAATAACTGAACTGAACATAAATTCTAATATTAAAGTATCATAAATCAAATGTGTGATAAGATGAAAAATCAACGGCACAAATAAATAAAATTCACATGAATATATGATTTAACATTAAAAAAAAAAGCGCATTTTTCTACTTATCATTAAAAATCATAAAGATTGAATGAAATTATCATCACCTTTTGATAGTGGGTGGCAACCAAGTCCAGAAACTTAAGTCCTGGCTTTCAAATCGGCAATCACCTTTTGTTATTGAGAAAGGCAACAAGAATTCAAAGTTTTATAGTAACCCTAATTTCAATTATATTTCCAAATTTTAATTTTTATATATTATGAAAGATTCCTTGATTAAAGATTTTCTTCTCCAGATAATTGATTAACTTCCAAATTTATAATATATTTATGGTTTAAACAAAGGAAACCTTAAGGTGACAAGGAATAAAATGTATTAGTTCAACGAATCGAATAATAAAATATTCGAACTCGACCCAAGAAAATTAACATACCTTAAAAAAGTGAGTATTATGTAAATGGTGGCATGTTAGGACAAAAAGTGACTATTATGTAATATATGATATCCAACATTTTACCTTCCAAGTAGGGTTCAATTTACTCGTTTTAAATTCCTCTCACTCATTTTGTGCGATATTATATTCTTCATAAGGAGATAAGTCCTTTTCACCAAATACCCACTCGCTTGTCAGATTTGTTTTAAACTGTCGGTATTGTTGATATCGGAGTTCGCATACAATATCAATAATAATAATAATAATAATTATTATTATTATAAATATAATAATATGGTTAATATATGAAAATGTGAAAAATGAGGGGATAGTGGAAATACCAAAACATCAAGCCAAATTAATTTCTTAGTTCTGTCGGGTACAACTTTCCACTTCACATACAAAATGGAGACATTGCCTCGAGTAAGTGTCCATAGATAAGAACTTAATTTCACTTTAGGTCGAAATCCATCTGTTGCATTTTCCCAACAATGCGTTACTTCGTAATCTCTTTACACCATGTAGATTGTCTAGTCTTCCTCGACGTACTCTGTGGAGGAGAAATGGAGCGAGACCTCACTAGATACTGAGTCATAGCTTGAGTAGCACAGGCAGTAGACCAAAAAAATAATAAATAAATAAATAAGTATTATCAATAAAAATATGAACTACAGTCACACAAAAATAAAATAAAAATTGAATCAGAAATCCAATTAAGTTTATTTAGTTAATACAAATAAGTTTTATTAAACGTTGCAGAAATTTCCATATGGCTTTATATAATAAAATTATAAAAATAAAAGACAAAATGAACTGCATAATTGATTTAACCTCCACGAATAAGGCTATATATAATATATTATATTATTTCAATTTCAAAGACACAAAATGTGTTCATTATAAGTATATATATATATATATATATATATATATATTATTTTTGCTTGAAAATTAGATTGGTAAAACGTAGCTTACTGAACCGGTCAGATAGGAATGTTCTCCCATATGCCCTCGTCATGATCATAACGATTGCCATGTACATCGTCCACTTCATTTTCTTCAATAGTCGGCATGTGTTTTGAGAAAGAGAGAGCCTCGAAGTTATCAGAACATGGCTCTATATTTTCATGACCACCATCCATGCTTCTTCCATGAAGAACCACCGACAATCTTTCACCACACGGATCATTGATGTAGAACACCTATTTAGCCTGACATGGATTGATGAAAGGCTCTTTTGTATGAGCTAACTTATGAAGGTCTACCAATGTAAATTCTATTTCATCGTTTTGCACACCTGTGTTATTATCGACCCACTTACACTTAAAAATAGGTACTCTAAACTCAACATAGTCAACCTCCCAAATGTCGTCAATGACTCCAAAGTAACTAATGGATGCCGTGATAGGGTTTTTATCTTTTGAACTAGAAAAGTACATCGCCTCAACCTTAACAGTACCCCCACTGTTTTGCACAGTACTCTTGTCATCTTGTGACTTTGTGTAGAAGGAGTAATTATTGATATCATATCCACGCCAAGTTATGACATCAAACTTAGGCCCATGTGCTGGACACTTTAACGTATCAGAGGTATTATCATCAGCAACAACTTTTTCATTGAACCACTTCAAGAAAGTCTTGTTTTGTCATTTAGTAGAGATATTGGGGTTTTTTGTCTTTACAAGATTTTTGTGAGCAGATATGAAAGGGAGAACCTCGTCTGTGTTGTTCAATATATACAGATGCGATGCACTTGAATCACTTTCTCACTACTCTTGGTATGAACACCAGCACCTCGTCTACCCTTGCCTGCATCTCTCCCCTCGTGACAAGACTTAAGAAGCCCTACAGATTTGGCCTGCACAATGTATCTATACAAAACTCAACAACTTCTTCAGCAATGTATCTTTTGACAATAGAAGCCTCTAGCCGAGATGGATTTTTTGTGTACCCTTTGAGGATCTTCATGTACCGCTCGATTGGGTACATCCACCTTAAATAAATTGGACCACACCCTCTGATCTCGTTCACTAATTGAACAATTAAGTGAACCATTATGTCAAAAAATGAAGGGGGTAAATACATCTCCAATTGGCATAGTATAACGACAGTCTCCATTTCCCACTCATCCAGCTTCAAAGGGTCAACTACTTTATTGCATATAACGTTGAAGAAATAACACGGGAGAGTTATGGCATGTCTTATCTTTTTAGGAAAAATGTCACATATAGCCACGGCTAGGAGTTGTTGCATCAAAACATGGCAATCGTGAGATTTTGAGCCAACTAATTTAAGGTCTTGCATTGAGACAAGACTTTGAGTATTTGAGGAGTAACCCTATGGAACTTTCATGCCCCTTAGACACTCACAGTTTTTTTTTTCTTTTTGGGACAAAGTATGACATGCTAGGGGAAAATATGTTCGACCACCTACTGATTTTGGATGCAAATATAGGCGTAGACGGAAAAATCCCCACCCCCATATCGATCAAGCACCCTCCACTATTTCAGATAGTATTTATGGTTCTAGTTAGTAGAGGTCAGTCTGTCTGTCGCTTTCTTTCATAACAGAGCCTTTATTCCCCACTGTCTAGACTCGTGATATTATATGAGAACAACCAATGCCTTCTTATCTTAATGATTGTTTGATTATCTTGGACCACAAAGACCCCAAATTCCTTAACCTTAGTAAGCTAACTTTGTAAGCTACGCAAGCCTGATTCTCACGTTGGCCTAATGATAATGAATGAAACTGACGAGAACTCTTTTGTTCCAAGCGGTGGAGCATGTGGTTTAATTCGATACAACGCGCAAGACCTTACCAGCCCGCGAACCGGGGGGTGCCTGGGCCCAGAGGAGCAAAGCTCATTTTCCTAATTCATTTCGAGGAGAATAGCTGTAGATTTTTTAGATCTATGCTCTAGCTTACACTCCCAAGTCTACGCTCCTAAAAGCCTTTAAATTAATACTACCCCAAGGAAAGAGGCTCGATGCAAAAAGGATTAGTGCAAARGGCACAGGGATTGGCTATAATGAAAGTTGTAGAATCATTCGGAAACATCCGAACCACCTAGGCCTACAGGTCGGATTCGATATCGCTTTTCACTTCGGGTGGACACAGTTATGGCTTGAGTCGAGAATTAATCAGAACTATAGGTGAGATTTCTTTCTCAAGTAAAGGAGGATAAGATATCTTTATCTACAAGTCTCTTTTTTAGTAGAGACCCTCCTGGACCAACCCTAGACACTCTAAGATCCTTTTTCAAACTAACATGTTACGAAGCTCCAGGCTTCRGCGGGTCACCATTACTTGACTTAGAAAGGCAAAGATGATAATCACGCTCCGATGTCGTAGGACTTGTAGCTCGGAAGTCCACCGGGTCAGTTTCTTTATCCTTCCAGTTTTGAGTGTCTTCATTAGTGGTGAAATTACAGAAAGCCAATAAGCTCAATTAGAGGACTGGAAAGAAGGAACTCAATAACTTCTTTCTATTAGTAATATGGGCTTCTAGATATAAGCAATTTACTTTGTACCTACTATTTTGTCTGGTTTTTGGTTCCTAGGCCGAGTGTGAATTCTTTCAAGGCAAGGGGCGGCCGGACAGTCTTGCTAAGAAACTAGATAGTTTGAACCCAAACGTAGATTCCTGCGTGAATGGATGGAAAATGAATTCTCCATATTTTTCTTGTTTAGGGAGGATATGATATAGTTCAAGAAAGAGTCGTCTCATTTCCTTACTTCTTCGTTTTTCAAAGAGGGGGCAGATGGGCCCTTGCTGAGATTCAGTCCTCCTATCATCTTGGAGTGAATAGGGCTTACGGAACAGAAACTGGGTTTGTTAAGAATCGATAGTCGTTGTCTGGACATACGAGTCACAACCGGTAATGAGCCGTAAGAAAGATGAGCAGAGCATTCCTTCCGCCGGCCTATTTCCTATCACCATCTACCTCAGCAGTTCGCCAGAAGAAAGGGTTTGGTCCTTTGTGTGGAGATTCAAATAGGAGGATTCGTCTCCCATCTCAACCAAATCTTGTCGAGCATTCGCACTATCCCTCATCTTGCCTTTAATGTTGAGAAGTGTGGTATTTACACTGTCACACACTTTATTTCCACATGTATAACTCATACTCAACGTCTGAAATCTAGCTCGCGGATATGAGAGATCAAAGAAAATCGACCGCTTCTTCCATACACTCTTCTCAGTAGCCTTCTTTTGGGTCTTTCCAAAGATAGTACTGATGTCCTTCACCGATCATAAATTTGCTCACCAGTAAGTGGTGTCGGCGCAATCACATCCTTCTGGCATCCATTAAAAGCTTTTTTCAATCTATGATATGGATGATCACATCTGAGCCACCTCCAATATCAAGTGCAAACAATTTTTTCCCCATGTTTTAGTTGTAGATAACTCGTGTCTTCTTCACATATAAAACATGTTACTATAACATCTCAAGTTTCCATATGCTGGAAAATTATTAATGGTACAGAATAAGAGAGCAAGCAACTTGAAACTTTGTCTTCGGTACCCATCAAACATGTCAACTCCATACTCCCACAACTTTCTCAAGTTTTCAATTAGAAGACTTAGATAAACATCTATGTCATTTCTGGGTTGTTTTGGACCCAAAATCATCATAAATAACAAAACAAATTTTCGTTTCATGCACAACAAAAGAGGTAGATTGTAAATTACAAGCAAGAAGTCCATGAACTATGTTGACTGCTTAAGTTACCGCATGGATTCATCCCATCCATAGAAAGTCTAAGCTTAAGGTTTCTTGCCTCACTCCCAAAATCTGGAAATAAACGATCAATTTTCTTCCACTAAGAAGAATTAATTGGATGTCGCAATTGGCCATCGCATTTCTCTCATCGGTATGTCATGTAAGGTTTTTCGCATCTTCTGGATTAGCAAACAATCATCTGAACTTAGGAATTATCGAAAGATACCATACCACTTTTGCTGGTGAACCTCACTTTGTGCTCTCAACACTACTACAATCACTAGACTTTTCTTTGTAACGTGATACCCCACACCTAGGGCAATTATGCAATGACTCGAACTCTTTTTGGTACAATATACAATCATTACGGTAAGCATGTATGTTCTTATATTCCATACCCATCGGACATAATATCTTCTTCGCCTCGTAGTGGCGGCTCGGCAGAGTGTTTTCTTCTGGAAGCATCTCCTTCAATAGTGCAAGCAATTCAGTGAAGACTTTATCACACCACCCATTTCTTGCCTTAATGTTGATTAGGCTTAACACTTGATTAACATGCTTTTGTCTTGATTTTCTTATATATTTTGTTAGTTTTTTAGTTATATTTGTTATCAGTTTTGGTATAAGTTGGAGAGATTGAGCATATTTCCGTATTATTGTATCTCTAGATTATTTTACCATGTTTTGATCGTAATTGATGCAATTGGATGAATCTTGCAAACCGTTGCAAGAACCGAGAGACGAAAACGAGCGATTCAGCGAAGAAGTAGCAATTTGCCTAATTATCGCTAGCTCCTACCGCTAAGCCCTTAGCAGTCCTATTACAACTATTTCAACCGTTGAAGGGCAACAGAGAGCTCCCAGAGTATGTTAACAGTGGCATTAGCGGTAGGCCTTACCATTAACCTAAAAGCTAAGTGCCAACAGAGACTGACAGAGACATGTTAACGGTGGGCTTAACGGTGGCCTTACCATTAGCCCTACTGTTAGGAAGCTTCAGAGAGACATTAACGGTCGGCTTACCGTTAGATCCACCATTAGGGAGGGATAGAGAGTTTTAGCAACAGGTTAACGGTAGCGTTAGCGGTAGCCCCTACTGCTAAGCTACCGGTAACAGGCCCAAAATCGTGAAAATTAAGGAAACTTTTGCTCCAAGTTTTGGAAACCTATATATACCCTTCTATAATTCATCAAGGGGGGTGCTTTGCACATTTTTAAGGTTCCGAGATGCAGAGAGAGCCCGATTCCACCCTCTGTTATGTAGATAGAAGATCCAAGTTTGCAAGTTCCGAAACTCCATTCCATCGTTTTTGATTTGTTCTTCAATCGAGATCGCTTACCTTTCTCTAGAATTGTTGGGTATTTACTAATTTTTCTAGATAATAATATGTACTCTAAACCTTTTTATTGCTTTCTAGATCAGTTCTTAGTTAATTCTAGATTCTAGACAGTTTGTTCTTTCTTTTTGAATCTTGAACTATTTGATGTTTGGTACTTTGGACTTCATAGTTAATATATATCGTAATCGTTTTCCTTTCAATTTCGTTTCGTTCATTCATGCTTGGTAATTCTAGTATTAGTTTCGTTTTTGATATTTACTTGCTCTTTCATCTCTAAGAACCCTAGTTCTTAGTTTTAGTTATTTTAGCTTTTAAATCCTATTTTCTTAGTTAGTCTAGTTCAATTAGAATTTATTAGTTTTCATTAATTGCTCTTGCTTTTCAATTCAGAGTTTATAAAATCAAAAATCTCAATTATATATGTTCTTGTGTGATATTATGATTAAACATTTCGATTGTCAGTTCCTCGAGAGATTCGACTCGAGTCAACTTACCAACCTACAAATGACTTCGTACTCTTGCAAGCAAACTTCTTAAAGATTGATAAACTTATTTATAAAAGTAGGTACGGAGAGTTCGATTCAAAATTTTGGCGTCGTTGCCGGGGAATAGGCAAAGGTTTTTACGATGTTCGTTCGTATTACTTTTTGTTTATCCGCCTATATGTATAATTGTTCTTGGTTTGCCACTCGATGCGTTGATGTTGTTTGTTGTTTATGCAAGGTCATAGAAGCCTAAAAGATGAGCTTACCCCATTTATCAATAGCATCGAATGCGTAGGGAGACCGAGACGACCCTTTCTTTCCTCCGACAGGAGTCCATCCGAAGTGACCCCAGCCACCATATCAAACATCCCACTTAATGGCGGCTGAGGAACCGGAGGAAGAGGATGAAGAACAAATGGTGGCCAAGGGAGAGGAAACGACAACCGCACTCCCCCTCATGATAAACCATACGGCATGCCAACCGATGATGACATGCACGTGAGAGACCAACAGAACGACATTCGGGATGAAGACCCACAAATTCTTGATCCTATTGACAACCAAGAGCACAACTAAGAGAATAACTAAGAGCATAACGAGGGCGAGGAATCGAGAGGACCCGAGATCCTCAAAGATGCAAATAACAGGGGGCCCAGCCCCAAGACAACCACCAAATCATGATGCCAGATAATCCTATCAACCAACCAAAGCACTTCCGGAACAGAGAAGAAGCTCGAGCCTTCAATGCTTGGGCAAATCAGGAGTTTGGGCGCAACCACATTGGTAACGGCGGGCCTATCCCCAAAACAACAAACGTAATAATGAAAATGAGAACCGAGAGCGAGAACCGCATCGTTTCTGAAATAGAGGAGAAGGACGACCTTACAATGCTTGGCAGAACGAAAATGCCCGTAAAGATGCATATGAGCATGAGAATTACAGGTATTATGAAGATGGTCAATATTACGAGAATCAGAAAGAGTATGGTGGATGGAGGGACTACGGAGGACGTCCAAATTTTGGTGGGGGATGAGCCCCCCGATATCTGAACGAACGCCGATAAGGCGACCTCGTGTGCCAACCATCTGTCCATACAGCTCAAACATAGTCTTAGGCCCCGCGGCCTGAGACTACGATTCAAAGTCCAGTCATGTTAGCCAGCTACTCGTTTTCTAAGGCATGCCAAACGAAGACTCGCTCGACTTCATTCGAGAGTTTTACACAGCAGTGTCTGGATTCCCAGCTCGAGGACTAAATGAAGGGCAGCTTAGAATAAGGTGCTTCCCAAGCAGTCTGAAGGAAAAATCAAAGCGGTGGCTTCTATCGTTGCAACCTAACTCCCTAACTCATTGGGATATGGTTTACAAGAAATTTATGGGCAGGTTTTACTTGGCCCAAACGATGACAAAGTTGAGGAGACAAATTACCAACTTCGAACAAATGGACGAGAATCATTCCACGAGGCATGGGAACGCTATAAGTGGATCCTCCATGCATGCCCGCATCACAACAACAGTCTCGAAATGGTCAACAACGATTTTCATAGGGGCTTGCTACCGAGCTATAAGCAACAAGTTGAAGCAAAAGCCGGTGATTTCGGAGACTTAACCGTAAAAGAAGCATGAGATCTATTCGAGTTAATGGGTGAGAAGTCGCAGCAGACGGGCTCTCGTCCTAGGAAGGTCAAAGTGAACGAAGTGTCAACTTCTCAAGAGGAGAATGATAAGATTGAGAAACTCACAAAGCAAGTCGCCTTGTTGACAAGCATGATAAAGCGAGAGGAGGAGCCGTCGTAACCTTCACATGAAACGTGTGGAATTTGTGGAGCATTTAGGCATGGAGCAAATGCATGTCAGGTGATGTCTGACGAAGACGAGGGCGATGAGGTGAACGCAGTTCAAAACTTACAGCCCAACAATAATTCTGGCCAAAAATTCACCAAGAACTATGATCCTTACTCAAACACATACAATCCCGAATTCCGTGATCATCCGAATTTCAAGTATGGCCCAGGGAACCCTAAATATGTGCCGATGCCCAAGAAAACTGATCCTCAATACCTAGCACCACTCCCACCAAACAAATATCCTATGAAAGGGAAAGCACGTACTCCATCTAAACTAGACGACCAGTTGTTGGTGTGGAAGCAAAATCAAGTAGCTAAGACCATTCGTAACTAGGATGGACTTGCGCAAGTAAATGTGAAGGTAGATGACCTTGCTAAGAGCGTGAAAGATTTGGAGACAATGATGGGTCAAATGACAGCTTCTATGGCTAAATTATTGAATGAGAAGGACAAATTTCCAAGTCAACCAGAGTAGGCTTTAGCTGTTCATGTTCTTCGTAATGGGAAGAAGATTGAAAATGGTGTAGTCGAGTAAGAGGAGGAAAGAGAAGCGGTGGCCCCTATGCCGACTCCAGTTCCATAAAAAGAAGGCACAACCAAATCGGTGGACTAGATCCATAAGTCACCAAATCGATATATCCCGAAATCCATTAAGGGGAAAATCCCAAACCAAACCCCTCCTCAAACGCCAATTGACGATCCCATTTAGTCCTCGAAGTCACATCCAGCGCAGAAACTGACCATGAATCGAGACCCAATTCCTTTTCCAAGTCGCCTACGTCCAACCAAAGAAAATAAAAAATTCATGGAGCTTTATAATTTGTTGAAGAATGTGAATATTAACTTTCCTCTTTTGGATGTGATTAAGACTATGCCAGCATATGTGAAGTTCTTCAAGGATCTTGCCACGAGAGATAGGCGTTTGGCGGCAGACCAACGAGTGGAGTTGACAAAAGAGGTTAGTGCGATCTGTAAGAAGTCGTTACCTCCAAAGTAAAAAGATCCCAGGAGATTTTTCATTACTATTTCACTTGGGAATGTGCAGACAGCGCGAGGAATGCTTGATCTTGGTGCCGGCATTAATTTGATGCCATATTCTCTCTATAAGCAATTTTATCTTGGGACTATGAAACCGACCACCATGCGACTTCAATTGGCCGATCGATCGATCAGGAACCTGATTAGCACATATTTGTCCTTATTTTTAGTAGGTTTATAGCTTGTTTTTCCTTTTGTTTTTGGTATAAGTTGGGTAGTTTAAGCTCGATTTTGTATATTTGTACTCTCAGCTTATTTTACCGCGTTTTGATCTAGATTGATGCAAATAAGTGATTATTTGTGGTTTTTCCACTTTACAGCTAAGTACCGGACGAGTTCGACACATAATTAGATGAAGTTGATACTCGCGAAATGGAGAACGAGCTTTCCAGTGAACGAGTAGCAAAAAGATAGAAGGAGACGGAGGAAACGCGCAGCCGCATTGACAGACGCGACCGTCGACGCGAGTCATGACTTGCGTCAGTCGACGCAGCGTCGACGCAACGTCGACGCTACTTGCTGAGGCGTCGATGTCGACGCATCTATGTCGACGCTACTTGCTGAAGCGTCGATGTCGACGCATCTATGTCGACGTAACGTCGATGCTACTTGCTGAAGCGTCGATGTCGACACATACCGTCGACGCACCCGCCCAGCCGACGCGCGCGCCAGGCAGCACCGACGCCGAGCACCAGCACGCATCAGTCGACG
>BMAC01000854.1:116906-168426 GCA_014905375.1 Phtheirospermum japonicum
AAGGGGATATAAAAGAAAAGAGAAAAAGAAAATAAGAAGGATGGTGAATTGTGTTAGTCATTGCCTACGCGTTAACGAAGGCTTGTGTCTATTATTTATTTTATTTTTGAGCCTATTGTTTAGAAGGCATGAGTTGTGTAAGAAGCGAGTTATGAGCTTCAATTGTTATTATGTGGTTTGAGCTTCAAGCCGGTTTAGAGTAAAGAGTTGGGAAATAGCCTATGTTTAAAGGCTATGTTATGAGTGTTTAGTGAGGTTTTTATTTTTGAACGAGGTGAAGCGTACTATAATAGGTTTGGTGAGTTATTGATCACGCTAGATCGTGAGTTAGCCACACGACTTATATATACCATACCCGTCCATTAAGCCTTACATTACAACCCGAAAAGACCTTTTCTGATTCTTTGTTCGACAACACACTTAATTTGTGATTGAAAAGAGATTGATTTTTGGTTCTTGTTTATTGTGCTTGCATTTGTATGATTTGAGCGTATACACGTCCTATGCAGAAAGTACTCGAGTGCTTGAGCGTTCACCCCTTTATATATTTCCTTTTTGTGAGGATGCATAAATTCAATTTTGAAGAGAAAATGTAATACGGGTGGAGTGTTTGAAGTTGCATCGCATGTACCTATATTTTCAAAATTAGTTAAGTAGCATAGCACGACTCATTGCTTGGACTGATTTTCATTTCTTACTATATTTTGAATTTATCGTTCGTTCGAGGACGAACAAACCAATTAAGCGTGGGGTAGTCGATTAGCACATATTTGTCCTTATTTTTAGTAGGTTTATAGCTTGTTTTTCCTTTTGTTTTTGGTATAAGTTGGGTAGTTTAAGCTCGATTTCGTATATTTGTACTCTCAGCTTATTTTACCGCGTTTTGATCTAGATTGATGCAAATAAAAGATTATTTATGGTTTTTCACTTTACAGCTAAGTACCAGATGAGTTCGGCACATAATTAGATGAAGTTGATACTCGCAAAATGGAGAACGAGCTTTCCGGTGAACGAGTAGCAAACAGATAGAAGGAGACGGAGGAAACGCACAGCCGCGTCGACTGACGCGACCATCGACGCTCCGTCGATGCGACTCATGACCTGCGTCAGTCGACGCAGCATCGATGCAACGTCGACGCTACTTGCTGAGGCGTCGATGTCGACGCATCTATGTCGACGCAACTTGCTGAAGCGTCGATGTCGACGCATCTATGTCGACGTAACGTCGACGCTACTTGATGAAGCGTCGATGTCGACACATACCGTCGACGCACCCGCCCAGCCAACGCGCACGCCAGGCAGCACCGACTCCGAGCACCAGCACGCGTCAGTCGACACACCGTCGACGCGACGGCCCAGAATCGGGAATTTTAGGGTTTCTTATGCTCCAAGTCAAGRGAAATCTATTTAAACCCTTCCAAGTCCCGCCCAAAACACACTCTCCTACCCRTATACACTGAATTCTTGATCGTAAGGTTCGAGAACAACACCATCCTCATCCCAATAACAACAAGTGATCAAGATTGAAGATTCGTGGATCACCAAGCTTCAACTGTCCGTTCGCGATCCGTTCTTCGACCAAGATCATTCACCCCTCCGGAGTAGCTGGAGAATTTACTACGCTTTCTAGTTTAATAAGTACTCTAAACCTTTATTTCGTTTTCGTTAGTTTAATTTATGCATTTAAGTAACTGCTTTTCAATAATTGTTCTTGAGTTGTTTGATACTTCGAACCTGAGATATTTTTGATACTGCAATTCGTAATCTTAGTTTAATTTGTGCTGGGTTATTATTCATGTTAGTTAATTCGTTTAGTTTTACTTAGATAATTGATGTTCGTTTATGCTAGTTAATCTTGTTTAAAGTACTTAGAATAATTTCTCTAGTTCAAGGTAGCTGAATTCAATTTCCTAGTTTGAATTATAGTTCTTTCGTTTTAAATTCCTTAGATAATCAAAACAATCAACCCCCCCCCCCCCCCCCCCCCAATGTATGTGAATTTAAGTTGAAACAAACTGTTTGAGAATTCCGATTGTATATTCCTCGAGAGACGACTCGAGTCAAGTTGCCAAATTACGCGCGACCCCGTTCTCTTGCGGGCAAGCTATTGATCTTTTGACAAATTTTCATAAGTAGGCAACACAAAAGCTTGAATCAGAACCCGTTGGGTATTGTTGAGGGTGTTTTGGTGTAAATTAGTTAGTTAGTAGTTCCGGTTGATTTTGTCATTTTGGATGTTGCCGAGGTGACGACTGAGAGTAAGGAACATACTATTTTGTTGGGTCGTCCGTTTATGTCTACTTCTCATGCAGTGATAGATGTGAATAAGGGTAGGATGGTTATGTCAGTTCTTGGTGAGTGGGTAACATTTTCACTGATAGATATCAATAATACTCCTTCTTCATTCATGAGAGAGGAGTGTTCATTTGATGATCCAATTGAATCTTGCATCCATGAGCTTTAAAGAATTACTATTTTGGATGAGTCGGACGTCGAGGACGAAAAAGATTTTCTGAGTGGGGAGGAGATAGCTAAATTACTTGGGGCTGATTTTCGTGAAATTGAAGCTAGCCTCGAAGATATTAATGTTGAACTGTGCGAGATCTATAATGCACCCGAGCTCGAACTGAAAGTAAAGTTGAGACCACTAACTAGTCATTTAAAGTACGCTTCCCTCGAGTGCAACGAAAATTGATCGCCTGAACTCTCATCGAGCAAGCGATGTTAAAAGATTTTCTTCTTGGGAGGCAACCCAAGCGTTTGTTTTCTTTTTTTTTCTTTTTCTTTATTTTATTTTCTATATATATATTATTTAGTTGAGTTAATTGTTGTGGTACATTGATGCGTGTGTTGATGTGCAGAAGTTAAGAGAATTAGCCAATTTTGGAGACCTAATGGTAGGTTAGCGGTAGCTCCTACCGTTAACCCTACCGTTAGCGTACTGCTCAGGCTTAACGATGAATATCAACTGCTAAGGGTACCACTAACTTCAAACAAAGACTCTTAACGGTGGCCTAGCGGTAGCCTCAATCGCTAAGGCTACTGTTAGCTAGAAACTAAGAGATTTTACGGTAGCTTAGGCGGTAGGACCAACCGCTAAGGCTACTGTTAACGACAAATAGAGACTATTTAGCGATAGGGTTAGCGGTAGCTCCAACCACTAAGCTACCGCTAACGCATTTAAAGACCGGCCCGATATAAAAACTATAACTTGGAGAAATTCGGAGGCCTTGGTTATTTTGTTCAAAACCGCTACGGAACAGCACCAACTCACAAATTCCATCACAATGTCTCAACCAACCGCATATTATAATCCATCGCACTCCGGCGAATACAAACCACATTACGGTGCACCTCTTGAACACGTCGCCTCCTGACGTGTTTTGGTCGCATTTCGGCCAATTTATTCACAGAAACCAAAGTGCAAGACGACGACCCTCTTCTCGACAATTGGGTAAGCATGGCTTGAATCTTGAATTCGATTTGAACTGCTTGGGTTGAGCTTGCAGGATTTGTGTGAAATTTGTTTGGATTTGGGTTGAGAATTCAGTTGATTCAATTTCTGCACGAAAGGTGTTCGAAAAAAGGCTTAGTGGTAGCACTAACTGTTACAGAGACCGTTAACCCTTAGCGGTGACACCTACCTATCCAAACCGTTAGCAGCTTCTATCGCTTGATTTTCCCGATCTTTCCCCGTCAACCGAGGTAGCATTCCAACCCAATTCGAGCCGCAGTCCGGCAACCATTACTCGACTCAATTTGGTGAATTTCGACTTTGATCCGCAATCTGGCTAATTTTATTTACTCAATTCTGGAAATATGTCGTCATCTCAGCCCTCGAATAAGCGTAAAAATGTGGAGAAGAGAGTGGGGGGCCAAGTTTAGGGTCTATGATTCCGAAGTCGACTTGTATAATTCATTGACGAATCGGATGATTATTCGATCGGTTACTATAGATATCGAGCATTGGCTTCACATGGCCGCCTAAAATGATCCCTTCGTCGAGCATTTCGTACACTATATCCGAGACCTCGGCTGTGTTGAATGGGCTTGACTCCGAGTTAAGGCTTACGAGCATTTGATGCTCGAATTTTAAACGACCTACGAGATATTGGCCGACTTTACGTTGATGTATCATTTTGGGGGCACGAAGCACACTTTTAGTGCCGAGGCGATTGAGGCGTACTTTGATATTAATGGGAGAATGACTCTGTATGAACACGACAAGGAGTATAATGAATGATGTTTCTAGGAGGAGATCAAGCTCCCGGGTGTGGAGGCGAGGAACCAATATCCTCTTACTATGGTTCAAGATAACGCGCTCCATGCAGTGTATCGTCTCCTCTCAAGATGCGTGCTCGGCAAGGAAGAGCCGACACTGATGAACAAGGATGAGCTGTACACCATGTGGTGCATGAAGTGGGGGAAGCCGATTCAGATATACCCTCTCATTTTACGCAAGAATTTCCAAAAATGGGCAGCGAGAGGCCCGTTCCACTTTCCCACGACACTTTTATCACTGGGCTAGCTACGATGTGCGGGTACGCACCAAAGAAAGACGACGTTAGCTTTGATCCTCAGTCGTTGATATTTTCGATGAGGATAATACGTCTTCCTGCGAAACCCAAGGGGATTTCAAAGCCCGTGATGAAATTGTGGGACTTGGTGGAGCGTGATAGGGAGGGTGATGACGGTAGCCGTGCTGGGACAAATGAGGATACTGGGACTGCTGTCAAAACTGCCACTGGGACTCCCGTTGAGTCTGATGACGAGGGAGAAACCGAGTCATCTCGATTCAGAAGAGCTGATTTCGATGCCTATCTGACCGACTATGCAGGTTTTAAGACGAACGTCTACGATAGGTTATCTATCATGGAGGACGACGCTCGGTGGCTAGGAAGGATGCTCGCTATGCTCGTGATATTAGAAATAGGAATCATGAGCTTTTGACGGCCTTGACGGCCAACTTCGCCCAGTTCCAGGTGGACATGATGGGTCATTGGCCAATTGCTCCTCCCCCTGATCCGATGGACATCATTCCATACCAGGGCCCCTCTGATGACGTGCCACCGGGCACTTGAGTGAGGCAGGATGATTGGTTGTTGTTGTATCTTTTATTGCTTTTCGTTTTCTAAAAAAATCAAAAAATCAAGAAATTACCAAAAAAAAAGTTTGTTTGTTTGTTTTTTTATTTTATTTTCGTTTGTTTTTGTAGTTTTTAATCAAGACGATCGACATCACGTGATTCGAGATGCGGCGACGATTGCACAATTCTGATGGAGCAGCTCGACTATTTAGTCTTCAGTGATGTTTTTCTTACTCTTTTCCTCTTTTGATTTGTTCCTTATACGTATTTATGGAAATTCGGAGATTGCCGAATTTATAGAGAGGGGGAGGGTGGTAGTCGAATAGTGATTTGTATTGTTAATAATTGTGCAATTTGATGCGTGGTTCTGTAATAACTAGTAATTGAATGTGATTGATTGCTATTCCTGCGCGTTATTGTGTTTGTCTGGTTTATCCTGTCAAATATAACTATGTGTGTACATAAATTTTTCAAAATTATTATTTATATATTGTAAAATGGTACTTGGACGCAAATGATTTTGCAAAACCTTAAAAGCAGCGTCAATTCAAAGTCTTTTCATGTAAAAGCCTGTGAGTAGCCTAAGTGTTTATCATCTTTGCATGCACTTGAGTGACATCTGTTTTGAGATCTCATTGAAATTGCAGTATGTAGTTAGCTTTGAATATGACGATTAAGCACAGAAATTACCCTTATTTTGGGCATATCCATATATATCAGCCACTATAAATTTGGAATGATCCCCTTATAGCCAAATAATCCATTCTCTATATCCATGGGTGTTTATGAGTTCATTCCTACGTCATTAATAGCGTGGGGTAAGAGTTAATTATTTTTGTTGGTTATTTGTGTTTTGGAATTTTGGTCAGGGATTTATGAAAAGTTTGTAATAAGTGTTAAGGATCACCATCCTTTAAATGAAATAAATATAAATAAATAAATAAAAGAATAAAGAGGATGGTGAATCTTTTTGAGTTGTTGCTTATGCTTATAAAGGCTTGTGTTTTGTTGATTTTATTTTGACGCCTAATGTTTAAGAGGCACGAGTTGAATTTGAAAGAGAATCATATCATAAGCTTCTAAATTGTTAAATGGTTTATTTAGAAGTCATTTTTGGGTTTCGAGTTGAGAAATAACCTAAGTTTAAAGGCTACGCTATGAGAGTTAAGTGAGGTTTCGTTTGAACGAGGTGAAGCACATTGCTTCGTGATTAGAATAGTTTGGTGAGTTATTGATCACGTTAGATCTTGAGTTAGCCACATGACTTATATATTCCATACCTGTCCAAAGAGCCTACATTACAACCCGAAAAGATCTTTTCCGGTTCTTTGTTAGTTACACAAACTTATGCGATGGATAAGTTTTTGATTTTTAGTACTTGTTTATTGTGCATGTATTTTGTTGATTTGAGCGTATACACATCCCATTATATAAAAAAAACACTTGAGTGCTTTTGAGCGTGCACATATATATTATCCTTAATGAGGATGCATGATTTTGTTTTTGGAGCGACAATGTAATAAGGGTCGAGCGTTTGAGTTTGCATTGCAGTTATCTATATTTTCAAAACTATTTATGTAGCATGGCACAACTCTTTGCTTGATCTTATTTTCATACTTGTTATTCTTTGAAATTATCGTTTGTTCGAGGACGAACAAACCAATAAAGCGTGGGGTAGTTGATTAACATGCTTTTGTCTTGATCTTTGTATATATTTGGTTAGTGTTTTAGTTAGATTAGTTATCAATTTTGGTATAAGTTTGATAGATGGAGCATATTTCCATAATTTTGTATCTCCAGCTTATTTTACCGTGTTTTGATCGTAATCAATACAATTGGGTGATTATTCTATGTTTTTCCCATACATCTAAGTAGTCGAAGGAGTTCAGCACTAAATGAATGAAGCTTGCAAACCGTTGCAAGAACCGAGAGATGAAAACGAGCAATTCGGCGAAGAAGTAGCAAATTCGCCTACTTAATGGTAGGCTTAGCGGTAGCTCCTACCGCTAAGCCCTTAGCGGTTCTCTTACCACTATTTCAACTATTGAAGGGCAATAGAGAGCTCCCAGAGTATGTTAGCGGTGGCATTAGCGGTAGGCCTTACCGTTAACCTAACCGCTAAGTGCCAATAGAGACCGACAGAAACATGTTAACATTGGCCTTACCGTTAGCCCTACCGTAGGAGGCTTCAGAGAGATGTTAACGGTCGACTTATCGTTAGAGCCACCATTAGGGACGGACAGAGAGTTTCAGCAACAGGTTAACGGTAGCGTTAGCGGTAGCCCCTACCGCTAAGCTACCGCTAACGTGCCCAGAATCGTGAAAATTAAGGAAACTTTTGCTCTAAGTTTTGGAAACCTATATATACCCTTATATAATTCATCAAGGGGGACGCTTTACACATTCCTAAGGTTTTGAGACGCAGAGAGAGCCCGCTTCCATCCTCTGTTATGTAGATACAAGATCAAGATAGAAGATCCAAGTTCACAAGTTCCGAAACTCCATTCCATCATTTATGATTTGTTCTTCGATTGAGATCGCTTAAATTTATCCGGAATAGCTGGGGATTTACTGCTTTTTCTAGATAATAATAATTACTCTAAACCTTTTTATTGCTTTCTAATTCTAATTCTAGATAATTTGTTCTTTCTTTTTATCTCTCTAAATCTTGAACTATTCGATCGTAATCGTTTTCCTTTCAATTTCGTTCCGTTCATTCATGCTTGGTAATTCTAGTATTAGTTTCGTTTATGATATTTACTTGCTCTTTCATCTCAAAGAACCCTAGTTCATAGTTTTAGTTATTTTAGCTCTTAAACCCTAGTTTCTTAGTTAGTCTAGTTCAATTAGAATTTATTAGTTTTCATTAATTACTCTTGCTTTTCAATTCATAGTTTATAAAATCAAAAAACTCAATTATACATGTTCTTGTGTGATATTGTGATTAAACAAACATCCAAAATTTCGATTGTCAGTTCATCGAATCAACTTACCAACCTACAAGTGACCTCGTACTCTTGCGAGCAAACTTTTAAAGCTTGACAAATTTATTTATGAAAGTAGGTATGGAAAGTTCGATTCAACACTGTTGATAAGCGTATGAATTTTTTAGTCCCTAGATACAAAGGTGTCCCGTAATCACTTTTCAAGATGTCGTGCACATGTGCTTCCTGAAAGGATTCTTGACCAACATCGCGAATCATGTCCTCGAATTGATCGTCAGCATCTACATGAGTTTTCTCGACAGAAGCTTGCGTAGTCTGCTCGATTGGAATGTATAATACTTCACCATGCCATGTCCACACTGTATAATTCTTATTTATTCCATCACAAAGAAGATATTCCCGGATCTTGTAGGCTTCATGTCGTCTCCCATTCAAATAATTGATACAAGGACACAAAAACTTGTCACCAGGTTCTAATTGATTTTGTTTAGCAAATTCTAAGAAAAAACTCAACTCCATTTTCATACTCTTCACTTATGCGACTTGCATTCATCCAACTTCGATCCATCTCTTGTAGAATTAAGGAAATATAGAAAAAAGTTAGTCAAACTCTTTTCTTGTATTTTTAAACTTAGTAAAAGAGGGATTCAAATGAGAAATTCAAATAGAGAAAAAGAAGAGGAGAGTGGGTGAGGATAAAAAGGGATGGAGAAGCTAGAAAATTGGAGAGCTGGAAATCGAGCAGGATGGCTATTGATGGTTCATGTTTGGAGAAATAAACTAAATATCAGAACTATAATCGTAGTCTTGATTATTGATATTGGTGTAATATTGTATTTTAAATTAGTAAGAATTCTTTGAATTTTTGTTGTTTTCAGAATTCTATAATTACAAGGAATAGATGTCAATGGCTGTAAATATCAACGTCTTGTGATTATACTATTATTTCTATTTTTTGTATACTTTACTTTATTTTCAAATACACTTTATCTTATTTTCAAATAGAGCTACAAATATATCTTTATTTTGTACAAAATAAATACTTTCTAATATTATTAGTATTTATTCCAATATTTTTTTTTTCAAGAAATAATTGGACACCAAACTAGCTAGTAAGCATATAATGGCATAAAGCTTTAACAACTAATATGAAAGAGGAAAAGGAAAAGGCCTTACCAATAAGGGGAACAAAGTGAAAGCCTGCGTGCCAAGAGAGAATGGAAATGACCAGAGGATTGGTTCAAACCAACAACTGCACCGTAATTAAAAATCAATTGAAGTTCGAGCTAAAAAAAGAAATTTATGGCATGTAAACACACTAAACTTTTGTTATGTTTGGAAATTTTATATCCTACTGCCATCATTAACTGCCCCTATGCAAAACTAATTAAGTCAATTTTACTACACTTAAGCGGAAATAGTTGAGAATAAAAGGTTGGTAACATTTGCAAATAAAAGTTGGAAATGGATTAATGATTATTGGAATAATTAATCTAAATACGAATAATTATCCCTTGAGATTTTTCTTAATTACAAAAAAAGCCAATTATCTTTGAAAATGCAAATACCCCCTCAAGATTTGCATTTTCTTCAATAAGGGTGCAATAAGCTTTTTAAAAAACTCAAAATAAAATATAATATTGTAAAATAAATTCATGGTCTATAAAAATATAATAAGTTTTAATAATTCTGAAAGTTCAAAAAAAACATAAAAATTATTATAAAAAAAATATTACAAAAATATAAAATAAATATTAAGAAAATATGAAATAACTGTAAGAATTTATAAGTAATTTTTAATATTTAAGTTTGAGAAAAATATATTTTCCCCCATAACAGGTTTTATATTATATTTCTTATCATTTATTGATTTTTTTTGTTTTGTGTTCTTGTTTTTAATAATATTTCTATTTTTTTAGCTTTCAGATTTAAGAAATAGTTTAACTATAAGTTTTTATGATTTTTATATGTTTTTATAAATTATATTTAGCACTATTTACATAATTTTATAATAGTTATATTTGTTTTTATGTTTTGTGGTCTTTAAATATTGTAAATAATTATTTATATTTTTAATGCTTTTTTACTAATTTGATAATAATTTTTTTATTAATCTTATATTATTTATATATTTTAGTTTTTTAATTTCAAATTTATTAAATAAGTATTTAAATGTATTTAATTATATTTTATCCTCCAAAGGACCAAAATTGTATGAGGTGTTACAAAACAACTAAAATCTTGGCATTGAGGGTCAAACTGCAAATTACGCATAATTCGTATGATGGTTTGTCGCAAATAATAGTTTGTATGATAAATTATTTAAAAAGAAAAATACAATTGTTTGGTGGGAAAAAAGTAATTACCTCTTACAATAATGATAGGCCGTATTAATCTTTGGTATTTTTTTATCTTTTGAGTTCTTGTCTATGTCATGGTGCCACAACTTTTGTAGTTTACATCCACAAGTCTATTTACAGTCACTATCAAAATTTTCGTAGTACATTTACAAATTTAAATTTATAACGTGGGTACAATTACTTTTATATTAGTTATTACACCGAAATTATTTTTTATTTATTTTTTACAAAACAAACTTTACATTCGACTTTACTGTGATTTTTTCTTTTGTTGGCTTGAACCTTTCTTTTTAGGCCACGTTCATCAAAATTAATTTAAAAAATATCTTGTTTTGTAATTGAATAAGTTATGTGATTAAAATTACAGGTGATTGTCTATGTTCAATTGGTGGTATTACACCTATCACTATTTAAGGAGATGATGTAATGATATATTATGGTTCATATGTTTTACTTTTATGAAATTCTTATAAATAAGCTTAGTTGTGTTAGTTACTTTTTATTATCTGGTAGTCTAAACAGGCTCATTTACCTTGCAAAGAGGTTCATTTTAGTGACTTGGGTTTAGTTTTGTTCCAGATCGACTCGTTGGTCTGGTTCAAGACCGAAAACACTAGTATATAATGAGAAAGTGTAAATTTTTTAATTAATTCAACTATTATAGAATAACACAGCTTATTTAACTGCATACGATTTTTTAAATATTAACATGACTTTGGTGACCAATGTAAAAAATGTCCAACTTGTATACTTTACTGGTTTAAATAAGTTAAAATTAATTTGACATATATGGTAATTATATGGAACTATGTGTTTCAATCGAATCAACTCAATTTTTTTGTCGATAACTATTAAATAAACACTATAGTCTTAAAAATTTTAAACAATTCAATGTGTGTTTTTAATAAATGTATATATTTGAATCAAAATGTATAAATAGGTTGTTTTATTTCTTACTTTACTAAATTACATTATTAAAAGAAAATAAATCTAATTATACAATAAATGTTAGTTATGTGCATTTAATTCTTTTAGGAGGGAAAACATATATGGCTTGCACATTTTATCCAAGTGATATTACATGTTAATATATGAGAAAACTTGTTATAAGATTTTCAATTTGTCTTTGAATACAAGACTAAACAATAAGATGCTCTCAATGATCAAAATACTTTTTTATTAAATTTTGAAAATGTAATATATAAAAGTGACTAATATAATTGTTTCACGACCAACTAAACGGGAGAGCCTAAAATAATTGGTATGTGAGAAAATGAGTTAAATTTTAATTAGACGTATAATGTATTTTACAAAAAGTTATTTCATAATATATAAATGTGGAGTTATTTACCTTCGATTTGTTTTAATTTTGCTTATGTTGACCAACAAAAATCATAACCCGTGTATTTTAGGTTGTTATATTATATTAATAAATTAATAATACTACACTTACATCGAATGAATCTACACCGTTCATTTCAATCTATTTCGTGCATCGCACGAGTTAAACACTAATTATTATTTAATTTAAGTAAAGTCATAACTATTATAATTGATGTATTTAATCTATCTAGTTTTTGTGCAGTACAAGCTTACTTGCCAATACTACATTTGAAACACGTACATTTATGGTAATTAAGAATATAGGTGAACATTTAACATATATTGTCTTGATTATAAAGAATAAAACTCATATTATGCTTTAGAAATTTGACATAAATTTTGAAATTTGTGATTATTTGTGAATACCTTTGATATTTAGGCCAAAACACCATGAGTCCTAATTTTTAATAGGCGAGAAAGTGATTCATTTTGTGCTTGGCTTACTTAATTAGTGCAACATCGATAGTGAAGTAAACTGGAATAATTCCCATATAGCTCATTAGATCATGATTAATTTCCAAAAAATGTCCAACTTTATTTCATTCCATTTAAAATAAATACTATAAATCACCAATGAATATTTTGGTGATGGCGTGGACTGCTATATACATAAAAGAATTACAGGAGATACTACAATATCAAAAAGATACAACAATATCTCTCAACTAAGAGGGAGATAAAAATGGAAAATCAAAGAATATTTTCTAAAAATATATACGATCAATGGCTTTAACTATTAGCCTTATCACACACACACACACACCCGTCAAGCGTTGCGTGGGACAGAGACAAACGCGAAGCTTGGAACGAAATGAGTGGATAGCTTACCCGAGGAGACGATCTCACGAACAAAGTGATAATCAATATCAATATGTTTAGCCCTCTTGTGTGCCACATGATTTTAACTCAGAAAGATGGTGCCCTTGTTGTCACACAAGAGAATAGGTCGAGAAGCCGGAAGAGATCGGATTTCATGAAGCAATTTCGTAACCCAAACCAATTTTGCCGCTGCATTAGCCATAGCACGATATTCGGACTCACAACTGGAACGGGCAACAGTGGGTAGTTTCTTGGCACTCCAAGAAACGAGATTGCCCCCAAGGAAATGTGAAATGATATGTCTCAATACATCGAGCCCAGTCAGCATCTGAATAACCTAAGATGAAAAAATCCGAATTTCTTTTGAAAGAAAGGCCATAGTGCACAGTACCCTTGACATAGCAGAGGATCCTTTTTACTGCCAAAAAATGATCATCCGTAGGCGAGTGAAGGAGTTGACTGACCAAGTTAACTGCATAGGAAAGTTCTGGACGAGTAATGGTCAAATATTGGAGAAGGCCAAACAGAGACCTGTACGAAGTGGGATCACGAAACGGAGAGCCGTCACGAAGAAGTGATTCTCCTACTGCCAAAGGAGTGGAAACAGGTTTAGCATCCAACAAGTCATCACGGTCAAGTATGTCATGTGCATATTTTGCCTGCCCAACAAATAGACCATTGGAAGTGTATGATACTTTAATCCCAAGACCAAGGTCTTTAATGGCAAACTCACGATGTGTACGAGAGATAAGACTTTGAAGTAACGTGAATTCATTCCCTATAACAATAATGTCATCCACGTACAGATACAAATAAATGATAGAGGTACCTTTGTGGAAATGAAAGAGAGAAGAGTCACAACGACTTTGAAGAAAACCAAGGCTCGATAAAAATGTGTTGAACCTCTGGAACCAGGCAAGAGGAGCTTGACGAAGGCCATATATAGCCTTGTTCAATTGACAAACATGGTCAGGAAACCGTGGATCAAGAAAACAAGAGGGTTGAGCCATAAATACGGGTTTGTCAAGGACACCGTGAAGAAATGTATGTTGAACGGAAAGACATAAGATAATTCAGACAGTAGCAGCTTTAACAACTGGACTAAAAGTATGATGGAAGTCAGTGTTGGGAATCTGTGTAAATCCTTGAGCAATGAGACGAGATTTATGACGCATAATGGATCAGCATGAAATTTTGTACGAAAGACCCATTTCGAACCAATGATGTTTGTGCTAGAGGGACGTGGCACCAGGTTCCAAGTGTTGTTCGAACGAAGAGCGTCAATTTCATCTTGCACAGCAGCAAGCCACTCGAAATGCTTTGTTGCAGAATTAAAACCATGAGGCTCATAAGTGGCAACAAGTGTTAAAATAAGAGTCATGGATGTTAAGTTACAGGGTAACGAGGATTAAAAATACCAGCCCGTGCCCTGGTGACCATCGTATGACATTCGGTAGGAGGCCTGATGATAGGCGTAACTGAGGTAGAGGTCGAGGTGGATAGAGGAGTCTCGGTTGAAACTTTTGTAGTATCATCCGACCGGAGTTGTGGATGAGTCTGGTCGGATACGTTGTCAGATAACCCTTCTGTATTACCATTCGACCGGAGTGGTGCATTTGTCAGGTCGAATACATCGTCAGGTAAACCTTCTGTATTACCATCTAATCGGAGTGGTTCATGGGTCCGGTCGGATACATCATCAGTTAAACCTTCTGTATTACCATCCGACTGGATTATAGCAGGTGTCCGGTCGGATACATCATCAATAGGGTCTGGAAGAATGCACACAGGCTTAACGGCAGGAGTAAGATTATGCTTCAGCGACGAAGTAAGCTGTCTAGGTTGAGTAGCTGGTAAGATGCAGGCCGTAGTATCCAAGAAAATTGAGAGGTCCAAATCCGAACCTGGAAGTTGTAGACGAGGACCGATAGAATGGAAAGCACTATTCGTCAATTTGAGCATGGCGAGTGGTGAAGACTTTCAATGAGTTGGGATCATAACAACGAAAAACTTTGTAGATGCTGCTATAACCCAAGAAAATACAAGGAAGATTGCAAGGTTCCAATTTATTAGTAGCATAATCTTGAAAATAGGGAAACACGCGACACCCAAAAGGTTTAAATGTGGCATAATTCGGAACATAACCAAATAAAAGTTTAAAGGGAGAAGTGTTATGGAGAAGTGAGTAAGGCAGTTTGTTAATGACAAAAACGGCAGTATCAAAAGTATTGAACCAAAGAGGTGCAGGAGCATGAGCATGAAATAACATGGATAATCTAGTTTCAGATATGTGACAATGCTTATGTTCGGCCCTAACATTTTACTAAGGCGTATAGGGACAAGAAACTTGATGGTGAACTCCATGTAAATTCATAAAATCACGTACTTTCGAGTTCACAAATTCAGTGCCAGCATCGCTTTGGAAAACCTAGATTTTTCGGGAAAATTGAGTGCAGACAAATGCATGAAAACTAACCAGGACATCATAAAACTCATTCTTAGTACGTACACTACTACAGAAAACCCCCAACAACATCGGTTGTTTTTGCTAATAGGCATCGGTTTTACAACCGATGCCTATTAGATCGACGCCTATAATCTGAACTTTAGGCATCGGTTGTAAAACCGATGCCTATAATAGACATATGCATCGGTTGTTTGACCATAACTGATGCATATAGTCATCACAAGCCGATGCCTAATGTCCATATACAGTCACCAAAGGCATCGGTTACTGTGAAACAACCGATGCCTATAGTGGCACTATAGGAATCGGTTTCACTTTAAACCGATGCCTAATTTTCACTACACGCATCGGTTCTTTCCAAAATAACCGATGCCTATAGTGTAGCTATAGACATCAATTTTATTCTACAACCGATGCCTAATGTCCTCTAAGGCATTGGTTATTGGAAAATAACCGATGTCTGAAGGTGAACTATAGGCATCGGTTTTTGAATACAAATCGATGCCTATAGGTACACTATAGGCATCGGTTTTTGTTCTTTAAAAACCGATGCCTAATGTGCTCTGAAGGCACCGATTGTTGACAACACAACCGATACTTATAGTTTTCCTTTAGGCATCAACTTTGAGATGCAACCGATGCTTAATGTCTACGTATACGCATCGGTTTTTTTGAAAGCACCGGTGCCTCGTGGCGAGATTTAGGCATCGGTTTGTATCTCACAACCGATGCGTACATGTTAACTATAGGCATCGGTTTCTTGTCTACAACAACCGATGCCTATAGTGTCCTATAGGCATCGGTCGTTGTTGAGTAACCGATATCGATTTTTTAAGTATATGCATCGGGTTTTTTGTCAAGAACCGATGTATATAACAATGTTAAAAATCGATGCCTAAATCTTATTATATGCATCGATTTGCACAAACTTTTTGATAAAAATCTTTCAGAATTTCAAAAATATTATTTTAAAACCTGTCCAGAAAATTGATAATTACCATTTGCAAAAAAATAATTTAATAAAAAAAGCATTCTATTCAATAATAAATAATTCAAATGCAGAAATTCCCATCCTATCTAATAAAACTCAAGTAGAACTAATTATTTTCATCGCACAAGTATAGCAAACAAACCCCAACCTCATAGAATCATGTTCAACAGCACAAAGCTCATAAATAAAAAGCATCTCGTTTCATTCCAAAGGAGAATCCCCAAAGCCTTTCCTCCATTCTTGTGTTGAAGTTTGGCTCCGAACAATGATTAACATGAATTTGTCTTTATTTTAGTTAGTATTTTAGTTCGTTTTATTATTGTTTTCGGTGAAAGTTGGATAGATTGAGCATATTTTTGTATTTTCTTATCTCCAATTTATTTTATTATATTTTAATTATAATTAATTAATTTTATGTTTATTTTAGGTATTTATAAGTATTTGAGTTTGGATTTAGTCAAGGATGGGCAAACGAGTAGAGTCTCAGTGAAAACGGACCGCGATTTGAAGAATTTGAAGTTGCCGATTATCTATAACGGTTTTCCATATGAAACCATTATAGTATCCTGCCGAGCACTGCCGACCAAGCCTGCCGAGCGCTGCCGACTACTGCCTACGTCGCTCGACCGGTCCGCCCGCGTCGACAAATTTACGTCAGTTGACAGAACCGTTATAGAAACCCTGATCGACGCCAATGCCCCCAAACTCTCTGTCACGTCAATCCGAACTGCGTCGATCGACGCCAGGTCAATGCGACTGCCCATAAAATGCATTTTTGAGGGTTTCTTGCTACCTAAGACTTCCCACAACTATAAATACCCTATGTATTTCATTTTTTTACATACATAATCATATTTTTAGGGTTTTAAGGCCTCTTAGGGGCTGACAACCCCAACGAGTGCCCTTCGATTTCTTAGTTTCTCTTAATAATTCTTAGTTTTAGATTCTTAGACTTTAGATTAATTTAGATTCAAGATTTCGTCGTGGAACGCTGCAATTTTCTTCGTTTAATTAGTAAGTACTTATCTCTTATGCTCTTTAATTTAGTTCACATGCTTTCAATTAGTTTAATTAAATCTCTTAGAATAATTATTATTTCCATGACGAATTGTGATTATGATTGTGTTGGGATTGTGATGTTGAGATTGATGATTATTGGTAGATAGATCTAATGGGTCTAGAGCCTAGATTCGTTGTGAGCCATCAATTGGGTTTTCCCAAGAGGTCGTGGAGACGAATCAAAGCTCTAGAACCCTAGTTTTCTTAAATTGTTTTATAAGTCTTTTAATTAATTTAAATGAATTCTAGATTTAATTGTTCTTAGATAATTTAATCTTACTTTTAGATAATTAATTCTTAGTTTAAATGATCTTAGACTTAATTAATTAGTTCATAGTTTAGATAATCTAGATTTAATTAATTTTAGTTCTTAAAACTCTCAAACAAAACCCCCCTTGTTCGCATATTTAGATTATTTATTTTTATTATTTTCTCATTCGTGAAAAAAAAACATAAGAGGAACTTCGGAATCTAGCTTTCCTTTGAGATCGACACGAGTCAACTTACTCACCTACAAGTGATCCCGTACTCTTGCGGGCGAACTTTTTAAAATTGACAACTTTAAATAAAAGTAGGTGCAAAAAGTTCGAATCAAACAACACCTCGTTCTTGAATTCCAACTCTGAATCCTTAGACAACCTCTTTTCTGCTATTTGTCTGCCACTCCATGCTTTTCCCTGTGAATGAATAAAAGTCACATTATTAAGTAAGAAAAATCCAGAGGAAAATCCACCGATGTCCTCATAATGTTCTGCACCAAGTTACAAAATAAATTACTTAATAACTAAGAAAAAGTAATTAAAACTGAGAAATATATACGGAGTAATGTTTTCTGCCCATATCTCACGAACTTCGTCGAGTGTTTCTTGCTCGTATGGTTCAACTCCAAATGAGTCCTAAACAATCCGATTCAAAATTAATTTGTCATTTTAAATATGAAGTTTAGGTTTGGAGTTTAAAAAATCTTCAGTAAATTTTTACTACTTAAAAAAATGAGTTTGCACGTACCTTGTTTAATGAAGAATGGACACTGACCCGTATGCAAATGTCATACATATATCTCATGACATAATATACACACTCATTGCCTCCTCGTTGTTGATGACACTACAAGAATCATATGAAAGCAGATCAATATTCCCCTATCAATCTATCGGTGAGTCAAAATGAAATGGGTCGAAGAACTTTACTAACTTGCCTTCTAGGGTAACCGATATACTATTTTATTAAAAATACCTTAARAAATAACTTACCGGCAGATTAATCCACCCCATGTTTCTTCCTCTTCTTCCTTTTGTTGACATGTAGGTCCGAACTGACCTGCAAATAGTAATCATTGCACTCAAGCAGTTAATTAACACGCAAAGTATTAGTGTGAATAAACAATAAGAAATTATTACATATATATTAAACATTTACAGTTTTAAAACCAAAAAATGAGCGGATGAACCACCCAATCTTATATTACATCCAATGAAAAACTTCAAGCGGTTTTATGAGAGTAGGATATAGAAAGAATCTGGTTGTGGAAAATAGCAAAATTACATTAATGCTATGAAACAACTTGCCCATGAAAATCGCCCACAAAAAAGAATCACTACATTACTTTGACAATAAGGACCTCAAAGTGACTTGTTTTTTATGATATTATTGTAAAAAATGACAGGAAGTTACCTTTTCAAAAAAGAAGAGACACAAATATAGGGGGAAAATTTACGTACGTATTAACATGTGTCTTGATATACAAGTACCTCTTGTGTCCCTTCGGATCTAAAATAGAAACCTGATTCTTCCTGGGACATATCACTAGCAGCACCCAGTGGTCACTACACATTTTCATAAGCACAAAGATTAACTATCTTTATAAATTATAATAATTGTAAAGGAGTAAAGGAAAAAATAACAAGAAATAGTAATTTGCTCGTCTAGGTATGGTGCTAGAATGAATGTCCTGCTAAACATTTCACCTAAGGCATCACTTATGTACGTCGTCATAGCAGTCGAGTCATTTAATATACTTTTCTTGCAAATCTTCGCTGGACAAAGAAATTTGATGGCACCGGGCTTAGCTAACCCAAGAAGACACTTGTAAATCATTAGTAGATTCATAGCTTAATAAAATTAAGCTAAATATTGAACTAATCTATAAGGAAAAAGAAAGGTCTTACCGTGCAAAGACTTGCACAACAGCAACACTGATCCACCCCATTCTGAACAGGCTCCGAATATCATCAATTGGCACGTGAATTTTCGTGTCGCTTTTATCATGGAAGACGGTTTTCTCTAGGTCCATAGAGACGTGGTCCACGTACACGGGCATCGATAGGATCAGGTTGTGTAGCTCTATGCAATTAGGTCCCAAAGTCTCCAAGACTACATCATCAACAAGAGGTGGCCTTGGTTTTGTTGCAGATTGCTCACCACTTGTCTCCATGAGACTTGTTCTCTGTTTCTTTGGACATGGCCTTGTAAGTTCCTGTACAGTTGGCCATGATTGATCATACTAAAACTAAATAAATAATTGGTGAAATTAAAACATATATTATTACCTCTCTTGCCTGAACCAATCTGACCGGCCACTGCAAAAAGCTGCCTAACATTTCACCCACGCGCACCATTTCTGGATGAGCCGTCGCCGGTAGAAGAAGTTGTGATGCACCCTCGACAAAATGATCTACTGAGACCTTGACATGACCGGGTGTAACCTTCTGATGATGCACGATCATGTCCTCGCTAGTTGGGTAAACCATCCCGGATGCAACAATTTTTATGTCCCCCAGAATGGACAGGTCCAGGCGGCACTCGGTCGGACTCTATTACTCAAAATAGCCTAAAGTTAATGGTCTTTATAAAATTGATTATATTCTGATGATGAGTACAAATTAAAACTTGATGATAATGTGTTCGGGTTTTATAGGTTATACCGTAATGGCCTGAGTATATGCAGGTATTAACAATGCAAAAATGCAAAAATCCCCTGACCCTAACTGCCTGAGTATATTATATAACAAACCTAATTACTTTCATCCCCTTTAGTCTTGAATTCACATTCTGGATACAGGTAAATATATGTTTTAATTATGAAAGTTTGTTTCTGTAAATAATACTATGCAATGCCATTAAGAGGCAATAATTAGAACTAACTACTCTATAATGAAAGGACGAGCAAAAAATGAGACTTGATATTTTCTAATATGTGAATAATGAAAAGACGAATCTGAAAAGGATAATGCATAATGAATCTTGACTAAGAATGACTTATTTATCAACTACCAGGGTGCTTGAATGAGTAGGTTTGTGAAAATACACTACATATTATCTAATTTATACCTCAACCATAGGAAATGGAGTCCCACCAACCGATTGGCAACTACTATGTGGATCACCTTGCGTCGGCGTGTGGAAGTCAGCCCCCTCGTCAACTCTTGATGGCATGTTTTGGTCAATAAATGGAGTCTTCGGACCTTGATTATTTACTTGCTCATACAACCGGTTGAATTAAGCTTGTAGAGCATCAAACTTGCCCTGCATCTGCTGCGTGATTTCTTGTGTCAGAGCCGCCCTCACCTTGTCAACTGACACCACTCCACTCTTTCTCCTGCTTGTCTGAATCGGTCGACCAAAAACAGACCTCACGTTCACGTGGCTACCAACACCTCGCACCCGACCCGGGTGCTCCTTCTTCCCCAAAGACGCATTCAATATGTCATCGTGCCTCTGCGGTAGAAACGTCCCTTCGCTGACTTCTCGAGCCTTCTCAACCTGTTTCAAGAAATGATAAACATCATTTAATACACTTTCCCCATGTCATTAAGTAAGTAATTCCAAAAATATATATTATTACAATAAAATATAATTACCATTTTATCAACCACCCCCTTCGTTTGATCATTTGGGATATCATAATTTCCCTTTTCGTCCTTCTTGATTTTTGCTCGAACCCAATCCAAGCTGCGATCATCCGGAGCTATACTCGAGCTAAGCGAAGCACATGAAGACGATGACAAGAGAGGTTCTGATACAACCCACTTAGCTTTCGCACTAGCATATCCACCGGGTCCTTAAAAGTGCGGATGCTGGTTGTGTGACTGGCTCTCCCAAGCTTTCCTAATCTTTTCCTGGTGAAAAGTTTTTAGGAAAATATTAGATATATATTCATGGTGATTTTTTTAAAGGTAATGTGCATGCCTCGAATGCTTCAGATTGATGATCACTAACGAATTTCCCTCACTGATCAGCTGTGATGGAATGATATAACTGGGATGGATGATCATATTTTGGGTGTTTTCTCTTTATTAAGTCACGCACTAACCGCGACTTGAAAGCGTTCCACCTCACTCCCGCAACCTTCAGGAAGTGCTTCTTCTTCTCATCCCCTTCGATATTGAACTCCCTCTGAATAAACAAGAAACAGACATATATTAACACACGTGTTCATCAACATATGATTTACTATAAAATGTTGACTATTAAATACTTGCAAATCCTCCCAAATCACATCCTTTAGACCACTCTCGACGTGTTTCCACTCATCGATGATAATATCTACATGCGACCGAACTAGAGAACCCAGGTATTTCTTGAAATTGGCAGCATATTTCCCGATGGGTTTATTGTTATCGTCGAAATCGACATGCTTTTGCTCTGAAGGCATGGCTTTCATTTTAATGCATGTCGTTGAGCCTCTAGATCTTCTTCTCACAAACTCAGAATCGTGTTCAGAGTGGGTGCTCGATGAATCAGTCATGACTCTGTGTCGTTAGTTGATAAGATTCTTAAAACATTAGATTAAAAATATAATTTATACGGCGATGAAAGCTAACAATCACTCAACAACTACTGTGAATACACCAGATTTTTAAACAGATTACAAGAGTGAAAACAGATACTTGGATGATTCTAGCAGCTACAGACAACTAAGAAGCATATCAACAACTTTTGTGAAAGTACTTACCGCATAACATAGTTCAAGAGGGTTCAAATGGCTTGTGAACAGGATATCCAAAATACAACATTGAAATTATTTATCAAATAAATGGCATCAACCACACACTAATTCATGCATGAGGGTGTCTTAATTAATCAACCATAACTAAATTTAATATGATAATTAAACCTGTCATAAACATTGGTTATGGAATGGAATTCAGAGGTCCGGTCTTCAACTGTGTAAATACTGAACAAATACCTAATCAACATGAAAGGTCCGACTTTAAAGATTTCATTCCTATCTGAAAGGTCCGACTTGGCAACGGGAAATGAAAGGATGGATGTGGTAAAAGTTCTTAGTTCGTTACCCCAATTACCAACTCGGAGAGCTTATTTTCTACACCAGAACATTACCCAAACATGTTAATTAAACGAACTGAACAAGTACTAAAAAATATACACTCTTGCGCAATTTGTAGCAGGCGAGGATGAAACAAGGCGACAGGGAATCTACGGCGAATAGTAGGCGATGGGGAATCGACGGCGAACAGCAGGTGAGGTTGAATGAACCGTCCAAACTTTTCCAAAATATGGATTCTGAATATCTGGCGGGTATTTGGAGTGGGAAAACTAAAAATTTTGGACTGAATTTAATTCAAAAACCTAGTTTTCGTGTGTTTGGGGGCAAAATTGGACTTTTCAGAGGCTACGATCCACGCGGGCTCGAATCCCTCCATCGCCCAGAAATTGCCGAATTTCACGATTATATGCATTGATTGTACAAAAACAACCGATGCTCATAAGTTTTATCAGACAACTAAAGTCGGTTGTTAGTAATAATCGATGCCTATAATAGTAAATATTTTACAAAAAGCCCCGCGTTCCCCTGCCTCCCAGAAGCAGACATTATCCCTTCCAACCCTCTGAAAAGTCTTGAACAGAAAAAATGGATCTTACCCAAGAAATCTTGATGGACATATTCTTACGCCATGTCCATCAAGCAAAGCAGTTCTAGGCCCAGTTGAGCCCAATAGTGTATTCCCCGGACCAGGGGTCGATTCCGAATTATCCAATGGAGGAGAACATTTATAACTTGCCATATTTCCTCTTAGAAAGGCGATGTAGGATAGGTGGGATTATGCAGTAAAGAAAGCAATGTTTTCATGTTCAAGAAATAAACAACATCAAGAATTAAAGGATGAAAACGGTAAAGGATAATCAACACAAAACGGAAATTTCATTAAAATAAACAGAGTACAATAATGACAAAATAGATAACAACCACAACATCAAGAAAGGATGAAAACACAAAATGAAAATTTCATTAAAATAAACAATACGGAAATTTAAAAAAAAAATACAACAGCTGTTCATTTATCTTCATACTTCTTCAGTTTCTCTTTCAGCACTTCATTCTCAGCTGCCAATTGATCCCGCTCTTCCTCATATCGCTGGCTCTCGAGAAGGATTTTAACAATGTGGAACAACTGATCCAGAAAGTCTTTCTTGAGGCAGACTATCTCCGCCTCGAGTTGTTCTTTGAGGCCGGATGGACCAGCCTCGTCGTCGCTGCTTCCGAACCCCGAGCTCGACATCATATATGAATAAGAAAATCTGAGAAAATATGAAGGGAGAGGATTACAAAAGAAGAGAAAAGTGAGTTGAAACATGGGTGATGGCAGATTTAAATAGAAAATGAAGAGGTTGGGCAGCTCAAAAGACTGTGAAATTGATCATTTAATTGACATGACCTCAAACCACAAACCACATTGACAATTACTTTCAGCTTACGTGAAAATGGTATGCTAGCTATTGATTATATGAAATGATTACTACTCCTTGTAGATATCCATTGAAGACAAACCCCTATTTTCTTATTGGGAAACATGCAAAATATACATTTTGTAGTTCCAAATCTACCCTTATATTAGTTATTTGTATATGTTCCACCCATAAACTCACTCCACATTTATACCAAACAAATCTTTCACAAGATTTTGAGGCAAATTGCAAATCAAGAAAATCATGATTGTTAGTGTATATTAACGAGGGTATTCTTAATTTGTCATAGTTTTGTGCTGGAATGTCTAATTTGCTCTTAAATAAGTCGGTTTAAAAAAATTAATGTTTATGCATCCAAACGAAATGAATACTTTAATTATTTTGATTAGACGAAGTTCCAGCTACACAATGAGCCTAAAATAATCTAGTTGCTAAGATTATATGCATCGGTTGTCTGTATACCATCCGATGCAATTGATAATCTTTAAGCATCGGTTTCCTATGATATTAACAGTAACATCGGTTATTACTAATAGGACCGATGCTTAAAGTATGTCCATAGTAAACAGCTCACTTCAAATAATTCTATGCTTATTTTATGTTTCAAACCTTTGATTACAAGATACATTTATTAAAAATAGCATTTCGTTGGTATATATACATATTAATATTTGAGATGCCAGAAATGCAAAATTTTGAAGGAGAAGCTGAAAAAATACGAAGATGAATGAATGTTGTACTTTTTTTTTAATGAATGAACTGTTGTACTCTTCTTTAATGAATGAACTAATCTGTTTATTTAAATGAAATTTCCGTTTTGTGTTGATATCCTCTACCATTATATGCCGTTTTCATCCTTTAATTCTTGATGTTGTTTAATTCTTGAAGATGAAAAGTTTGCTTTTGTCTTCCTTATTCCCACCAGCAGCTTCCTTTGCATAATCCCACCTATCCCACATCGCCTTTCTAAGAGGAAATATTGCAAGTTATAAATTTTCTCTTCCCTTGGACCATTCGGAATTGACCCCTGGTCCGGGGATTCACTATTGGGCTCGACTGGCCTAGAACTACTATGCTTGATTGGACATAGCGCGTGGTCCCGGCTTTGATCTTTAATCGGATTGGCTAGGGCCTGCCCGTAGCCCGGCTAAAGTTATTATTATTTTTTAATTTTTCTAAGATCTTAACAGTAGCATCGGTTATTACCATTACGACCGATGCTTAAAGTATGTCCATAGGAAACAGCTCACTTCAAATAATTCTATGATTATTTCTGTTTCAAACCTTTGATTACAAGATACATTTATTAAAAACGGCATTTCGTTGGTATATACATATCAATATTGATCTTACAAAACTATATTCGTTTAAGGATATATCTGAGATGCCAAAAAATGCAAAACTTTAGACACACTTCAATCATCGGTGCTAATGTTAAAAACCAATGCTACTGATATTCTGGCATGAAAAAAATCAAGAACAAGCTTATTGTTTAGGCACTGGTTTGAATTTTATGGGTAAATATACATCTACCCAAAAAAAATCAATATTTACAAAATAAACCCTGTTCAAAACTTATATTTACAATACAAACACTTCCAAATTTGATATTTACACAAGAGATCATTACAAGAAACACACTTGGGATGTGGTTTTCAACCATATTTCACGTAGGTTAAAACTAAAAATTTATTCTTAAACTGTCTATATGAAATTACATAGTGTCTTTCATAACTTGCTATTTTGGTAAAAGAACCAAATCCACCAGTACAAAGGGAGATCCATCAATAACAAAACCAGACTGAAATAACAATAAAAGATGTGTGTGTGTGTGTGTGTGTTTCCTAACCACACACACAAAAAAAATAATTAATAATAAAATAAAATAAAAAAACACAATGCAACCACCATGGAGATGAAGACACAATGATGAGTTGATTCTTAACCCCGCATGAAGCTACTTCCAAGCATAAGGATGTCTGTTTATATTGAGACAAAAAAATGAGTCAGAAACAACTGTATAACTTATTATGACCAAGTAAATTTCAGCGTCCCAAAAAATAATCTTACAGGTTTAGTGCATTAATCTTTGTTTCAATCCACTCTCCTTCTCCATGGTCAGAATGAATATAACCATCACCTAAGGTTATCGGAGGTTCATTAATATCAATAGAAAATGGTGGGGTTTCATCGAAGCGGTCGTACTCGTCTTCATCTAAGACATCGCTAACACCAACAATACTCCTTTTGCTGGGAAGGACCAGAGACCACCTAGAATCGGCAGGATCATAAACATAAAAGACTTGTTTTGATTGTGATGCAAGTATAAATGGATCATCCCGATACCCCGACCAACTAAAATCAACCGAAGTGGATCCCAAATCATCAACCCTCACACCCCATCCATTCTCGACCCAACTATATTGAAAAAGAAGAATCTTGAACAATTTACAGTCAAGTTCCCAAATGTCCTCAATGACCCCATAGAACAACGTAGAAGCATCTACTGGTCCTTTACCTTTCGCACTCGAATAATCGCTCGTTAATGCAACTATTGAGACACCACTATTCTGTAGCACACTTTTGTCATCCTGACGTTTCGTGTAAAACGTATACCCATTGATGTCATAACCTTCATAACACCTCACATGTGAAGCAGGGCCATATGCTAACCACTTGATTGTTTCGGTGATGTTATTAGGTGTCCTAGATAACTCTTGCATTACTTTCTCTTTAAACCATTCATAAAATGTGCGATTATGTTCTCTGGTCACCCATATTTCATCCCTCGAAGGGTTCTGCTGTTTTAAAATGGACATGTGCCGGTCGAGGTATGGATGGACCTCAGAAATGTGTTGCAATACGAGTTTGTGTGCCTTGATGCGCAATTCAGAATTTGCAAAGAATGCTTTGAGCCCAATAGTACCTTTTCCTGCAAGCCTTCCCTCTTGGCGAGATTTAAGAATGCCAATAGTTTCAAAATTCGCCAAGTAATCTGTACAAAACTCAGTTACCTCCTCGGCAGCGTAACCTTCAATGATACTCCCTTCAGGCCGAGAACGATTCCTCACAAGTCCTTTTATTATACCCATGTACCGCTCGAATGGGTACATGTACCTCAAGAAAACCGGCCCACACAACTTAACCTCTCGAACGAAGTGGACAATTAAATGTACCATAATGTCAAAAAACAATAGAGGAAAAAAATTTCAAACTCGCATAACATTTTAACAACGTCGGCCTGCAAATCATCTAATATCTCAGGATCAACAACTTTACTATAAATTGCGTTGAAAAAACAACAAAGCTTTGTTATTGTACGCCTCACGTCTCTTGGTAATGAGCCTCGAATTGCAACCGGTAGTATGTGCTGCATTAAGATATAACAATCATCAGATTTCATACCAACCAATTTCAGGTCCTTCATTGAAATGAGATTTTTAATATTCGAAGAATAACCTGAAGGAACCTTGATTTTATTCAAACACTCACAAAAATGGATTTTCTCTTTTTTTGACATGGTATAACAAGCTGGAGGTAGGTAAGTTCGTTAGTCAGTTTTTTTCGGAGCTAACTTCTCCCGTATCCCCATTTCCACCAAGTATTGTCTAGAGTTAATACCATCTTTCGTCTTACCCGAAATGTTTAATAATGTTCCAATAACACTGTCACATACGTTCTTCTCAACATGCATCACATCTATACCATGCCTGACCAACAGATGTTCCTAGTATGGTAGACCCCAAAATATGGATTTCTTCTTCCAACCACCCGTTGAGACAATTTTAGAAAGTTTTCCGAACTCAACATTAATATCTTTAACACGATCGTAAATTGCACGTCCGGATAATGGCGATCTAGCAACTCGGTCCAGAGTTTTCCCATTGGAAATCTTCTTTTTTTTCTATAAGGATGCTGACTTGGGATAAAGGCCCTGGTATCCATGTACACATTTTACCATTTTTCAGCCAAATACTACTTGTCTCATCTTCACAAATGGGGCAGTCCTTAGCTCCTTTATTTGCATAACCTGACAAGTTACCATAGGCTGTAAAATCATTGATCGTGCAAAATATCATGGCTTGTAAGATGAAATTTGTTTGAGTATAAGCATCAAAGACGGTAACATCCTCGTTCCATAATTTTTCCAAATCCTCAATAAGAGGTGCCAAGTACACATCTATGTCATTCCCTGGTTGCTTAGGTCCGGATATCAACAAAGACAGCATGATGTACTTACGCTTCATGCATAGCCAAGGAGGAAGATTATAAATTGTTAAAAGAACCGGCCAAGTACTATGACGACTTCTCATGTTTCCAAATGGGTTCATTCCATCCGTGCACAGTCCTAGCTGAAGATTTCTCTTCTCCCTACCGAATTCAGGAAACTTACTATCATTGTTTCTCCATTGCGGAGAATCGGCCGGATGTCTTAGTTTTCCATCCTTCTTCCTTCCTTCAGCATGCCACTGCAAATTCTTCGCTTCCTTAGCATCTGAAAACAACCGTTTGAATCTGGGAATAACCGGGAGATAGTACAACACCTTGCCGGAGGACCTTTTTTTTGTACAAGCCCACCGTCATCACTGCCTTTTTTTATAGCGCGATTCCTCGCATTTTAGGCAGTCCCGCAGATCTTTGAATTCATTCCGATACAATATGCAATCATTTGGACATGCATGTATCCTCTCGATCTCCAGACCCAACGAACACAACATTTTTTTCATCTCGTAAGTTGAAGTGGGAAGCTCGTTATCATCAGGAAACACATCTTTTAAAAGCTCTAGTAACCCCGAGAAACTCGTATCACTCCACTCTTCGCCTTCTGGTTATATAGATTAAGCATGAACGATAACTTTGTAAATTTTGTACAGTTAGGGTACAACGGTTTCGCAGCATCAGCAGATAATCTACCAAACGCAGCAACATTATTGATATCACCTCCTATGTCATGCAACATTTCATCTAATCGATCACTATCTAGATCCTCGTCGGTCTCTGTATTACTATCATTAGTACCATACATAGACGGAGCTGGCGAGTGAGCTGTATTATCAAGCAAAGTTTCACCATGCCATATCCATCGTGAATAACCTTCTTTAACAAACTTATGTCATGCAACATTTCATCTACTGTTTTATGTGTATCAGAAATTTTGTGATAATTATATTACTCTGTTATTAGGCTACGTACAATTTGTTTTACATGTATGAGTCGACTGAGCTTGTTTGTAGTCCTTAAAGGTTCAAAACAAACTAAACTTTATTTTATTCCTTACTATTAAGTAGCACAGTTAAAAAAAAAGCACACAAAAAAATTTAATATAATGATTTTTATTCCAATTACCAAAAGTCAAAAAAGTTAAAAATGCAAAAAAAAAAAATTACAAATGCATGAAGAAAAATCAAGCGTCGACAGCCTTCCTCTTCGTTCCTGCCTGAGAATTACTAACATCATCACCATCAGCACCAAGATTGGTGATGAGAATAGATTCGGGCTTGGAGATGTAGAGCACCACCTCACCCCAATGAGCATTTATGCTGCTCAGAATATTGGTGATTGCTTCTAACTTGTCGGCTACGTTCCGCATGTCTGCGGAATGTTCTTCCTGCATTTGCTTCATCAGCAGGACAATTTGTTTTTGATGAGTTTCCATTAGTTTGCGAAGCGGTCCCGAAATCATGTTGTCAGCCATTATTTTTTTAATAAGAGTTCGAGCTTTAAATTTCAAGGGGCAGAAAAGTGTTGTGAAGATTAATATTTTTCCAGATATCCCAGATAATTCAGTCTTAGGGTTATTTATTTAAACAAGTACAGTGCACCGTTTTGATTTCATATATGACTTTTCAATTTACCCGATGCATCATGCCTTTTTGAATTCATATATGACTTTTCAATTTTCCCGATGCATCATGCCTTTCAATTTCCAGGAACAAATATTAATGTTGCTTCAGGCCTTTTCAGATTAAATGCATATAAATGTAAAACAATAAAATGCAAAAATATAAATACATACCTTGCAATTTGCAAAGAGACGGTGCACAAATTCAATAGCAAAGATGAAAGATATTTGGGTGGAGTTTTGAGTTTCTGTTCATCAATTATAAATGTGAAGATTCAATTCAGAATTATGAGTTTTTCTACTAATTTTAAAAATGCCGGCGTTTTTAGAGAACTGTGATTTCACAATATGCATCGGTTTTTGCCATAGAGACCAATGCATATCTGATGACAAAATAAACCAATGCTATTATTATATAGACTTTATTTTGTATATGCATTGGGTTCAGTAATCAACCGATGCTTTATTTTTTGAAAACTTTCGGCCGATTTTAATGTTTTTTTCCCACGGCGCACGTGCGTAATTAAATTTGAATAAGCATCGGGTTTTCAACAAAACCGATGCTCTAACTTGGTTCTAGGCATCGGTTGTCAGACAACAACCGATGCTATTTATTTTACAGAATTTTTTAGAATTATTTATTATTATTAGCATCGGTTAATGTCATAAAAACCGATGCTTAATGTTTTGAAATTTTTGCTCAGCCACTTATGATCAGCTTATTCCCGCGAATGGGCGCGTAATTAAATTTGAATAGGCTTCGGTTCTAACAGGAACCGATGCCCGTATTTAGTTATAGGCATCAGTTGTTATATACGAACTGATGATTTTATATTTTTTGGATTTATATTCTACTATAGGCATCGGTTGTTTGATCAAGACCGATGTCTATTTATTTGGATGAAATTTTTCGGTAATCTTATTATTATATGCATCGGTTGTTGACTAACAACCGATGCTATTAATATATAAGCATCGGTTGTCAGAATACAACCGATGCATATAACTTTTATTTATTACAAAAAAAAACCCGCGCGACTATAGGCATCGATCGCTGGATAAAACCCGATGCATATAACTTTTTTTAATTATAAAAAAGACCCCGCGCGGCTATAGGCATCGGTTTTTGACGACAACTGATGCCTATAACCCTGTTCCGGTGGCGTTTTTTGTAGTAGTGATAATGGATAAATCTATGAAAATCGAGAATAATCATCCACAAAGACAACATAGTAACAAAAGCCATCAGAAGTAGAAACAGGTGCAGGACCCCATAAATCACAATGTATTAAATCAAGAACATTAGTAGCACGTTTTTCATTCAACTGAAATGAAAGTTTCTTGCTCTTTGATAACTGACAAGAAGAGATAACACTGAGACTCGGCAATACTAAAGTAACTGATAAATATCCAAGTTTATTTAATAATGAGATAATAGAAAACGGAACATGTCCTCAGCATGAATGCCACAAATCAAAACTAGCCTTCAATACTTTGTACCAGACCGCTACGACTAACGCCGGAATCCCATTATCAAGCAAGTAAAGTCCCTTCTCACACCTTCTCTGAGCCAGAATTTCCTTCGTCACCCGATTCTGAATGCAAAGAACTTATCAGAAAACGTGACATCAAAAGGAAAATCAAAAGTTAATTTACCTATGGATAAAAGATTCTTTGTGACATGAGGCACCACCAAAACATCCAATTATTGAACATATGCAGACAATTGACAAGAACCAATGTGCAATATATCTAAAGCATGTCCATTACCAACAATTATAGAACCATTACCAGAATAGGGTTCATAGGAGTCCAGTATGGTAGACTTGTTGGTAATATGAGAAGAAGCGCCCGAATCAAGATACCAATCGGGAGTAAAGTCGGAAACATTATAAGATGATGTGAATGCCTGAGGCAAGTTTGCAGAGGAAGTAGCATGTCTCTTAAAAATTGAGGACATTTATAAACATAATGATCTCCATGGAAGATTTGACAACGAGGAATATAAGGTTTGCGCCCCCTGTTGCTCGAACCGGTACCGCCACTCTGAGTTCCTGAAGAAGAACGATATGTTGAATGCTGACCACGTCCAAAGTTGTGACTTGAAGAATGAGAGTGACCACTGGAATGCCCGCGACCATGAGAGGAGTCGTGATTCGACGAAGACCTCCGATCAGCCGTGAAAGCCACCTGAGGCGTAGAGCCCTCCATGTCTCGGAGTATGAGATCGTATTGCTTTGCCTAATGTAATAAATCTCGAAAAATGGGAATAGGGGAGAACGCCATGCGAGTGTCCGCGAAGCCAGCAAATTGGACCCCAATCCACGTAAGAACCAATGACTTTTATTGGATTCATCCACCGGACGACCGATAGCATTCAATTGATCAGAGAGTAGTTTAAATTTCTTACCACAATTGTTTATTGAAGAACTACCACGGCGTAAAGAAATGAGTTCTTCACGAAGTTGATGCTGACATGAAACCGATGAAAACACACCCTCAGGGGTTACCCATGATTCTCGCGAAGTGGACGAATCAATGACCTCCGAAGCCACATCTTCGGAGAGAGAAGTATGCAACACGCTCAGAAGTCTCTTGTCCTTCATCTTCCAAGCCAAGTATGCGGGGTTGGCCGATTGAACTCCGGCATCAGATGTGATGGTAGGCGACGGCACAACGGTGGATCCGTCGAGGAAGCCCATTAAATCAAAACATTCCGCCATATGCATGATTTGACAGCGCCAAGGGAGATAATTCGTGGAATTCAATTTGACAGCAGCAACCATGTTGATCATCGTTGTGACAGGGAGAGAATCATTCACAAGAGCAGCCATTGAAGAGGCTATTAAAAAGTGTCACCAAAGGGGCCCAGTTTGGTGATAGACATGAAGGAGGGGACGAGTCCGAATGTGATGATGATTTGAGGAAGAAGGTGAAAAATATTGGGGTTTTAGAATCGTAAAGCTGATACCATATAAGAGTATTTTAGAATCACCAATGAATATTTTGGTGATGGCTTGGACTGCTATATATATAAAAGAATTACAAGAAATACTACAATATCAAAAAGATACAACAATATCCATTAATTAAGTGGGAGATAAAAACGGAAAATCAAAGAATATTTCCAAAAAAGATACAAAATCTATGGCTTTAACTATTAGCCTTATCAAATACATTATATTTAATAAAAAAATTATAACCTAAATTATCAAAATTCCTTCCTCTAAAAATTTAATATATATCTACTTTCCCTCATCGATATGCCCATAGCCGAGAAACCTACTCCAAACAATATAATACGTAGCTATTTTTCAAAAACATCAATTTCTTGTTTAAAATTACATACGCAATAGAGACATCATAATTGATTTAACTGTCTCCTCTTCATGAGTTGTTCATAGCTCTTTGTTATCTTGTGCTCGTAAGCAAATCAAAGCCTCACATTTCGGTGCATCTCAGTTGTTGGACGCCAAGCCAAATGGGAATGAATCAATTGTTCCTTGCAACAACCTTTTTCGCTTTCGATTTCATAAGATAGTGAGAAAAAAAGTTTGGAAATTATAATTTAATGGGCCATATTTAATTTTTTTATTATGTCTTTGGCCCTATGTATGCGATTTCTTTTTCTATTATTATTGTTATTGCTCATTACAAATCATTTTTGGTTTTCTCCACATATGGTTGTTTTCTGTTTTAGGTTTTCTTATTTGATGAACCTATATATAATTATGGGGACTTCTACGGTGCCGTGAAGGTACCATTCCCCATTTAATTAGAACTCTTAGATCCAAAGTGGTTATAGATAATGATAAGATCTAAGGGATGTAAATGCAGGGGGATAGGAGGTATGGTACCTTCACGGTACTGTAGTCATTTCCTATAATTATATTGATGTTTCTTGTCTTTTGAAAAGAAAAGAAACATGAAAGTTAATAGGAGCAGTAAGAAATTCAATGGCTTTATATGAGATTTCATTATTGTATAAATTTTGGTTGGGTTAGTAGAAATTATGATAGTAATGAAATGAAATTCATATAGTCATTGTTAATATGATATTGATATTTAAAGTAAAAAAGGTTGTATTTTAAATTTATTTTATTTTTTTTAAATAATGTTTGGTTGTTTTTAATATGAAATTCAACGGATAATTATAAAATTACATGGATTGGTATGAAATTCCACATTATTAGTATGAGATTCGATCATTTAGTACAAAAGTCCATGATATAGTTTGAAATATCACGGATAAGTAATAAATAGGAATTGGTATGAAATTTTATGAAGTAGTATAAATTTCACGATGTAGTATGATATATTATGAAATTCGACCCACGATCGATGACAACAGACGACAACTGATGGTTGTAATTAGGGCTGAGCACGGGACTTAAAAATATTCGAATCGTACAAAATTTCAAATCGAACCGGACTGAAATCGGAAAATCTCCATTGACCAATTTCCGAACCGAACTGTCCCGAATTTTTTTTACGGGATGGATCTGGAGATTTTTTAATCCCCTTAAAATCTCTGTATCGAACCGAGAACCGATGTTAAAATCGATTTATAATTGTATTAAATTAGCTATAAATATAATTATATTCGATAGTTAATAAGAAAAATACTATTTTATTAATTTTGTTTCTTAATTAATCATCAACTAACAAGTAAAAATTAAAATTCACAATAATCTAGTAATTTTAATTTACGATTATAATTTGGGCGTAAAACGAAGATTTATCTGAAAATCGAATTGAACCGTGCCAGAACCGAAGAAGAACCGCTGACTTTGACTTTTCTCCGAATATAACCATACCTAAAAAATAATGATACGATTCCGGTGATTTTCATTTCCCGAACTGAACCGGACAGACTGTCATCCCTAGTGGTAATAGTAGTTTAAAATTAATATGGAATATATGTATTTTCATGGCCATGACGGTTGATTTATAAAATTAAAATTGAGTAGTATGGGCATTGATTAGATTAATTAGGAAGAAAGTTGAAAGAGATTTAAAAAAAAAAGCTGATTAATAAAAATAAACTAATACTCTTATATAATAAACTAAAACAAACTGGAATAAAATATTTATCTAATGAATTACGTGAATAGCTCTATCCCAAAATGTTTATCTAATCTATTATGTGAGAATTTCACCCAAATAAAATTTACCTTTGTCTGTTTTAATTTCGGGCATTCAAAAAACAAATTGTATATCGCAATCCAATTAGAGCACGTACAATAGTACTTTATATATTATTCAAAAACGAAGTTCAAATATATATAACAGAAGACATATTCAAAAAGAAATTGAAAAAGTCTACACCATTACAATATGCCACAAAAGCAATCAATATTTCAGACCGACTTATAAGTTGACACTCCAAAAATACTTATTTTTATTATAGACCTAATAGAAGAACATTAGGTATTATTCGACGTACACATCATAAAGTGACATCATTCTATATAATCTTATTCTCCTCAATCCTACTTGTATAGTACTAAAATTGTAGCTCATCAACTGTAGTACTTGCCGGGAGCCCAGTTAGCCGGAATTACATTAGATTTGTATAATACTTTTTTGGACTCAATAGTTATTATTTTCACGGAATAAGGGCCGCTTATCCCTTCAGGAAGTCCAACTTTCCATGTTGCACCCCAAGATTGTTGCATGGTCAACCATCCTTTGGAATTCGAAGAGGATATCTCAACGGAACCGATGTCACCATCTCCATCCACATACTCTATAGTGAAAGCTAGATAGTAACGGTTGGAGCCTCCATCGATCTTGAATGTTATAGCTACATTGTAATGACATGGTACACTGCAAGACCCAAAAGTTAGAGTGTAAGATTTATGGAATAAAAGGCGTATGCAACCGGAATATATGGTTGAAGATTAAAATATATGACACGTGAAACAATGTTATTTTTGACAATTATTTACCTTTGATATTGGATATTAATTCTTCCGGCTTTTCGTAAATTATCATCTTGGCCTCGCTTGGCTAAGAATCCAAAAGCTTTACCACTCAAGTCAAAGTGTACTGGATCATCGTTGCACGTGCCTGGACACTCATCTGTAAGTACTACAGTGATTGCATTGCCAGAACATGATGGATTGTCGGTGCATTTTACCTTTCACCAAAAGAAAACGAAAAAAAAAATAAGTTGATTATTCTTCTAACAAATATCACTTATTAGTTCAAATCCTGGAATGTCAAGATGTTTTTGATTATCCTTATCTACTAAACTCTAAATTATCCATGCAGCAATGTTGGTCCCTTAAATTGTGCTTTTAAACAATTTTGTCCTTTGTATAAGCATTCCATGAGATATAACTACACAAAACTAAACTGTAAATCAATCATGTCAAAACAATATCAACACCTGATAACAATTGCCACAACCCTTTCCATGTTTATATAAAACTTGGTTTCCAGCAGTTATCATGCCATTGTAAGGAGGGTTCGCAACATCATTTTCAAAGCCACAAGCTCCGCCTGCAAGTGCATATATATTTGAAATTAAGGCTCAATGTTTAAAATTATCCAAAATATGATAACTGTTATTATTACCGCTTCCTGATCCTGTTGGGCTCCCATACCATGTTGCTACTGCTTGTGAGAAACCATTATCAATAGAACTGTTAAATGATTGAGGATTTATACAAAAACAATAGTGATCTATTAGGAGAAATAAAATAGCTATTATAGTCGAAAAGTTAAAAAAAACGGAATTTCCAGAAGTAAACATATTGTTCTCTGGTGGAAAACAAATATAATAATTGAAAGAAAACGCTGAAGATGTGGTGTTCATGAACAAATGCATGACCATGGCTATTATACTACTCAAATCGAGATCCATACCATATAAAAAAGATATGACAATAATCTTCTTACCATTCATAGAAAACAAATTATTTTTATATGAAAGTTATTTTATAACATGAAACAAGTAAATAGGAATCTTAATAAAATGAATTTGAAACTAGATTCTTCGTATATGTAATAAGGTGAGAAAAGTTATAAATATCGAAGATAGTGGAAAATCCGCTATATGGTTTGCTTACAATTTGAAATAGATATTTACAATCTGTTGCAATTTCAAGGGTCAATTGTACAATAGAAGAAAATTTATTTTCGTCCAATATTTCAAATAATTATAAATAATATATAATAGTTCATCCCTAAATATACAATTAAAAGGTTTTTTCTCTATTAAAATAATAATACAAATATAAATAATATTGATAATATCAATAACCAACACCAACACCAAAGTATTAGGAATCACCCTATATATTAATGCAAAATTTTCCTAACCTATGTGTTTGTTTCGTTCGTTTGACAAATAAAATTTTTTGATTCTTCAGTTGCTTAGGTGCAATCCGAACCTAATATCTACCTAATTTAATATTTTACTTTTATTATATTTTGCATAATTTAATTCTTTTCTTTTATTATATTTTACCTAATGTATTATTTTCTTTATTATATTTTGTCTAATCAATATTTTCCTTTTATTCTCCTAATAAAAATACAAACAAGTCACATATAATTAGTAGACAAGATCTAAATTAGTTATTTTAATTAAAATATAAATTACACAAGATATGATTTTAATTAAGAAATATTATTATGAAATATTAAATAAGCAGTATTTACAATTAAAGTTCTTATAATTTTAATTTTGGAATTTTAAATATTTTATATATGTAAATGAAGATTTATTTGAAATAATCTAAGTATATAACTAAATATTAGTATATTCAGTCCACCATAAAAATATAATAATATTAATATTAAAAATAAAAATAAATTAATATTGATTGAAATTCTCTCTCGATACGTTCATCAATAAATTTAATAGAAATTACTGGTACAATGCAACACGGGTTGAGAGTATGACGTCTGTTTGGTTTTTCAAAGTATGTAACTAATATTATTAACGAATTTATTCTAAACATTAAAATATAAAAATAACGTAATAATAATTAATAAATAGAGATTGGGCACGGGTTTAGAATGTGACTTCTTTTGAATTTTTATAAGCATGCAAATAAAATTATTAACGAATTGAATCTATTAAAATATAAAATTATTTAATAATTATAATAATTAATAAATAAATTAGACAAGTACAAGACGCAGGTTGAGAAGGCACAAGTTGAGAACATCGTTTAAATTTCTCATTTTACATAGAATTTTATAATTATTATAAATATTTTTTATATTTATCTTTGACAAAATCCGTGTAATACGCGGGTATTAAACTAGTATATAATAAAGAGAAATTCTACGGTGTCGTGACTATACCATTCTTCACTTAATTATAACCATTAGATCATGTTAGGGGAAAAGTGGTGGGGTAGATCAATGGATGTAAATGCAGGGGGGTGGGGGGCAATGTGCCTTCACGGCACCGTAGTCATTGCCGATAATAAAAGCTACTGCAAAAAATTTGATGTTCGATGACGATACATCTCGTCATTTAAAGTCTATTATTTGGTCACTGAAAATCATCGATGGCGAAATTTGAGCGTCACAAAAGTTGTCATGGTATGACTGTCATATTAGGTGAAAGTGACAATTTTTTCAAACGCATCACTAAATGTTCAGTTTTGATGACGCTAATGTAAATTGTCATCATAGGTGATACTATTTGGTGATGCTGAATTCGTCACGTAAGTGATTGAAAATTGTCATCAAAAGATCTGTATTGTCACTGTATGTTACCATTTTCAATGACGAATACTTAATTTGTCATCAAAATATTTGACTTTCCGTGACAAACATATTTGACTTTCCGTGACAAACATAACTACAGTGACAGTATTTATTGAGTTATAATGACGCTCATATTGTCATAATATGTATTAAACATTTGTCAAATATAATGTAATTCGTCATGATATATTTGATTTATAGTGACGCTATATTGACCGTCATTGAATATCTATATTTACAATGACAAATCAATATGTCACCATTTACTATGATAGATGATGAGATATTTTGTCACGAAAAGAATAGCAATATATGACGAATATTATAATCATCATAAAAAGATATATGTTCGATGATGATTTAATGGGTACATATGATGATAAAATCCATTGTTATTAGATGAGTTTATATGGTGACAATCCAGTCATCATAAATGATTTAGTTTAGGTGACAATAATAATATAAGCTGTTAGAAATTATAAAGCAAGTTAAATAAATATTTAATTATAAATAATTATTTGATATATTTTAAAAATAAAAAATATAATTTAAATACTATAAAATAAATATCATAACAAATTAGACAATAATATAATAAAAATATGATTAACTTCTATATAAATATCACACACAAAAAAAGATGTTCACAAAAAGAGATTTTGAGTAAAGAGATTAATTGAGAACTTTTGCACACAAATATAAATTGTTATAATACGATAATAAATAAATTTAAAAAATTAGAATCTGAAGAAAAAATAATAATCTATTATTTAAATTTATTAATTTTAAAAATAAGAAAATTAAGAAATATTATATAATAATAATATAATCGTTAAAAACTATAATGTCAGTTAAATAAACATAGAAAAATAAGTATTTAATGATGAATAATAAGTTGAATAATACTTACATAAAAAAATGTAGTGATACAAAAAGTCTCACCAATTATTATCAAGTTGTTATTGAAAAAGTCGCATCCTAAATCTTGATATTAATGAAAAATTCATATTTATCATCACTAAATAAGACTTTAGTGTCAAAATAATGTTGTCGCTATTTTTCTTAAAGCAGTGACAAAATATGGTGTTGTTATGAAAAGAAACTTACTGTGACGCTAGATGTCGTCACCATTTTTCATGAAAAAAATAATTACAAAATATAGTGTTGTTACGAATAAAAACTTATTGTGACACCAAATGTCGTCACCATGTATTACTAGCTTGTCGTTGAAAGGTTCTATCCTACCCGTTTTTTTCGCCATTCTATTATTGTGACAAATTCCATTTAATCGTCATCAAATATGCGAATTAGTGACGAAAAAATAGATCGATGATGACAAAAAAATATTATCATCAAAATTATTTTCCAGTGACAAAACTAAAATTCGTCACTATTGATACACATATTATGACAAAATTTTATGCGTGGAGAAAAAAATCGTCATGAAACATGTAATTTCTTGTAGTGATCCAGGATGCATATATAATCCATTAACTCATCAATATCCAAGGTTCGAGATACAAATAACAAAAAAAATTTAAAATAACATAATATAAAATAGGTTTAAAATGACATCAATATCCAGGGTCATCCAGATTTTAATAAATTATTGCAGTTAAAAAGTATCAAAATTAATAGTAAAAGTATCTCAGATGCAAGCAAAAGTATCACATAATAATATGTTATCTTAAATTTGCTTCATACCACAAAAGTATCGCAGATACTAGTAAAAGTATCATAGAATAACAAAATAACAATATTACGCATGAACTCTGAAAATTACAGAAAATCCCAATATAAACCCAAAAATAAATAGCATACGTCCATGTGATACACAAACCACCGGACTAAAATCAAAAAAAAATTTAAACCCACAAATTACTAAACCTATATCAAAGACCAATTGGTATTCTATAACAGTAATACCTCCATGTGTGGAGAAAATTGAATCACCAAAGAATCACAAATTATCCAATTAAAAGCCAAGAAATTGAACAATAATATATCTATATCTATATATCTATATATATATATATATATATATATATATATATATATATATATAAAGAGGGAGTTTGTCAGGAGAGAGAAACAATTAGAGAAAAATAGGTGTGTTTTCCCGCCCATAAATTTTCTCACCTATATATAACTATGAATTGTCTCACCTCTTTTCTATCACATTTATTTTTCTTCCTCGGCCTCTCCACAACCTCAGATTTAGTATCAATTATCCATTTCAATTTTCTATTTGCATCGAGAATTTTCTGAATATTTTTACAAATCTTCAAACAGTATGAAATATATCTGCGATTCACTTCTGAATCGAACTGTCAAACTCAGATCGAAATGAGAAATATTTAATTTTCTTCCTCGGCCTCTCAACAATCTCAGATTTAGTATCAATTATCTATTTGAATTTTCTGTTTCTATTTTTTATTTCAATTTTTTGTTTGTATCGAAAATTTTCTGAATGTTTTTGAAATATTTTTTGTTTTCTGTTTGTATCGAAAATCTTTTTTGGGCTAATTATCATTTTTTTTGAATTTAATTCGCTGTAATAATTACCAATATTTTTTTAATTTTTTTGCAGATCTTTTGATTAATTATATTTGTTTTGTTTCATAGTAATTACCAATATTTTTCTGAATTGTTTGCAGATCTCCAAACACTTTGAGAAATAGATCTGCGATTGGATTTTTATAGATCTGCAATGGCTTCAACTGCACAACTGTATATTTTTTTTGCCTATAATTTTTTCTTTGTTTGTTTGAGATTTCAACAATGGTGAATCATTTTATATTGTTTTTATGTTCTATGGTGCTTTTGAACATCTATCATTCTTATTACTTATTGTTCCATGCTTCTTTTTAATCTATCATTCTTTTTCTATGAATTATGCTGATACGTTAGCAATGAATTTGTAGAGTTGTTCAATTTGATTGAATTTCCTTCGTTTACAATAACTAGCTGGAAGAATACGAGAAAAAAGCGAAGATGGATGGAGTTTTCACCCACTATTTTTTATTTTATTTTGTAAATATACCTTACTATAATTAGGATTGATCTCACTATTGTAACAGTGAATAGTCATTTTTTACTCTTGAGTTTTGTTGTATTTTATGAGTTTATTTTATTTCTTTTGAATTTTTTTATTAAATAAATTGATAAAAATCTATTATTTCTCATATAAAACTGTTATTTTATCTCTTTATATATTTCTCATATACGTTAGTTGCGTTAGATATTATTTAATAATTCTTCAGTTTGTTCAAGATTCGGTCATTAAATGGAATAATATTTACTGATTATGGGTAAACTATATTGATGGAAAATTTATAATTAATCCTTATTTAAAATGTCTAACTATTAAATAGTCAATCATATCAATTTTAAAACAAATCCCCGTGATTACGTTTGCTTAAAAACTTTTATTTTACTTTAAATAAAATAACTTTCCAACAATATTCAATAGTCAAGCATACCAATTTTAAAACAAATTCCCGTAATTACATTTGCTTGAAAACCATTATTTTTCTTTAAATAAAACAACTTTCCAACAATATTCAATAGTCAAACATACCAAATTTAAAATAAATCCCCATAATTACGATTGCTTGAAAACCTTAATTTTTCTTTAAATAAATTAAATTCCAACAATATTCAATAGTCAAACATACCAAATTAAAAATAAATCCCCATAATTAAGTTTACTTGAAAACTTATTTTCTTTAAATAAAATAACTTTCCAACAATATTCAATAGTCAAGCATACCAATTTTAAAACAAATCCCCGTAATTACGTTTGCTTGAAAACCTTTATTTTTCTTTAAATAAAATAACTTTCCAACAATATTCAATAGTCAAGCATACCAATTTTAAAACAAATCCCCGTAATTACGTTTGTTCGAAAATCTTTATTTTTCTTTAAATAAAATAACACTATTTTATTTACAAGTCGATTAACTATTAACAATATTTGTTTATCTTTACAAATTAAAAAACTACCAATACAATAGTTAATCAATCCAACTAATTACAATCAATTATCCTCTAATTCATGGGCGGAATAAAATCTTGCGATTGATTTGTATTGACCCTTTTAACAAACGTTTGATCAAACAACCTTTTATAATTTTATAAATATATTATTCATGTAAAATATATTTAATAATAAATTTAGAATCTATAACAAAAATAGGGATTATCAATTAAAATCAATTATTCAGTATTTTCCTTGATTGGAGAGTTCATTGATATATTGTAATATGTTGTTTAAAATCGTTTTAAGTTATAATTAATAATTAAGTTTTAAGATTGATGATTACCACCAAAATTAATAATTAATTATTTCAAATCAAGTAATAAGTCATAATTTAATTTGTAAGATTGATGATTTATGAAAATTGTCTATTATATTTACATAAAATATTGTAATTTTCGGCAATCATGAATTAAGTTGTAAGATTATTCTAATTTTATTTTATTACTTAACGTATATGTATTAGATAATTTTACTATTAACATATATACTATTAATTGTATACTATTAATATATTTAAATTGTATCAATTAATTTAATAGATATATGGGGACGTATGTATCAATCAATCTCGCAATTACTTAATGCATCTAAATTGTATCAACCAATTTGATAGATAAATACTGTTAACATATATACCATTAATTGTATACTATTTAAACCCATTTAATGGCATATCAATCAACTTAATATATATATTATAACTATTATCATAATAGATAGTATATATTATTAACATATATACATAATATCATATCATTGGTTTTAATATTTCAGGGTTGTTAAGTTTAGGGTATTAATATGTTAAGTTGTTAACATACATACGTACAATTGCATATTATATACGTCGATTGACAAAAAGTTTAGGAACTCTTAAAATATATTATATTGTTAAGTTTAGGATCTCTTAAAATAAACAATCTTACCCCATAAAAAGATCACCAGATTCTTTTTATTCTTGGCATAGAACCGCCCCATCACCATAATTTTTAAATGAAACAGACCGTAATAAAGAAACATTATATATCTTGGTTAAGTATAGCTTAGTAATTATATCACATTCTGCTGCCATATTCGGCCATAATGATTTCTTAATATATTCGGCCATTAATTAATATACGTAATATATTTATGGTGATATCATCATATATCTCATTTATTAACAGCTGTTGAAATTACTCTCTTTCTCTCTATATATATAGATTTCCACACAATGATAATAATTAAAAAAAAAAAACCTTTCCTACACTCAAACTATTTAAATTAATATTATAAATTAAAATATTTCCATTCTTACTGATTGTATTACTCATTATTCGTTCATCCTAAAGGAATGAAGAAAATTATGAAGTATACAATTATTGGCAGTAAAAGACAATTGTCTAACATAAGTCATGATGGTAGTACTCATGTTTTTTATAGTTTCATGATTTTGTTTGTATAGTTCCATGATCTTTATATTAATTTCAGAATTTTCTATATTAAATTATATTTGATAATAGAATAAAAAATGCTGCAATGTCTTTTTTAGCTTAATATGCAATTCATTTTTTCTTCATGAGGATTCTCTAAAATGCATATTTATTTTTATTTTGTACTTATATTAATACATATATAAATTGTGCATACAACTTAAACCGCAAATTTTAAAAAATCTCTTTACTACAATTAATTACTTCAATTTATATTTTGATAAATTATAATATTATAATTTAGTTATATCAATTAATCTTAATAAATTTACGAAATGTTATTACCAAAAGTTAATAAATACATAATAAGTATAGCAAAAATTATAATTACAAATTTTAATATTAAATAATAATCTTTTCTATCACGTTATAAATTCCTTGATTTTTTTATATTAAATTATATTTGATAATAGAATAAATAATGCTTCAATATTTTTTTTTAGTTTAATATGCAATTCAGTTTTCCTTGATGACGATTCTCTAAAATGCTTATTTATTTATATTTTTTTAATTATATTAATATGTATATAAATTGTGCGTACAACTTAAACTCGCAAATTTTAAAAAATTTCTTTACTACAATTAATTGATTCTATTTATGTTTTGATAAATTATAATATTATAATTTAATTATATCAATTAATCTTATTAAATTCACGAAATGTTATTACCAAAAGTTAATAAATACATAATAAATATAGCAAAAGTTAGAATTACGAATTTTAATATTAAATAATGATTTTTTTCTATCCCGTTATAAATTCCATAATTTTTTTTATTGAATTATCTTTGATAATAAAATAAACAATGCTTAGTTTTATTTACGTATTCAAGTTATTTTTTCTTGATGAATTCTCTCTTATTTACGTATTTATTTCGCTAAAATTAATATTAACATATATAAAAATTATTTAGTTATTATACAGATGATCTTATGTAACAACATGTACTTTATATGAGATTTATAAAGTTCATCAAATTCCAAAACTTCCCAAACTTTTATTTTGTAAAAAATATCAGTATCTGATTCGACTTCCATAGACCATTATAGAGTTCGGGACAATGATACAAATAATTTACAATCATAGGTAGTGGCTAAAGTTTCATATCTTTTTGAGAGATTTCCAATGATCGATATTTCTAATGGTAGTTTATTATTTTACTTGGATAGTTGTATGTTATTATTTTATTATGATTTTTGTGCAATTATAACTAATTTTAAATAATTTTTGAAAAGATACACTCAATCTTAATCGGACTCTTGATTCGTACTATTATTGCTAAACTATATAATTGTTAGGATTATTATTATCACCATTATTATTATTATTATTATTATTATTATTATTATTATTATTATTATTATTATTATTATTATTATTATTTTGTTGTTGTTGTTGTTGTTGTTGATGGTGATGATGTTGTTTTTGTTGCCACAAAATACTTATCAATTGACAACTATAGTTATATAGTCTTTAATTATTCATCCAATTATACCTTAAGTCTTACAACTTTCGTTGATGTTTTAATAAAGAAATTATTCCTTAATTTTTCTAATTGACAAACAAGATACATTATTCATAATTATCAAATTGACAAATAATCTCATTATATTTTTTCAATTTGATATAGTATATTATTGTTAACTTATAAATTAAAATATTTTTCATTCTTAATGATTGAATTAATTAATTTTTATTGATCCTAAATAAATGAGGAAAAACACAAAGTCTACAATTATTGACACCAAATGACAATTGTCGAACATAAGTCATGACGGTAGCATTCATATTTTTTATAATTTAATGATTTTTTTTGTATAGTTTCATGATCTCTACATAAATTTCATGATTTTTTTATATTAGATTATATTTGATAATATAATAAACAATGGTTTAATTTTTTTAGCTTATTATGTAATTTATTTTTTCTTGATAAAAGTACTCTAATTTACATATTTATTTCTATTTTTAATTTATATTAATATATATATATATATATAAATTATGAGTACAACTTAAGCTCACAAATTTTAGAAAACTTCTTGACCACAATTAATTACTTCAATTTATGTTTTGATATATTATAATATTATAATTGAATTATATCAATTATACTCATAATTGTTAGGTAATGTTTTCACCAAAACACATAATAAATATAAAAAAATTATACTTATGAATTTTAATATTAAATAATATTATTTTCTATACTGTTATAAGTTCCATGATATTTTTTATTGAATTATCTTTAATAATAAAATAAGCAATGTTTAGTTTTATCGGATTATTTAAGTTATTTTTTCTTGAGGAAATGATTCTTATTTACGTATTTATTTTGCTAAAATAATCTTAATACGTATATAATTTATTTAGTTATTATACAAATTATTTATATAACAACATGTACTTTATATGCGATTAAAGTGCATCAAATTCCAAAACATCCCAAACTTGAATTTATATTTTAAATACAAATGTATCTGAATTGACTTCTATAAAGCGTTATACAGATAAGATAATGCAACAAATAATTTACAATCATTTGTAGTGGCTAAAGTTTCATATCATTTTCAGAGATTTCCAATAATTGATATTTCCAATGTTAATTTATTATTTTAATATTTTAATGATATGTTATTATTTTACTATACGTTTTGTGTAATTATAACTAATTTTAAATAATTCCTGAAAAGATATATTCACTCTTAATACATGCAACCATCAATTCTTCCTACTTGTGGAGACATTGTGAGGTTCTGAGATTGGTAAAGAATGTGAGGCTTCAAGCTCAGAGCCCGATTTGATTGAATTGAAAGAGTTTTCTCAATGGATAAATAACATTGGAGATGAGACGGTTGGAGGATCAAATGATGGCATCGTTGAAATTGACATCCCAGATGATTTATTGTTGTTAGATGATGGTGACCCTATTGCATCAATTGTGGCCAACACTTATCCACAATTTGGAACGAATGCTGAATGCTCTGTTTATTTGGAGGGCCGAGCTATTCTTGCACCAACACTTGATGTAGTCAAACTAACCAATGAGTATATGAGTTCATTGAATGAAGTGGAATGTAAGGTATATTTGAGCTCAGATAGTGCGTGCAAATCTGATGCAAATGTTGAAATTTTGTAAGATGTCCATTCAACCGAGTTTTTAAACACAACCAAGTATTTTGAGTTGACGAATCATGAGCTACGATTGAAGGTTGGTACTCCAATCATGTTATTGAGAAATATTGATCATTCACTTGATTTGTGTAATGGAACTAGATTGGTAGTTACGAAACTAGGTGATCAAGTTTTGGAGGCAACGATTCTCCAAGGAAGTGATGCAAGTGAATTAGTACTCATCCCACGAATGACCGTAACACCATCGGATCCTAGGGTGCCATTTAAGTTTCAACGAAGGTGATTTCTGGTTATTCTGTCGTATGCAATAACATTTAATAAAAGTCAAGGCCAATCCCTACCCCACGTAGGACTTTTCTTGAAAAAGCCTATTTTCAGTCATGGTCAACTGTATGTTGCAATATCAAGGGTGACCAACCGAAAAGGTATAAAAATCTTGATTTGCGATGATGAAAATAAACGTAGAAAAAAAATTACGAATGTTGTGTACAAGGAAGTATTTCATAATTTGTAAATTATGAATTTATGATTAATAATAGTTTTGCTAAGCATGTTCTATATAATGTTTAATTCTTCAATTTCTTATATTTATTATTTTAATATTTATCTTATTCTACTTTTGTTTAAATTAGTATAACCACTTATTTATTATATTATAAATATTAAAATAATATTAAATATTTGATAAATTAAACCTTAAAATTATTCCTCCGTGCATCGCACGGGTGTAATACTAGTATATATATAAAGAGGGAGTTTAGTAGGAGAGAGAAACAATTAGAGAAAAATAGTGGGTTTTCCCGCCCATGAAATCTTCTTTTTTTATTTTATTATCCATCTATTTATTCTCACCTATTACCGCAGAATTTTTAACAGTCCATTTCTCACATTTCCATTTTCTTCCTCCTTTTTTTTTCTCGCTCAGATTTTTTATTCTTTTCATTTTGCAATCATAGAGCTTTCTATTTCACTTTTCTATTTCAGTTTTTCTATTATTTTTGATACCAAATTAATTTGTATCAAAAAATTTCTGATTTTTTTTAAGATCTCCAAACACTCGGAGAAATATAACTGTGAATTTGTATTAAACTTTTTTTGAATTTTTTTGCAGATCTCCAAACACTTGGAGAAATATAACTACGATTGGAGTTTATAGATCTGCAATTTTTGGATGGTACCAGTTTCTATCATTTTCCCCTCTCCCTCTTTTCTGATCTGCCATTTCAAGTCATTTGTATCAATATTTTTATGAATTTTTTTTCAGATCGACAACTGCTATGAACTATCAATATTTATCTAAATTTGGTTTGAGATAACTATCATTTTCCGAATGTTATTTACTGTATATTAATTACCAATATTTTTATGATTTTTTTGCAGATCTTTTGATTAATTATATTTATTTTGTTCCGTAGTAATTGCAGTAAAACCTAGATACTACTCATTTGAAACCATCTTTGATGACACATCAATAATATTTTGTACAAGAGATAAATATTACTTTCATATTAAACAATTATTATTATTCATTGTTGGATCTTAGTAATTTAATATATTAAATTTTGGTAATTATATAATTGTTTCGTACTTACCAATCATTGGTTGGATAATTATCATTGATTTCAACAATATTAAGCGGTTTATCAATCAATTTACTATGAATCAAAATTACTATTACAAATTGATATGTTGGTTTGTAAGTTTACCCTAAAAAAATGATTTAATTTACTAAATCAATGATTTTTAATGTAATTATACTCCAGCAAATCAAAGCAAATTATATGTTTATTTCCCTAATTAATTGGTTGCATTAATACTCGGATTTTTAGCTTAAATTTTTTAGGGGCAATTCCTATTTAAGCCAAAAGATAAAAATTATATCCCAATTAGTTCAAGTCAAAGTCTATCTTCCCATTAACTCCAATTAAATTCTAATTGTACCATACCACCCCTCTTATCAAACGAGAGTAAGAAAATGGAAAGTCCAATCGTGTTTAATATTTAGGAAATAGTCATCTTAAAAAAGGTAGTAGTTAATTTAATTGTAACCTCATAATTGTGGAGTATTATTAGCACTAATCAATTTAAAAGTCAGTAGTAATTCAATACTAGTTTATTAGTAATTACATAATTGTATTATTTGAAAATCAGTAGTAATTCAGTTTGAAAATCAGGTTTGTAGATAATTCTCCATRTTTTTCATTCTATGTATGATTATTTTTTCATATTCTCTAAAAAGAACACAAAAAAAAATTAAAAATTGTGTAGTTCACAATTTTGTAAACTCAATATTTGTGGGATAAAGTGGAGAGGTGGTATGAAATTACAAACTACTATTTTATGAATTGAATTTAATAATAATTAATTAAAATTAATATTGTAAACCCAATATTAATTTAATAATAATTAATTAAAATTACATACTACACTATTTTATGAATTGAATTACATACTACTATTAATGAAATTGAATTACATACTACTTTGCAATTCTTCCGCACTTCGAGTTACATACTACTTTTGAATTGAATTAAATACTACTAGTAATGAAAATTGAATTACATACTACTAGTAATGAAATTGAATTACATATTACTTTGCAATTCTTTCGCACTAACCTCCAGTTTATGGAAAAAACAACTATTGCCATTTAAGAAATTTAGAGATTGAAGCGTAATTATCCTCTTACTAAGGCCCTGCTTGGTTTACCTGATTCAAACAGCTGATAACTGATAACTGATAGTTGATAGCTGGTAGCTGATTTTCAATGAGTGCTTGGTAAATTAGTTGATTAAATTTGATTGAAGGTTAATTTACCAATATAGACATGATTAAAAAAATATAAAATATTATACATAAAAAAAAGAAAAATATAAAGAATAAAAGAAATAAAATAATAATAATTAATGAAGACTTTCCAAAAGATTATTTAAAAAAAAAGACAAATACTTAAAAAATAATTAAAAGATAATTATAATAATAAATAAAACTTTAATTATGACTAAATATAAAGTAATATATTAGTTTATAAATAATATATTTTTTACAATATAAAAGGATAAAAAATAATTTTATCAAATAATGTAGGAGCTTATTAGAAAAAGTTACGATTTATAACTTTTTCTGAACAGGAGCTTATTAGGCAGAATAAGCTATCAGGAGCTTATTTTTTGTTCTTACCAAACAGTCTAAAAGAGCTTATTGTGATGGAATAAGCTATAAGCACTTTCAATAAACTCAACCAAGCAGGACTTAATTCTTTCCCACTAACGGCTAGTTTATGGAAAAAAAAACTATTGCCATTTAAGAAATTTAGAGATTGGAGCCTAATTATCCTCTTACCATGCATGGATATGGGTATAATTGAGAAAGTATATATTATTTTGTGTTATAATGGGATTAATATAACCTAAATGGGTATATAAGATTTGAATGGATTATATGGGATATTATATTTTAAAAAGTGTATCAAATGGGAAGTATCCTATAAAAATTATGTATTTTGGCTTCAAATACATACAACACTCATTATTAATGAATATGAATTTTGGTAAGAAACATTAACCTAGGAAATCCGAGCAACATAATATATATATTACACTTAATGTATTAATTACCTTCATTATTACACCTTCATTAGATAAATTCCTTTTTATGGTACGTATAAATATAAATGATTTCCTTTTTTATTATTCAATGAATTCAAATTGTTATACAAAGAATATAAATTGAGTATTTCTCAACAAACTAATATGCCGGTAAAGATCTTATTGTTTAATTCTCAAACTAATATGACGGTAGAAACCTTATTCATTGTTTAAACTAATAGTAATGTCCTTTTTTAAATAGTTAAGAAAATTAAATATATAGATAAATTCCTTTTTTATGCTACGTATAAAAATTCAATATTAATGATTTCATTTTTTATTATTCGATGAATTCAAATTGTTATACAAACAATATAAATTCTCATATTTCTTTCATTTTTCATTAAATGAAAATATGTTTTACATAAATCATAAAACATTGTAATGCATTAATAGATAATATCCAATCAAGGATTTGATTTATCAATATAAAATATACAATCATTGAAGTATTAAAAAGTCAAYTATCATTGATTCATTGAAAAGAATAATATCAAATTATTGAAGTATTTATAAAATCAATTAACGCGAGATTTAACATTATTCCTTAAATATGTCTTTTTTACTAATAATATGATTTAGGAAACCAATTCCTAAATCAAGTATCTCATATATCACCTCATATCTCAGTAGAAATATTAAAATTGATTTCTATAAAATATCTTCACAAACTAATTCCAAACAACCATTTATAAATTTCTTATTTTTAAATTTCTACATTTTTTTCCATTATCGAATCATCTTTCATTACATATATATATTCTTTTAATATTGAAATTGTATATATAACAATTGAATATAAATGATTTATCTTGATAAATAGATATGA
>BMAC01000854.1:171341-192501 GCA_014905375.1 Phtheirospermum japonicum
TAGTCAAACGATCGACGACTACCCAAATTGAATCAACTCCTGACCTAGTTCTTGGTAAATCAGTGACAAAGTCCATAGTGATTTTCTCCCATTTCGATTCTGGAATTTCCAGTGGCTGAAGTAATCCAGAAGGTCGTTGATGCTCCGCTTTAACACGCTGACAAGTTAAGCATTTAGCCACAAATTCAGCTACTTGTTTCTTCATGTTAACCCACCAAAAATTCTTCTTTAGATCTCTATACATCTTAGTGGCTCCAGGGTAAATTGTATACCTTGAGTGATGAGCTTCTCCTAAAATTTTATTCTTTAACCTTTCATCATTCGGTACACAAATCCTATTTTTGAATCTTATGATCTCATCCTTGTTCATAGAAAAATCCGATTTTGAACCTTGCATAATCTTCTCCTTCAGTGTCTTAAACCTTTCATCGTTCCCTTGTGACAATCGGATCTCCTCTAATAAATCCAACTTTTACGATAATCCTGATCATATGAGTTGAGTTTTTGACCACCTCGGGTTCCAACAACTTAATTCTTGTAATGAATTCCATTCCCGAATCATTAAGTGAGCGAGTTGTACCTTTCGACTCATAGCATCGACAACAACATTAGCTTTACCAGGATAATACTGAATATCAAAATTATTATTATCAAGTAATTCAACCTATCTTCGCTGTCTAAGATTCAACTCTTTTGAGAAAACAAGTATTTAAGACTTTTATGATCTGTAAACACTATGAACTGAGCTCCGTACAAATAGTGTCGCCATTTCTTTAAAGCAAACACAATGGCTGCCAACTCAAGGTCATGCGTGGGATAATTTACCTCATAAGGTTTAAGTTTTCTAGAAGCATAAGTAACAACTCTTCCATTTTGCATCAATACCGCACCTAATTCTTCTTTTGATGCATCACTATATACTACAAAGTTGTCAAGTCCTTCCGGCAGAGCCAAAACAGGCGCAGTAGTAAGTCTTTCCTTTAATTCTTGAGAGTTGGATTCACATTTACTATCCCACACAAATTTTACCTATTTTTGTGTTAACTTTGATAATGGTCCTGCAATTTTAGAAAAATCTTTGATAAACCTGTGGTAGTAACCTGCAAGACCTAGGAAACTTCTTATCTCTGTCACTGTTTCAGGTCTTTTCCAATCTAACACAGTCTGAACTTTAGATGGATCTACCGCGGTTCCATCTCCCGAGATGATATGACCTAAGAATGCCACTTTGTTTAGCCAAAATTCACATTTGCTAAACTTGGCGTACAACTTATGTTTCTGTAACGTCTSTAACACAATTCTCAAATGTTTCTCATGTTTCTCAGCTGATTTGGAATACACCAAAATGTCATCGATAAATATCACTACGAATTGATCTAAATACGGGATAAACACTCGGTGCATCAAGTCCATAAATGTTGCTGGAGCATTAATTAACCCAAACGGCATTACTACAAACTCATAGTGGCCATAACGGGTTTGAAAAGTAACTTTAGAAATATCATCCTCCTTAATTCTTAATTGGTGATATCCTTGTTGGAGATCCAATTTGGAAAACACCTTTACCCCATGTAATTGATCAAAAAGCTCATCTATTCGCGGTAAAGGATATTTATTCTTTATGGTGACATTATTAAGCTCTCGGTAATCCACACATAATCTTAAAGTCCCATCTTTCTTCTTCACAAATAGCACTGGGGCACCCCAAGGAGACGTACTAGGACGAATGAATCCTAGTTCCAATCATTTTTGCAACTGAGCTTTCAACTCTTGCAATTCCAACGGGGCCATTCTATATGGCGTTTTAGCAATGGGCGTCGTTCCCGGTAGAATATCAAAAACTCAATTTCTCGCTTAGTAGGTAATGAGGTAAGCTCCTTAGGAAAAACATCAGAAAATTCAGACACTACCGACACCCTAGTTAGCTCCTTTTTGTCTTCCGGTTTGTTGATTAGATAACCTAGGTATCCTTTCGCCCCTCTAAATAATGATTTTCTTGCTTTGACTGCCGAGATCAGTGGGGCTAAGATAACTCTAGATTTACCAGACAACATTACTTCTGGTTGTCCAAGAACACAAAATTCCACTTCTTTCGTGTGACAATCCCCTTCTACCAAATCGGTTGTCTCCTGAGCCTCTTGTCCTGCTAGCGCAAACACTCGTCCTTGCATCTTAGGATGATTCTTACCCCTATTGCTTACGGTGGACCTTTCTATTGGATTAAAAACAGGTCGTATCGGTGCCTTGTAGTCTTTAATTTAATGTTGGTCACTTCCGTAATGAAAGCATTTTCCTTGCTTCGACCAACAATTATTCTTAGAACGACCTGACCTTTTGTAATGAGAGCAAATTGAAGCTTCAGATTGTTTCCATGTTCTTATAAAACCTTGAGGTTTATGTCTTTAGAAATGTTGTGGTTTCTTATAAGAATGTGCCCCTACCTGTCGACTTTGATTTTCAAACCTTTGTTGAGTTACTGGTTCCAAACGACTTAATCCACTTTCGATTCTCGCGGCAGCTTGGACCGCAATACTATATGTACGGATATCAGTCGCAAGTAATTGTTTCTGTAACTCAGGCCTCAAGCCTCTGGTAAACTTATGTAACTTGTCTTCTTCAGTTTTTTGAATATTTCATCTTAATAACCAGCATCAGTGACAAATATAAGTTCACCTGCTACACTTTCTTGACGAAACTTTTGAATTTAATAGGTTTATAACTCCTTTGAAATTGGTAGTAGAGTTTGGACTCTCATTAGAACATCATGGTTCAGGATTTGCTTAGCTAATCAAACTTTCACTTGAGATTAGTAAGAAGAGAAAAGTACTGCAAAGATCTAAATTTCAAGGAACTTAATGACGACATATAAGTAATGAAATGTTAGGCTCTTGGAATAAGAAAAACTCTTCAAGATAAACAAGAGCTCAGAGAAGTATTCAAATTAGAAGGAGGATGAGGTTACATGGTGAAATAAGTGATGTTCAAGTTTGAAAACCTAAAGATGGAGAATCCACGTGTCAACCTACTATCCAATCAACATAAGCAGGTAGTTACTTCTTACTCTGCCAAAGTCATTATTAATATTCTAATTCCCAAGTCCAGAATGGCATTGACATTCCAATCACAGGACAAAGACCCTAACCTGGCTCTGATACCACATCTGTAATGCCCCAAAATAAAAACTACCTTAATATTAAATAAAATAAATAAATAAAATAAACTCTCACATGAAATTCGCTTCCGTATACATAAATCACAATAAAAGGAAGTCGACAAAAGAAACCTCTACACGATTCAGTCTTCACCTGGAAAATCGAAGTCAACTTCAATCGCATTATCGTCGGTATCTGGAGAGTTTGGTTTTAAAACAAACGAGAGCGTGAGCTAAAAGAGCTCAGTGAGGACAAGCAATTGAAATRTAAATTTTCTTTTAAAATATAAAACYGACAAGAGTTTAGAAAATAATTTTCATAAAATAATCCAAGCACTTGGTGTGCAAAACTATTTTCATACGTTTAACAAAACTCTAGTCAGCAGCTTCAAAATTAAAATATTTTAAAATTAAAAAAACAATAGATTTTCTCAAAAACTAAACAATTATCACATTTAGAACAAACAGAAAATGCTAATTTATTTTTAAGAAATCAATTGAAATATTTAACAGTTGAACAGACAGGAAAAGCTGTCTCGTTCTTGTTTTTAAGAAATCAATTGAAACAGTTAACAGTTGAACAGACAAGAAAAGCTGTCTCGTTATTATTTTTAAGAAATCAATTGAAACAGTTAACAGTTGAACAGATGGGAAAAGCTGTCTCGTTCAAAAACAATCATTCCAATTTGTGAGTGTCGGGTACGGAACTCTAGAGGTGGCTCCCGCRCGTAGCACTTAGCTCCCGAAGGACTCTAGAGGTGGCTCCCACGCGTAGCACTTAGCTTCCGAGCCAGATTAACTCACATAAACGTAGAATCAATGTCGATCAAACATGAACCATACGTTTCCGCTCACTATGAAAGGTGACACTCCAGGCCGCAGCCTTAAACTCCTTATCCCTCCCAGTAGGCTCGACGTCCCTTCAGCTTTGGGATTCAAACCCAGGGTACGTCATATTCCAAAATATACCCAATCTACGACCCAAATCCTGTTGTCGTCTCCGACCTGACCAGGAAAAATGGGAATAGGTACCACGRGTAGTCAAGCAAGAACCACAGGCAACCTGCTCGATTGATTGCCCAAACTACTCGTGCCTGACAGACAGTGACAAYGACAGACAGACAGACAGTAATAGACAGTAACAGTCGGTAACAGACTGTCAACAACAACAATCGAGTTCAAATTATATCTTTGATATAATATCATATAATTGGATTTATGATTAAGCGCAAAGGCAATGCACACTTGCATATTTCCCCTCAAAATACTATTTTTCAAAAGACTATACAAACAGAAAAATATATTTAAGCAACAAGTGCTTCATGATTTGTAAAATCTCAAACTTTTCAGTTATAATAATTAATACAAATCACATTTTGGAAAATTAGATAAATTATTAAATTAAAACCATTATACACTAAAATCCAATTTACCTTAATAAACTTGTTATATTAGTACAGGGTCTTACATACACCCCTCCTTTAAGGAATTTGGTCCCCAAGTTCCCTCTCGAAATAGCTCTGGATAAGTTTGAAACATATCGTCCCTCGATTCCCACGTAGCTTCTTCAGGTTTATTATGTTTCTGCCACAAAACTTTAACTAAAGGTATGTTCCTGCCTCGTAACTTCTTTACTTGGTAATCGATAATCTGTAAGGGTGATTCGGTATATGTGAGATCCTCTCGAATCATAGGAATATCGTCCTTAATGATATGGTCGGGGTCAGGATTATACTTCTTAAGACGAGAGACGTGAAACACATCATGCATTCCTGATAATGGACTAGGGAGTTCCAAATGATAAGCTAGATTACCAATTCTTTCAATCACTCGATAGGGACCCACATATCGGGGACTTAGTTTACCACCTTTCTTATATTGAATCAGACCTTTCCTTGGTGATAATCGGAGAAATACCATGTCTCCCACTTCAAATTCTAAGTCCTTACGTCTGTTATCAGCATAACTCTTTTGTCGACTTTGTGATGTTCTGATTCTATCTTTTATAAGTCGAACCTGGTCTAATGCTTCCTGAACCAGATCTATTTTTGAAATTGAAAATTGCGACTCTTTCTTTTTTGGATTCCACCTATCATCAATCTCCCAGTGAATTGGAGATCTACACTTTCTGCCATACAAAGCTTCATACGGTGCCATGCCGATGGTTGCTTGAAAACTAATGTTGTAGGCGAATTCTACTAATGGAAGATGTAAATCCCAATTTCCTGAAAAGTCTAAAGCACAAGCCCTTAACATATCTTCTAGGATTTGAACCGTTCTCTCATATTGTCCATCTGTCTGAGGATGAGCCGCTGTGCTAAAACTTAACTTGGTTCCAAGTCCCTCTTGTAAACTTTTCCAAAATCGAGATACGAATCTTGGGTCTCTATCTGATACAATATCCATTGGAATTCCATGTAATCTAACTACTTCTTTTATGTACATTTGCGCAAGCTTTTGTAAACTGTCGGTTTTTCTCATAGGTAAAAAGTGAGCTGACTTAGTCAAACGATCGACGACTACCCAAATTGAATCAACTCCTGACCTAGTTCTTGGTAAATCAGTGACAAAGTCCATAGTGATTTTCTCCCATTTCCATTCTGGAATTTCCAGTGGCTGAAGTAATCCAGAAGGTCATTGATTTTCTCCGCTTTAATTTCCAATATAAATTGTATTTATAGATTTAATTTATCTAGATTTATCTACATATATAGATTTATACATTTAATTTGATACGCCAGAATGATCAATTAAATCATGTATCAATTAAAACCAATTATTTGTTATTTTCCTTTCTTGGAGAGTTTATTATAATTATTTTTTTTATGAAATTACTCTCTTTCTCTCTTTATATATAGATATATAGATTTTCACGCTACTCAAGAAAATGAAAAAAAAAAAACATTCATACACTCAAGTATAAACAATTATTGTTTTTTATCCAATGACACCTATTTTTTCACTGGTCAAGGATCTTAATCCTACCAAAACACAGTGGGCACTCAAACTATGTCTTTTGAGGGCTTATAATGTGAATGCATATGGCAAGAATAATGAACTATTCACTTTTAACTGCGTTTTCAAAGATTACACTGTACGATAATTGTATATTTTTGTCTTTTATGTTTCTTTATAAATTTTAATCTATACTTCAAATCATATATTAACTCATTTTAATTTTCAGGGTGATGTTATTCACGCAACCGTCCCTAAGAATTATATTTTGAAGTTTAAGCCCATGTTTGTTGTAGGTGGTCTCTATATTGTGTCAAATATTATGGTGTCAGAAATTAAAATGATGTTTAGAGTCGGACCAGGGAAATATGGCTTCAGTTTCTTTAACCGTACTAACGTCAACAATTGCACCGACGACGCATTTTCTTCGGATTTGTATGTTTTCAAGCATTTTCATGAGGTTTTTGAGATGTCCATTTTCAAAGAAAAAATCCTTATAGGTAGCTCTTTTAGTATTTTCAAAAATCACATGTTTTTTCTCAATTTATTGATGATATTCGTTTGATCAATGCATCAACACAAAATAAATATAAAACAATTTTTTCCCATTACTATTTGAATATGCTTAGGTAAATTCTTGGAAATGAAATTTTAAAATTGATTTCGAGTAGCGAATTGATTTTTGGTATTTTTTTTGGAATATACCATTTGCTTTCAATTTTAAGACTTTGATTAATTCTTCAATGAAATTGACCGTAATAAAGAAACATTTGCCCCACGTTAGTATCATGGAAAGTCCTTATTCACAAAATCTATTATTTTATATATCTTTTCTTAAGTGTAGCTTGGTAATTATATTTCATTCTGTTGCCATAGCTCAAATAAATAATGATAAATCGAAGATTTAAACTTATCACATATAATTTGGTCAAAGAACTCGCTAATAAGACACGTATTGTGCTGTGTACGATTATTTTTTGTGTTTGTGTATTTATATATATATTATATATGTGTGTGTGTGTGTATTTTTGTTTGCATTTATATATTCATTTTAATTTATTTAATAGGTTTGAGAAAATTACTTACTAAATCAGTTATAATTAGCAAATGTATTTTCTTACACTTTTGCAATTATATTTTATTTTCCAGATGTTATTGGTAGATTTGTTGCTGTCCAACCAATTCTCACTCTTACAGATGGAAAACGCATCATGGATATTACACTCGAAGATTTAGAGTTAAGTTTTTTTAACAAAATATATTTTTAATTAAACTTTAATGATGAATGATTTATTCTACAATATGTGTTGAAAAATACTATAGAACCATTATTATTTACAAACAATCTTACTAAATTTACATATATTGATTGTATGTCAAACAAAATCTCTTTTAGGGGATTACGACTTTCATGTACGTTTTTTGCTGAATATGCTGATGAAGTTTCTCCACAAATTCAAGTTGACTCTACTTCTCCAATTATTGTTGTCGTACAGTTTGCTCGAGTGAAGGAATATAAAGGTTTGAAATAATTGAAATATAACAAGTATATAATTTCTTAATGCAATGATTATAAAAAATATTTATCAAATAACAGGGGATAAGCAATGCCAAAATATTTACAATATAACTCAAGTGATTGTCAATGGAAACGACCCTCAGATACGGAAATATATAGAAATGTACTAAAAGATAGCAATATATTTCTATATAAATATTTTTATTTCATAAAAAACTTTATAGAGTAATAGTTTTGAATATTTTTGTAGTTTTTCCAAGAAAAATCGTGAATCGAGCACTATCAGTACAATATCCGAAAGATCACAATGCTCGATTGCAAATGATCTCATCACTGGATCTGTGGTTTTCAAAACAATTCAACAGCTATTGGACACTCATGAGGTAATAAACACATGAAATAAAATGTTTTATTATCAAGAAATCTTGATATAAATTAGCGTTTTTATTTATTTAAAATTATTATAACCAAACAAATTATCTCAACACTCCCATATTTTTTAGTTTAATATGATGGATTTTATTGGACAAACTGTTTAATTATTGAAGTTGAGAATGAGTCTAACTGTTGGTACTACGCATGTACCAAATGTTTTCATGCCCTGAAGAAAGAGGATGAAAAATTCAAATGTTACAATTGCAAAAATAATCTAGGAGGTGATGGAACATATAGGTATTATTCGTATATCCTAACATACAAATGTAAAACTACACCATTGCATATTTTTTTAATTTTACTATTTTTTATAGATATAAGTTGGATTTGCTGGTGATGGACAATACTGGAAACACTAACTTTCTTTGTTGGGATAAGGATAGTTGTGATTTGAATGGTAAGAAGGAAAATAATACGAAGAAAGAAAAGGTATACACTTTGGTTATTTGACATTAGATAATTTTTTCAATGATTTAAAACTTATCTATATATTGATGAATAATTCTTCATATTTGCAGGATGCCAATCCTGATGTTGTCACTAGCAAAATTGGTGATTTAGTTGATAAAAAAGTTATATTCAAAGTGCAGTGCAAGATGAATGGCAGCAAAGCATGGAAACCTACTTTTATCGTAACCAAACTTTCTCTCGATTTAGAGTTGATTGCGAGATACGAAAAAAATTTCATCGACAATTACAGTCAGGCATGATTGAAGTTTTAATCAATTGCATTTTAATTCATTTATAGGTTGATATTCATATATAACAAATAATATTTATCTTATAGGACTCTAATCAGATTTTGAAGAATCATCTAAGTGAATCAGTTTTTGATAAGGTAATATCTATTTTAGTACTCAAACAAGTTCAATAAACTTTTTTTTTGATGCATATACATAGTTACATTATACTAAGTTCAATTAGTTACTCTTAGGACTATGTAAGTTTGGATGATGATGAAGCATGTTCTCCTTAAAAGACTCTTAGGCGGTTCAAAAATTTTCCTGTATTTTTAAAATTTTCGCGTTTTATGTCCTCTAAATATAGGCGGTTCAAGAATTGTCCTGTATTTTAAAAAAAATGCATTTTTTGTCCTCTAAATCTTCGCGTTTATGGTCTCAGAGGACATAAAATGCGAAGATTTTTTAAGATACAGGATAATTTTCGAACCGTCTATATTTAAAAGACATAAAACGCGAAGATATTAAAGGTACATGACAATTTTAGAACTGCCTATATTTAAAGGACAAAAATTAAAATTGGTCAAATTTACAGGACAAAAATTGCTATTTTCCCTTTCCTATAACACTAAAAATCCCAACTATCAAGAATTATTATTGTTGATAAATAACAAGCTCAAGTCAAAAAATTAATTTTTTATTGTCCACACTATATATTGAGATATATATGCAAATCAATTACAATTATCAAATTTCAAAAATTATTTATATATCAATCAATTATTTTAACTAACAACACTTATTAATGTTTGAATTAAGTAAATATTAATTGAAATTGAATATTTTATAATAAAAATCATTCATATACATTTTTCTATAATTTTTGGTAGTACCCATAACTTTAGTTATAAGTAAATATATCTAATAGGTCGTATCTTTAATAATATGTAAAAACTTAAAGTATATGAAGGAATATGCTGAAGATATATTAAACATTTTTGATTATTTTTACAAATCTTCATATTTAGATACAACCTAACAGTTATCCTATTAAATATTTTTTAATACATGATACGACTATATTAATGATTAAGGAATAAGTAAATATGCATACATACGACAGATCAATCTCAAATAGATGTAAATTCAAAAAGATCAAGATAAATAATAGATATGAATCATTTAATATTGTGTTAGAAAAGATAAAGATAAATCATAGATATTTATAAATATTTATAAATACTTCTCTCAAAAAAATTATAAATCATTAAACGTGTAACAATTGAATATAAATGATTTATCTTGATAAATAGATATGAATCGTTTAATTTATTTAGAAAATTAATTATATAGATGAATCCAAATTGTTATACAGATCGTTTAATGATTAAACAAATTAAGGAAATCAACGTAAATATGCAGCCAAGGATTTGATTTATTAAATCTTTCATTTTTCATTAAATAAAAATATCTTTTAAATAAATCATAAAATACTATAATTTATTAATTTTAAATATGCAGACAAGGATTTGATTTATCAATAGATAGCAAATTGAATTACAAATTAAGGAAGTCAACGTGAATATAAATTACCATATATCGATTAACACAGTTACTAAAATAAAGCAGAATTATCATAAAAATATTCTTGAATATTAATTGATTCCTAAAATTAAGGAAGTCATCCGATTCCTAAAATTCTCATATTAATTGAATTACAAATTAAGGAGGTCATCCGATTAATGCAAGATTAATGGTTCTAAATATTTTTTTACTATCGCAAGATTAACACAAGATTTTGAATATAAATTCTCATATATCGATTAACGCAAGATTAATGGTTCTAAATATTTTTTATTATATTAATTGATTCCTAAGATTAAGGAAGTCATCCTATTCCTAAAATTCCCATATTAATTGAATTACAAATTACAGAAGTCATCGGATTCCTAAATATTTTTCTAATATTAATTGATTCCTAAAATCAATCAACACAAGATTAAAGGTTCTTCATTAAATATGCCTTTTTTCATGTATTTAATTTATTTTCCAATATCAATTGTATTTATAGATTTATCTTAATATATAGATTTATAAATTTAATTTATCTCAATATTTAGTTCAAAACGATAAAGATAAATCATAGATATTTATAAATATTTATAAATACATAACTCAATAATTTTATAAATGCTACGTATAACAATTAAATATAAATAATTTCTCTTGATAAATAGATATAAATCGTTTAATATATTGAGGAAATTAAATATAGAGATGAACCCAAATTTCCAAAAGATAATATTTGGATTCGTCTATATATTTAATTTATCTACATTAATTAAATCTATTTTGAGATAGATGATTTTATCGCGGACATATATATTATCCCACTTATGGAGACACTGTAAGGTTCTGAGATTAACAAAGAATATGAGGCTTCAGAATATCAACTCAGAGCCCGATTTCATTGAATTGAAAGAGTTTTCTCAATGGATAAATAGCATTGGAGATGGTACATTTGTAGGATAATATGATGGCATCGTTGAAATCGATATCCCAGAGGATTTATTATTGTTAGATGATAGTAACCCTATTGCATCAATTGTGGCCAACACTTATCCACAATTTGGAATGAATGCTAAATGTTCTGTTTATTCGGAGGGCCGAGCTATTCTTGCACCAACACTTGATGTGGTCAATTTAATCAATGAATATATGACTTCATTGAATGAAGGGGAATGTAAGATATATTTGAGCTCAGATAGTGCGTGCAAATCTGATGCAAATGTTGACAATTTGTAAGATGTCTACTCACCCGAGTTTTTAAACACAATCAAGTGTTTTGGGTTGCCGAATCATGAGCTACGATTGAAAGTTGGTACTCCAATTATGTTGTTGAGAAATATTGATCATTCACTTAGTTTGTGCAATGGAACTAGATTGGTAGTTACGAAACTGGGTGATCATGTTTTGGAAGCAACGATTCTCCAAGGAAGTAACGTGGGTGAATTAGTACTCATCCCACGAATGACCGTAACACCATCGGATCCTAGGTTGCCTTTTAAGTTTCAATGAAGAAATTTTCTGATTATTCTATCGTATGCAATGACATAATAAAAGTCAAGGCTAATCCCTATCCCACGTTGGACTTTTCTTGAAAAAACCTGTTTTCAGTCATGGTCAACTGTATGTTGCAATATCAAGGGTGACCAACCAAAAATGTTTAAAAATATTGATTTGCGATGAGGAAAATAGACGTAGAAAAAAAACTACGAATGTTGTGTACAAGGAAGTATTTCATAATTTGTAAATTATAAATTTCTAATCAATAATAGTTTTGCTAAGCATGTTCTATATAATGTTTAATTCTTCAGTTTCTTACATTTATTATTTTAATCTTTATCTTCTTCTACTTTTATTTAAATTAGTATAACCACTTATTTATTATATTATCAATATTAAAATAATATTAAATATTTGATAAATTACACCTTCAAATCATTCCCCCGTGCAACGCACGGGTGTAATACTAGTTATTGATTAAACACAAGAAATTAAACTAATGGTATACGATCATAAATCATTCAAACATAATTCTGCAAGAAATTAGGAAACCGCGAAACGAGAATCAAATAACAAAGGAACCATATATATATATATATATATATATATATAATATATATATATATATAAAAGACGAGGCCTGGAGAGAGAAAAAAATGATGAGTAGGAAAGAGAAAAAATGCCATATAAATGTCACGTGGGATTATTTTCTTTTTTAAGTTATGTAGGATTTTTCTTAACATAATTATGATAGATTTGGTTTCTTTTTTTAATTAAAAAGCCACATATGATTAGTTTTCTCTTTTAGACTAGTTTTTTTTTTCACCCGTGCGATGCACGGGGCAGAAAGTTAAATATAGAATTGCAAGTTGTGTTAATATTATTTTTATTATTATTTAATATGTGAAAAAATAAATAAATAGAGAGATAGATAAATATTGAGAGAAATAACTAAAAGATCCACACTTGATAAATTATAGATCGAATTCACACTACGTACATGAACGTTAAGTTCATACGTTAGTGAATACTTCTTTATACACCACATTATTGGTCATGTTCGATCCCGAATCGTCATCACCACAAACTAATATTTTCAATCCCTCTCGATGGGTGACACACGACACGGCAACATATAACTGACCATGACTGAACATGGGATTCTTCAGATAAAGGCCGACGTTCGAGAGTGATTGACCCTGACTCTTATTTATTGTCATCGCATATGAAATCATGAGCGGGAATTGCCTTCTTTGAAACTTGAAAGGTATCCTAACGTCGGAAGGCGTTAGACTCATACGGGGAAGTAACACTTTTTCTCCCGCCTTTTCATCGGTTAGAATTTTGCATTCAAGGACATGAGTGGAAAGTCTCGTAACAACCAATCTCGTCCCATTGCACAATCCCATTTAGTGGTTTATGTTCCTCAACAACATAACAGGCGTCCCCACCTTCAGATGCAGCTCGTGATTGGGCACCCCAGAACACTTTATACCATTCAAGAATTCGGGCGTGTGCAAATCACTCAAAAAACCACTCCCACCGTCGGATTTGCAGGCACTGTCCGAACTCAGATAGGTGCACCCCTCGCTCGAGTTCAAAGTGTTCATGTACTCATTGACAGAGTCCACAACATGGAGAGTCGGGGCCAATATGGCCCTATCCTTCAGGAACATCGGGTCATCAATAGAGTCCCTAAACATCGGATATGTATCCTCAACAATAGCCGCAATGGGGTCGCTTGAATATCGGAGGAGGATATCATCAGGAATTTCTATTGCAGCATAACCGTCATTCGGTCCTCCTATCTTTCCATATCCAATGCTGGTAATCCAATCGGAGAACTCCTCCAACTCAGCACGTTCTTGTCCATCACCAAGACTCCGGAGCCTCATGTTCTGAGTAAGTCTCAACACAGTGCAGTGCCTCCACATGCTGGACGCATTGATAGCTGCATTGACTATGTCCTGTCTTCTGCCCTTGGGGACAACGGGCAATATTTGAAGAAAGTCTCCACCAAACACAACGGTCGTTCCACCAAATGGCCTATGCCTGTTGGCCGAATCTACATCCTCCATTATATCTTGCAAGCTCTTCTCAAAAGCCTCGAAGCAATGCTTGTGCATCATCGGAGCCTCGTCCCATATTATGAGTTTGCAACGAATCACCAATTCCGCAAACGGGGTGCCTTTCTTAATATTACAATCCGACCCTTCATGCGAATTCAGAGGGATACCAAACCGGGAGTGCGCGGTCCTTCCACCAGGAAAAAGCAAAGAAGCTATGCCGCTCGATGCCACATTCAGCACGATATGACCCTCAGACCTCAACCTAGCGGACAGAGTTCTCCACATGTACGTTTTTCCCGTACCTCCATAGCCATAAATGAAGAACATAGTACCACCATCGGGCTCGACCCCACTCATGATCTTGGAGTACACACCCTTCTGCTCACTCGTCATTTTCGAGAGAAGTTCGGCATGCTCAGCGAACAACGCCTTACGATCATAGTTCAACTCATCCTGGATCAATCTACTGTGACCAACAATGCTACCATCGGTCTCCAGAAACGGCATGGAATCATAATCGCRCAGGCTCTTCCCYTGACGTCTMAGTAATTTCTCAATCTCTACCAAAGCTAAATCCTTTACTCGAGACTCACTCAAATTCAGTTCTGCCAAGTAACAACACACGTTTAGGTCATAGCACACTCAAACACAATAACCATAACTAATAGAGTACATTTAGTGAATTATAATCACGATTCATTACGCTGCACCACGTGCACATACCTGGATTTTAAAAAATCCGATGTTGCCTGTAGAGCACATCCTCCGACAGAAACTGCCAACTCTTGTCCCAAACTTCCTCAGGCCTAGCAAGAGTCCCAAACTCCTGTAGAACACATCAGTCGACAGTAGCGACACAAAAAGACACCTGAGAGATTGAGCGGAGGCCCACTCACTTTCTTCGGCGATGCCATCAACGTACTCCCTATCGTCTTCCAACAAACCACGTGCATAACATGCCTCACGGTACGACGCATGCTGAACACCATCGTGCTTCCTATAGTCTGCATAGAGATTAGCTCCGCGGACAACAATAAGCAAGCACCTCAGGTAGTAATTATCCCCACAGCCTCGGGGAACGTAATACAACCTACCAACACACGGAACTTGTTGCCTGGGCCTCCACTTCCTCGCATACCTGTCCCATACAAACTCAGAGGGTGCCTCTGCATACGTCAGAAGTCTCGCCTGAGGATGTTTCTTATTCGCCTCCACCCATTCAAGGAACATGCTCTCCTTCACTGTTTTTTTTATTCAGTGCATCCTCAATATCCTCGTCCTCTTCAAAAACAATGCTCTGTTCGTTCTCCAGATGGAAGCTGAGATGCGTGACCGGAGGGTACTTATACTGCAGTTCGAAACCCAACAACCTCCATGCCGCCTCACACGTAGAAACATACCTGCAGTCGTAGTACATCTTCACTTCGTCAACGGGTTCGTCAGAATCACCATAATCAGTTCTCTGATAGAAAGCGGCGGTCACACGATCGTGTCCCTTGTTGACATACTTGAACAGATACTTGATAGACCTCGATTGGTTGCACCACTCCACATTGATGTGTGCACTGTATGTAGAATTTAAAGGTCGATGGTTTTAGAAATAAGTCTCAGATTTACAATGTTGTTAACAAAGTTTAACAACACTGATTAACAACATCGACCAGAGTAAAACAATAATATGCAGCGGAAAATAAATTTAAGAACACGGTTTAAACAAATTTAGTTCACAAGTAAAAGTACTTGTGTACTTGGGTGTACAAACCCGAAAACTATATTACTTCTTTGTTTTTCGATCAATACAAAGATATTAAGTAATATATGAAAACTAAAGAATCAAAACACATGATACTAAATACTTGTCACCTTGGTTGATCAAGCTCTTCTCTGTTGGTCACGCAACTTCAAATAACTTGTCAATATCGAACAATGGCTCCAACTAGTTCTTCATGTTCTTCTCTTGCTTTACGTCTTCTAGTTTTGCGTCGATCTCCTCTTCAAAATCCCGTGCGTAAAAGTTCGTGCGTAGCTTTAGGATCCTATTGTCTTAAATAGACAATCCTAGAATCCTAAATTAGGTAAACAAATAAAAACAAATCCTAAACACTATCAAGGAAACTAATAAAGTCTTAAACATAAACTAGGAAACACAATATATTCCTAAATCTAGTTTCCTAACTTATTTTGTGCCCAAGAAAGGCAAATAACAAAATAGGAATTATTGCCAAGAATAAATTCCTCAACAATCTCCCCCTTTTGCCTTTCTGAACTAAACACTACGACGCAAACACGAATGAAAATAAATATACTAACTCCCCCTTAGTTAGAAAACTCCCCCTAAACAAAATACCCAATGTTGTTAAAATTCAAACCAACAATACATACCAACATTGTTCAAAAACTTAACACAACAAACTAACAAGGAACTTATTGACCTCGGGCCCTCTTCGAACGACGAGGGGATGTCAAAGTTTCTTCGCCACTCTCTTTCCTCTTCTTCTTCTGCATTTCATCATTCTCCTCAAACCCTTATTGCGAGCGCGGATTTGCTTCCTTCGCTTTTCTTGAGAAAGGCTCGCCAAGGCTTCGACAGAAATAGCATCAGCCCCACCAACATCATCTCTAGCAACATCTTCAGCAGCAGCATCTGTAGCAGCGTCTTCAACAGTATCAGCATCAGCAGCGTCATCTTCTCCCCCTTTTTGACCAGAAAGCGAAAGGGCCTTCAAGAGAGAGCTACGAAGAGCCTTCAGCTGGGTCATCTGCAAATTAATGGAAACCACATGTGCACGAAGGACCTGTGCAGAAATGCGGACCATGTTGGGATCAGCCGTCCCAACACCACTATCAACATCGGCGTGAAGCGGCTCTTGGCAAGGAAGATCAATGACTCTAGCACCGGTAACATTCTAACCTCTCAAAGCAAAACAATCAGCCTCACCCGTGAGCACATCATCAGGACGAAGCGACAACCCTTGGTTCTTGAGCAAGCTAAAAATCAAAGATGGGAAACACAACGAGGCCGCAGACTTCGTGGTGGCAAACTTAGTAATGGTGTCAAAAACATGCTGGCCAAAACTGAAAGGAATTCCCCTCCCAAGACTAAACAAGAACTGGGCCTGAGGCCGCGTAACACACGTCTTGTTCTTGGAGGGGACCCAATTACAAATAGCAAGCTTATGCAGAATAGAATAAAGAGAGGACAGGCGAGTACTAGGACGTTGTTCAAACCATGCATCAACCAACCCACCAAACAAAAATGAACCAAATTCAGAGCAGCGTCTTCACATTCTCCTCCCCCCTTTTGTTCTGAAAGCAAAAGGACTTCAATAAACGAGTGTCAAAGCGCCTGGTGCTGTGCAACCTGGTTATCAAACAAAGTAATCTGGGTTAGGACAAACGGAGCAGAAAAATGAACCATGTTGGTACTGATGTTGGGAATACCAGAACCAACACCGGACATGACACCAGCTCGAAGAGGTGCCTCGGTGCCTAAAGAAGGTAACCAGAGTCTGCTTCACGAAAACAGCAACGGGGATTTGCCGCTCAGCAATCATGCCTCGATTTTGAAATCCCAAGAACAGCTCTTCAACTTCACTCGCCAAGAGCCTCGTGGAGATTGGTTCCATGTCTTCAATCTCGACAGCTTGAGACGGAGCCTCATTAGAGCTAGCAGAGTGGTCAGAGGCAGTTGTTGACATCGGTGCACTGTTAGATGGAACATTGTTAGAATCGAAGCTTGGAGAAGAGGCAGGATTGTCTGCAGGTGATGTTGGTTTTGGTGACACAACACCAGAACCAACATGGGCAGACACGACAGCTTTGGACTTCTTCTTTTCTCTCTTTGGGTGGAGTTTACTTTTTATCTAGACGCATAGTATATTTTCGGAGCTTTGCTGGGTAATGGTGAATTCGACATTCTGCAAGAAAATTGGAAACAACTACAAACACAAAATTGAGTGTCATAGGCAGTAAAATTGAGAGAAAGGAAAAGTAAAAAAAAAAACCTTAACTTGTCAATTTGGATAAAGATGACTGAAGTAGGGAAGGAAACGGGTAAATAAAGAATAAATTGAATAAATAACCCCCCACTACCAATTTTAAAACCCAAAAATTTCTTTCTCAAAATAAGACACACGATCTCTATGCTTAAATAGCCCACTATCTCTTAATTGGAGAATAAAAATCACAAATCCCAACTGCAAATTAAAACCGAGATAGAGCTAGATTTTTAAAAACCATCACCATAGTTGAACAAATCCTTTGCAAAGCAATTTTTCACTCGCTAAATTAACCCATTATTACCTGTCCAACCGTCCGATTACAACTCCACTGAAACACTTGGTTAGCAAGATTCAAAACAAGAATTATGAAATTTCAAGAAAGACAGGAACACAAGCAATAATACGCATTGATTTGTACATATTTGTATGTGATTTTCGTGTATTTTTGCATCATATGTTGTGTGCTTTTATGTGTTTTAAGTTTATCTTTTTATCATTTTTCTTCCTTTTTTATGTTTTTCGTTTCTTATGGTGTTTAATGTGTTTTTACTTTATTTTGTATGTAATAATCTAATTTTGTTTAATGTTAATATCTCAGCTCAAAACGAGGGAAACGGGACGAGCGACGAGCTGAAGCCATGCAGGTGCGTTGACCGACGCACCGTCGACGCACTGTCGATGTTACGCCCACGTCGACTGACGCACTGTCGACGCACCGTCGACGCAAATGTTCTGAAGCGTCGATTTTAGGCCCGTCAGTCGACGCACTGCCTGCCGACGCGTGCAGCCTGGCTCGCGTTGACTGACGCACCGTCGATGCTCCGACAGTTTGAGCGGTTATTTTCAAAATTCTATATAAATCCGGTGGTTTCTTCATTTTCAAGGTGCTGGGACGAGGGGGAAAGGTCACAATAATGCAGAGGACCCTCGGTTCATGCCACCTTTCAATTCAAGCAAAATTAGAGTTTATAGTTCATCGTTTTCATCATTTCAAGTCGTTCGTCGTTCGAGACCATTCTGGACGCTGAAGATTGTTGGGATTTCATCGCTTTTCTGGTTCATAAGTTTTCTGAACTTAGTTGTAATTGATTTATGTTTTAGCTTTGGTTAATGTTAATGTAGTTCTTCGGTTTTTAGATTTCGACTGGTTAATGAAGTTCTTCGTTATTTTACCGTTAATATCGTTTGTAGATTATTTCCATTTACTGTAGTAGTTTAATGGTGATTTCTCGTTATAGTATGTTAGATTAGTTGTTTAGATGATTAATTACTCCGTCGGATTTTGTTTATACTTGAGGCTCATTTTTATTATTCGGTCATGTTCATGCTTTTGGTGATGCTTTTGAATATGATGATGCTTGTTGGCTAGATGTATCGGTCTAGTTGTGCTCAGGGTCGTTTAGAGCCATCGGGATTGACAACCCCGATCGTGGAGACGATTCCGGAGCACTAGACCTCGCTTTTTATTATTGTTTTTAAAAGCTTTTTATTTTATTGCTCGTAGATGTTAGAACACCTCAAACTTTATTTGATTGAGTGGTTTAGTTTAGTTTTTATTTTCGTTTTCTTACGTACATAAAATCGAACACCGGAAATAGTTTCCGATTAGTCTTCCTTGTGATTCGACTCGAGTCAACTTATCACCTACAATAGCTCCGTTCTCTTGCGAACGAGCTTTTCATTATTTTAAACGCGAAAAAGTTCGATTCAAAATTTGGCGTCGTTGCCGGGGAAGGCTAAAGGCTACGATTTTTTGGTGTTTGCTTTTATTTGTTTGTTTGTGTTGGTGTTTGTTGTTGAATTTTGTTTTTGTTTATTTTTGTGATTTTGGTACGCTTAATTTCGTTGAGTATTGTGCTTGTAGCCGATTCTTCGACGATTTGAGATTTTTGATTGAAGATGGCGGAATATCAAGTTAGTTCGCCATATGATGACATTTGCGGCTCCAACTTACGATTATCAAGTTCCTCCGCCATATTATGACCGTTTGCTCCGAGCGGTCGAGAATGGGCCCATGCTTTTGACTATCCCGGCCCATGTCCTTCATATTGCTGTAATCCGAGCATGGATTCTTATGCACCAACTCGTGGGTATTATGATCCGGGTCTTGACGATTCTTATGCTCAATTTGCCCTGCCTTATCCAAACGCAAACTCGTATGCTCCTACGTTTCAAGATTTCTATTCTTCGAGCTACGATGTTTACACTCCACCCACATCCAATGCGTATATTTCGAGCGGCGATCATTCCGTCACTATTTCTCAAGATCTTTTAGCCGAGACGTATGGATGAATACATAGAACGTATGGATGAATGCATAGAACGCCTCGATATTCAATTAGAGCAATTTGACAACAAGGTGTACAAGCTAGACCAACCTTGTCATGAGGAGTTGCCCGTCTTTGATATGAGAAATTCCACCTTTGTTGATGGCAATTCCAGCTTTGATGATATTTTGTACGAGGTGTGTGAAGATGTGAGATTTGTGGGTGAGAAGAAGGAGGTGGAAGTCGGCATTGCCTCTCCCATGCTTTTTGAGGATTATATACACGACTGTGTTGGAGAGTTGTCTTCGGGTGAATTTATTGAATCTCATGCCGTGCCGCTTGATTCTTTGTACGAACATGAGAAGGAGGTGTTTGATGAGATAGTTGAGAAGGAGCCCGTTTGCCCTCTTTTAAGTCCAAATCTGACTTTTCATGACTTTGAGGGCGTTGAGGCGGTGATCAAGGGAAAGACAGAGCATGGGTTGGTTGATAGACATTTCAGGTGCTCGAAAGATTTTGTAAGTCTTCCTTTGATCAAGGATCACCCCGTGTGCCTATTATTTCTTGATATATTCGAGGTGATCGATTACTCGCGGTTTCGACCTCCGAAGCTAGTTGGAGTGTTTTGTATCTCGGGTTGTGCTTTTTATGCTCGCCTTGGTGATTATCATCGCCAATTCTTGCTTTTAGAGAATACCAACGCGTGGCACGACCGTCATCTGTTTTTAGACCCAGGATGACATCGACCGTGGACGTCGTCAAGCTAGAGACGTTAAATTAAGCGCTTCTTGGGAGGCAACCCAAGCCTTTTTAATCTTATTTGTTTTTGTGTGTTTTGGTCTTTTTGTTTTTGTTTCAGATTCCCCTCGACTTTGAAGCCCGTTAGATGATCTTGGATGCTCAACTCATCATCACAAGCGCAATTTCAGGGACGTATCTCTCCTTCTCTTATTTTTTTACCATACTTAGCTTAAATTTTCATTTTATACAATGTGGACATTGTATGGTTTAAGTGTG
>BMAC01000854.1:194401-210094 GCA_014905375.1 Phtheirospermum japonicum
TTTTGTCATCACTTTTATTGCAACACAAGACCTTATCGCACTTTCAATCAGACTCAATACATTTGGATTATGTATGAAAAGAGAAATAAAAATGCATGCAAAAGTATACAGATGTTGTGACTGATGTTGATATAGTGTGTCACAACATCACAAACCAACATTGGTTCAGACAATGCACATACCGAGATCTCTTCTCAAACGAGAGAAGGTCTCGAAATCTAATGCCTTTGTGAAGATGTCAGCAACCTGATTGTCTATTCCTATATGCTCAAGGCTAACTATCTTCCTCTCAACCAAGTCTCGAATAAAGTGGTACCTTATGTCAGTGTGTTTGATTCGAGAAAGCTGGACCGGATTTTTTGAGATATCAATGACACTGGAATTATCACAGAGCACAGTCAATGTTCTTCTATGTAGACCGTAGTACTCTATCATTTGGTTCATCCACAATAACTGTGTATAAGTACTTCCAGCTTCCATATACCTTGTGTTAGCTGTAGAAAGAGAAATGCAGTTCTGTGTTTTGCTATACCAAGATATAAGATTCTTAGCATATTTGGACTCAGAAAGAAAAACACCATCACCCAGTTGTTTAATTTGCAACCAAAGAAAGTAAGAGAGATTACCTTTCATGCTCATCTCGAATGTATCAGACATTTTCGTAATAAACTCACTTACCATCGATTCAATACGAGTGACTGAAGCAAACGTCTTAAATGAATTAGAGTCTGATTTTGGATCTGCTTGAGTCGATGTTGGGTTTGATGTTGAGTTCCCAGAACCGTCATCGAAACCAATTTCTTCAATTTCAACACCTGCATCTTCGATTTGGTAGCAGTTGTCTGATGTCCTCTGACCAGTAAGAATACATGTATTGCCCTCGTCATAAACTTCACACTTTTCATGAGTGAACTTAACATTAAAACCACCATCGCACAGTTGGCTGATGCTTATCAAATTCGCAGTTAAGCCTTCAACAAGTAACATGTTCTTTAGCTTCGCAATACCAGGGACATGAAGAGTTCCTTGGCCAATGATTTGGCCATTTGAACCTCCTCCATACTTCACCTTTCCTCCATGAAATTTGACAATATTCAAAAGGAGATCTTCTGAGCCGGTCATGTGCTTAGAGCATCCACTATAAAAATACCAGGCTCCAGGGATGTGAGACTCCAGAGAGGAATAGATCATGTTGCATTTGATCTCGTTCTTTTTGACCCAGACCTGCTTGACTCTGGTGTTGGTTTTGGTGTTGGGAACACAGAAACCAACACGGAACTCAACAGACAGTTTCGACCTTTTAAATTGACTTTGTTTCCCAATAAGCTTCCAGCAGTATGGTCGAATGTGCCCAGGTTCACAACAGTGATGGCACACATATTGTCTTATTTTCTTTTTGCGGTGTTTGGTCGGATTCATCTTTTGACTTGCATATGGCTTTTGAAAAGCTTTGTATCCAATCCCGTGTTTTGAACAATTCGAGATACTCGATTCCAGAATTAGATCCAGCTTGGCCTTGCCCTTGTTGAGGTTTGTGAGGGTTTCTTGGACCTTCTTCAACTCGGTCTTTACTCGTTCTACCTCATCATCCTTTTTGGTGAGGGATGACTCCAATTGGATAATTATATTTAGTTGGTCATCCTTTTCCTGAGTCAGTTTATCCACCTCGATCTTAAGATCCTTGACTTTGAGTACTTGTTTTGCCCAACTAACAAATAATTGCTTATGCTCAATGCACAGCTTCTCGTACTCATCAATAGATTCATCATCCTCTGTATCCATAGTACCTAGACAAATAAGGATCAGTACTTAAAAGTTTAAGTAACCCGCTCTGATACCAATTGTAAAATTTGAAGGTCTATGATTTTGAAAATAAGTCTCAGTTTTATGATGTTGTTATCAATGTTAATCAACACTAACTATCAACATCGACCAGAGTTAAAATAAAAATATGCAGCAGAAATAAAACTTAAGAACATAGCAAATTAAATTCAGTTCACAAGTAAAAGTACTTGTGAACTTGGGTATACAAACCCAAAAACTATATTACTTTCTTATTCACGATCAATACAAAATTATGAAGTAATATATGAAAACTAAAATATCAAAAATTTGATACTAAATACTTGTCACCGTTATAATAATATCTTTTCCGTTGTTTACGCAACTTCGAAGAACTTTTTGATCTCGAACAATGGCTCCAAGTAGCTATCTTGCTTGTGTTCTTCCTTGATGCTTTACGTCGCTCGTTCCTTGCTTTTCCGTGTGTCTCTTGGCTGTGGCAAAGATTAATTTGTCTTGTGTCCTTGTGTTGTCTTAAATAGACAAGTCCTAAAGTCCTAGTCTTGATATACAAGGAAAATAAATCCTAAACAAAATCTAGGAAACTAATTAAAGTCCTAATCATAAACTAGGAAACAAATAAAGTTCTAAATCTAGTTCCCTAATTTATTTTGAGCCCAAGAAAGGAAAAAAACTAAATAAGGAATTATTCACAAGAATAAAATCCTCAACACCGTATTTCATCAACAGTCGACGATTATGAGGGACAACATATCTGTTGTCCAGGGGGACACCACCCTTTTCCAGCGTTCTTCCATTATCCCTATGCCTGTAATGCGGATAACCCTTATCGTCAATCAACGTAGCCTCCATGTACTCTTTCGGGAAATGCTTCGTGCACCGGCCCTCAACCATGCACGGGGAGTTTTTCTTTACTACACCGCACGGTCCGTGCATCATGTGTTTTTTCACGGCTTCATCGTACGTGGGGTCGGATGCCTCATCGGGTATTTCGGCCGAAGTTATCCTATATATATCCACAGGAGTCGGATACTTAGCTTCTTTCACCAGGAACAACAATATGTGAGCATGCGGCAACCCACACTTCTGAAACTCTATCGTGTACACAACTGCACGCATTTTAAAGAAAAATAAATACAAATTATAATGGACAGGTTAAAGATAAACACGGATATATATTAATAAACAACACGGTAATAGATAAAGGTAATCTTCTACTCACTTGCAACGGCCTGCCCGAATATTTGATTCTGGCAAAGATCTTCTATCAGCTCGTCCAACTTCGCCTTAGAAATTCTACAGACGATGTCCGGCCTATCCTCGATTCTAAGATTACGTGCATCTAAGAAACGAACAATCTCGGGCCAACTTGGGTTGCACGTGAACGTTATGAACAAATTCGGATAACCAAACTTATGGCATATGGCCATCGCATCTTGATAGTTTTGTATCATGAAGCGGGCTCCACCGGTAAAGCTACATGGCAATATAATACGCTTGCCCCGAGCAGACGGATCAGCATCACCGCGCATGACAGCATCAGCCAAACCCCTGTACATCTCACACCAAAGTTTCTTCTGATTAAATCGAATATACTTTAATCTAGCCGTCTCGACCATTGTGTATGCATCCACGACAAATTACTGAAACAATCGTCTGGACGAAAAAATAGTAGAGGGCTCATCCTCCCTCTCATGAAGCCTGAATGCAAAGTATTCACGGGCGCTGATATACTTCCGTCCCTTCTCGGTTTTCTTCTTTCTCTCCGTAAACGGGATCTTCTCTGTGTAACCCTCCTCCCCATAAGGTAACAACAGAGGATACTGCAAGGCCAAAATACGATCCATTCAGCTCATTTATCCTGCGCAAGGAACCACTGCGAGATTCAACCACTATGTCCCTATCCCCCAGAGCTGCATCAAACTCACCGACAACCAACACGGCAACTTCGTTGCAAGTGGGCAGATTGCGTGTACGTTCGTCCCTGTTATTGGTCCTCTTGCCAATAAGACGCACCCGAACATCGGTATGACCACACTCCTGCATTTTATCCTTTGCCATTCTGAACGTCTTCACAAGTTCATTATGGTCGTCCAACATTTGCTTCAGCCCGTCGACAATCTCTTCACGCAGGTTATTAGCCAATCCTACTTGCCTACGTCACAACACAATCGGCACAAAAGACGTTTCATTAAATATAAGCCATGCTGTAAACAATATCAAGACCTTCACAATTAGAAAATATTATAATTATTATTGACGCAACAAACCTCACTGAATTCATCCGGTGAGAAACTTCATGTTCCGTATCATACACATAAAGCTGTGCAAACTTAGGGGTTCCACCATTTTCCGGCAATAGACCACCAATCAGGTGGTAGTTCTGACCGTGTATTCTGAAAATGGGAGGACCACCTCCTTTATTTACATCGTTGTCAATCTCCCCCCCCCCCCCCCCCCCCCCCCACCCCATGGACGTAAAATAGAACATACTGTTATACGGTCTAATGTTATCCTCAAAGTGTTTGCTTGCACTGTTGGTCAACAGTTCACGGAGAAACATAGGCGGCTCCATCAACCGAGGAAGGTCAATGATGCCGCGACTACAACACCCACTGTAGTCTGGATTCGTTGCGTTATTTCGGGACCTCGACCTCTCCTCGTACCAAAATATCGCACTGTAAAACCTACAACGATAGCTCGCATCTCCAATATCCCAATACTCTGCGAATTAATTAAATATATCATATTGAAAGACCGATGTTGACAACGATGGTAATATTCATAGGAGTGATATCAGAAGCACAATAAAACAAACATGTACCCGATGGCAATGTGTTGTTGCTGATCGGTTCGTCCGTGAGATCAATTACATTGCTTGAGCTACCGGTCCCTCTACCGATATTCTTCCTACATGCGTACGGTCGTCTATTAATTGGAGCTGCAGCTAAAAATAGAAAAAGCACTCAGTAAAGAATAATTTTAATAAAATCTAATCAAAACACGATTCAAAAATTCATTAGATTACGACTGACCAGCACTAGTAGAGGTTTTTTTTCTTTCGGCAATTGAACGATTTTGTCTATCTCCATTATTGCAACACCAGGAATATTGGGAACAACGTTCTTCCTTCGTGTATAGGGTCTTCTGTTGATCGGGGCTGTAGACAAAACAATTCAAATCAATAGATCAATTTTAACTACGAAACTTATAAATCAATTCCAAAAGTATGTTTTATTTTTTTAGTCTTGAAAATTAACTCACCAGTGCTCAAATTAGACGATATCTGATTAACATGTACCGGATTGTCAATATTCGGGACTAAATTCCTCTCAAAGGTACGATCATCAACAATTATACTGTCGGCTGGATCATCAATTGTGAGGTCAACGAATATTCTTGAATTAGAACCATCACAACCATTGTTTGAATGTTCATTGTGGTGTCTAGACAGCCGCCTCGAATGAATAACTACGATTTTCATAAGTCACAAACATTGACGTCAGATTTGCCAATTTCACCATAAATTATTTTAATTCAATATTGGAACGAAATTAAAAAGATATACCATTAGTGACATCACTAAAGGCTGAGCATTGAAAATGTGAAATTCTATCACTAGTCTTGTGTCTTTTCGACTCAATAGTTACATTCTCATTTGGTATAGAGGAGCCTATAAGAATTTTTGGATAGCCATTAGTTCTGATAAATAAAATAAGACAAACATAAGTTTTAGGCGTACATTATAACATAACTACATATAAATCATTGAATTCAATGTGTCGAGATATATACAATCGTGTGAGCAATTTAGCCTCAAATCCGTTAAATGAGTCGTATTCTCAATTGCGCTCGCGCTTGATAGCACTCTTGAGGTCATGCACGGGCATGTATTCTCAGAAAAATTCACACTGCCTGTGACAGTCATACAGTTAGAGAACAAATTATAAATATTTAAATAAATTAAATCAAAATTTTGAATAGTAGCAATTTGACCAACAAATCATAACTACATAAGGAAATGAATATAAAGATAAAAAAAGTTAAATTAAATTAATAAAAATGATTAAACCTTGAACTTATAATCTTAAATTTATACATTCCCGAATATAAAGTAGAAATTGATTTCCAATATAAAAATAATAAATTAAAATAATAAACTAACTCTCTAGGTTATCTACATATATATATAGAAAATAAAGTCAACAATTAAATAATTAAAAATATTTACATTGAGTTAATACTGACATATCTTTTCAATTAAATATTGAAATATATTAATAGATAATAAATAATCAAATCTAAAAACAAAATTAAATTAATCTACTTGCAATAGAACTCGAAATTAAATATAAAAATATATACATTAACGCATAATTAACTTAATTCTAACCAAGACAATGGCTAGAATATATTTAAAAATATCATAATATAATTTTAAGATTTATATAAATAAATAAAATAAAATAAAATTCTAAGCTTTAATTAATAATTCAATACATTTTAAATGATTAAATCCAAACCAAGAATAATTTAATCTGAGTCCAAATTAAAATCTACATAAGCTCACTATTCTGATATTATAGTGAAATTAAACTAAAATAATATTATAATAAGATATGATTCTAATATCTTTTTTTAGTTCAAAATTAATAAAATGTATACAAATACACATACATCCTTTCTATATATGCATAAAAATGAATAATTATATTATTCGAATACCTTATTTCAATTGCAAATTATAAAAAAAAAATCATAAGAAATATCCAAAATTATTATTCTAATATCTTATCAATTAAGAATTAATAAATTATATATATACTACACATACCACATACATTTCGAAATTAAAAATTGAAATCTATATAATAACGCATAATTCTTTTATTTTAAAACCGACCGTTAAAACTTATTTAAGAACATCGTAATATAATTTTAATTTCATATAAATTTAAAATAATTAAAATAATTTAGAAGTATTTTTTTTTAGCTTGGATTAATAATTAAAAATAATCAAATCCAACCCAAAAGAATAATTATTTTGAGTCCAAATATACCCAGAAGCCCAATAATAAAGTCCAATTAGAATTCTTCCTAAGGCCAATATGCAAACCGGATCGGAGCCCATAAACCGACCCACCCAACATCGTACGGTCAGGATTTAATGCACTTCATCTAACGGCCACGATCAGACCAGACAAATTAACCCTAGGTATTAATAGTCTAACCCTAAAATTTCGGCCACCCAGCCTCATTTCTCCCATCAACCCTAACCCTACTCTCCGCTCCGCTGATATTCTCTAAAATCCTGTCCGCCGCTCTGATCAAACCAAAACCAAAACCCACCGCTCCGATCCCTAGCCACACCGCAAACACTCAACATCGTAATCTATCTACGCCACTACTTCACCATCTCATCTATCTTCTTTTTCTCACTAGAAATGCTCCACCGCTCATGTCCAGAAATACTGTCTGCTCCACTCTGCTGCTCATCCCGGCGGCCTGCTTCACTCCGCCGCTCAAACACAGAAACCCAAAACTTTCCAAGGCCACTACATAAGGTACAGGTTCTTGAACCATTTTCATTTTTTCAAACACAATTCACTAATCACTTTTTACCGATCTTGAACAAAATCACTCATTTGTTTAATTAGTTTTTCAAAATTACTTTCGATCTGTGTAAAATCAGTCATTAATTAATTTTTCAAATCAATTTTCGATATGGGTCAAAATCAGTCAATATTATTAGATCTATTCGAAATTCCTACAGATCTGATCCAAAATAAGTATATCAGGTTGGATCTATTACAAAAATGTTTTGATATGGTTCAAAGTCAGTCTCTAGTGTTAGATCTACTACATATATGTTTCGATCTAGTGTAATAAAATACTTTTCGATCCAGTGTGACCATTAGATCTAGTGTAATATTTTTTTGTAATCTAATGTTTTTCTATGTTTTTTTATTTTGATTTCGTTCGAGGTTCTATTTACGAAAGAAGGGTTGCCGGCGATTGATCTAGTCGAACATTCTAATCTTAAAGGATGCACCCAAAAAATATAAAGAAGGATTCGGACAGATTTCCATTTAACACAGGTAAAAGCAACAGTTTAAAACCTGATTTCATTTACATGCACTTATGTATGAAAATATTGATTGATCTACAAATTAAATAATAATAAAAAAACGCATGCAAAATATTTTCATACATTACATCTTTGTTTATTTAAAAATTGCTACTGCAATTATCATTTTCAGTAAATTATCATTTTTTTTAAATTGAAAAAAGAATAAATAAATTGTCAGGTTGCTGCATGTACAATTATCTGTAGGGTTTGTTTTATTTTAAAATTGTGCAGATATGAGTCTTTGTCTGCTTGCTGTTTGATTAGCTTAAGCACTGAACAGAATAAATTATGAAGCATACTGAAATGTGTTCTRTTTTTAATAAGAAYATGTGTGATAAATMCTTATTTACTKCAATTAAATGTCTTCTTATTTACTRTAGYTGCATGTTCAACTTYGTATGAAACTATTGTTGGTRTTTTTTCTTTAATGATTAACTGAGCAAAATACTTATGAGAAGTCTTTTACTTTTAAACATAGATGATTGCTTCTTAAGTTATATGTAGTGTGTTATCTTATAGTATTATGCATGCTGTTTGATATATGGGTTGTTTATGCATGAAGGAATTTTTATACAACCACTGAAACCCTAATCTGTAATATGTTGATATATGAGTTGTTTTTATAAAACAATGTATTATACCAAACAATCTATGTTCAGCACATAGTAAACTTTGTTATTCTGTTTGAGTATGATTGCTAATGTTTGGTGTTTTTTCTTCAATGATTGGCTGAGCAGTACATTTTTGAGAAGTTTTAAATCTTTAAACAAAGATGATTGCTTGTTGATTTATATGGAGTGTTTTCTAATACAGTGTTATGCATGCTATTTGATCTACATGGCAGGGTTTTTTATGTAACCACTGAAAGCCTAATCTGTAATTTGTTGATATATGGGTTGTTTTTATAAAGCAATGTATTTATATAAAACAATTTATGCTCAGCAAATAGTAAACTTTGCTATTCTGTTTTAGTATGTCTACAGAGTTAACATGTTTCTCTTAAATGTGTTATGTTCAAAGTTTTCTCATTGCTTTTTTATTTATTTAAGTTAAAGAAGTTTAACATAATTCACTTTCATATTGGAAAAAGCTACTCAGGAAAGGGAGGAGGCAAGCAATAGCATTCAACAGATTCAGGAACAAAGATAAGTACACAAAGAAACTTTCTGCACATAATACAATTCATACTTTCACAACTTGAATTTATTTGTAAAGATATGTCAAAGTTTATCGGCTGGAAACCTGACATGACCTATCGTAGTATGATAATGCCTCTGAATGGAGTTCAGGGTCTAAGTAGGTGTAACAACGCCACGAATAAAGACATATCTTTTAGAAAACTAACATTTGAGCATTGAACTATATAATCTACTGTTTTATATTTACAGTGCAATATTAATTTGTATATGTTTGATGTTTTATGCAGGTAAGGGAACATAGTACTTTGGATAAGAAACACAGCAGGAAAAAAGATAAGTACCACATTGTCCATCTTAACATTATACAAATAGGTTATATACTTAATAAAATATAATTTAATACTAACTGTGTATTGCTTCCTCACAGATTCAGAAAAACTGGCAAAGACATAATCCCAGGAGACATAACTCATAGGACTGCTGCTAAACAGGTAAAAAAACTTTATTCACATGATTCCTTTAAGTTTTTTAAAAAAAACTAATAACATATTAATAACAATTTAAATATGTTACTAATTTCTGTAATTTACTAACTGCAGATTTAAAGGGTTGACAGGAAAACAGGTACGACTGATTCATAATGATATTAAACTTAAAGCATAAAAAAAATTACCTGTTATTGTTCTGTTTGTTTGTGCCCTTTTTCGTATGGTATCGGCCTCCCTCCCCATAATGTTTACTACCAATGCGCTGCTCCAAATGTATTATTATCCGTTATGTGTTTATTTTCAGATGTATGTATGCGTGTTTGTTCTTTTAATAATAGTGTAAACCCAATTGAGTTGTCAGCGACATAATCATAAATTTATGATATTAGGGTTAATTATAGATAATCTTATAGGCACGCGGAGAGATATTTAGAACAAAATCTTTTTTTAAATATGTAAGATACGTATCTATATTTTTATAGTTAATAGTTATAAGATAACATAATACTTATCTTCTAAATAGAATCTTCGTTTATTAGGATTCTCAAAAATAGAAAATACAAATCCTTTAAAAATTAGTAAGATAAGAATTAAATCTTTATATTTTATAATTAAGAGATAACCATATAACTTATCTTTAAACATAAAACTTATCTTTTAAATAGAATTTCCGGTGATCATGATTCTATTAAATAGGAAAAAAATTATAACAATTGCACCGCAAAATATAAAATATTCATTTCTATTTTTAAATATCTAGTATCAAAAGCTTTTACAATTATTAGGGTGCATAATAATTGAGTAATTTAATAAGTTTAAAGAGTTTATACAATTTGGATATTAAGGAAAACATATGATCTACAACCTTTCAAAATATTAATATTAATATATTTTTTAACTAAATTAATATTCTATTTTTTCAAAATACTTGTACAATAAGAAACATGGTAGCTTCTAAAATTTTACTAAAACATATACATCAATCAAGTAATTGATTCTGTTTATTTTTATCCATACAGATTGATTACATGTACTTTAACTTTCTTATCACAAACTTGTCACTAATATCGTCGATTATCACAGTATGCGTTAAATATATATTTTCCAATAAACAGTGCTATGTTACTCTCTTTAGTTTATTTCTTATATAACTCATTGGTACTTTCTTTAATTTATCCGAATGTGTTTGTGTATATTAGTTACGTTTTTAATTTATAAGATTGTTCTATTTGATCTATTCTCTAGATAAATAATTCATGTCCTAGATAATAAACACACTACCCCAAAATCGAACACACAAAAACCCTTACACGCTAGGCAACCATCTTTTAAACTACCCAAAAAAGATCTTATACATTAGGCATCCATCTTTTAAACTACCCTTATAAAAGATGAAGCAACATACACATTCACGTGAAGTTATATACTATTTGTAATTTCATCTAAACACAAAAGTTAATAATAATAGAATGACTTTATTAAGTAATTAAAAATCTGAAAAATATCAGATTTTTAAGTCACATAAATAATAAATAATGTCAAATAATATATTGTCTTCTCATCCATCTTCAAAATAACCCCAAAGTATCAAAATCAACTTCCAAAACTAATCCAACTTCATAATAAACCAAACTTAAAAAAATAATATAATAAATAGCTAATAAACGTCTTAATCCTCATCGTCATGAACAACTCCACCGATTCTTGGTTCATCCTCCTCATCAACCCCTTCGTCACAGCATTCTTCGAAGGAAATGACTTCTTTACGCACTGATTTTCCATCCTTGGATAGAACCCTAGATGTTTTTGAAGAAGTGGAATCAACCCCATCGCCATCGAACATCAGCTTCCTCACGGTCGAACTATCTCCATCCAGTTCCACGACTTCAAATTTTTTGATGGGAGTAGTAATCTCATCTTCGGAACAGGCGTCCTGTTCAATTGTTTCAATTTAAAATCAATCAATGCATATAATTTCAAAAACTTTATTTCGTATTTGGAACCAAAATATAAGCGTTCGACTTCCTTACCAGCCCATTACCGATCTCCTCCCTTGGTATCAAAGTCAGAAATTGCGACTCCTTCAATAAAATAAAAAGATTGGAAACACGAATTAATTTTCAATAAAATTAAAACACGTCAAAAATAATTAAAACCCAGATTTTGAAAAATAATCTAACTCACATCATCTTCGACGGTCCACTTGTTGTATTTGGCTACCAGAGATGGGCCAGTAATCAATCGCACAACAGAAAACGTGCTTGATTCATTATGAATCTGACCCAAACTGACTTTGACCTTGAATAGAACTGTTTGATCAATAAGCTTGAGCAAATCTTCCGGCAGATCATCGTCGGTGCGATTCTACATTACAAAAGAATACCACATTATCTTTGTTCAAATAACCAAAGGCAAAAGTTATAAATATTTATATCCCACCTCCAAGAATTCAACCCGAAGGTTGTGGCAAGACCTCCCGATCAATTTCTCAGCCTCCCGATCCCAGCATAGCAGGGATGCGTTAGCTGTGGAGTCCAAAACTTCGATCCTTACTTTGTACCTTCATACGAAGACAAACTTGATATTAAAAAGTTGTCTAAATGATCAATTAATTTTGCAAATCATTTACTTTAGTAAAATAATTCCTCACCTAAAGACTCCCGACGAAACCTGCTTACAAATCCCACACTTAAACTCATTCCCATCTTCCTCAAGCTCCCGATGGCACTTCGTGCCTGCGTTGTACCACCATTCATCAATAAAAGAACCAACGATAGCACAAATCCAAAAAGTACACGGCTGTATTGAAAATATAATTACTCTATTAAAAATCTAAACATCAAAAATAAAAAATAAAAAATAAAAATCTAATATCTAATAACTAATAAAAATCTAACAACTAAAATAAACAAAAATTTTACCTCCTCAACCGTATACAAATAATCAACCGGATGGAAGATGACATTGCCAGAGGCAATCTCGTCAACTTCACTACACGATAGCGTTAAACTCCCTCGACTAAAACTCTTTGTTGGATTCGCTGACCCCTTTGGAATTCTATATTTAATAAAATACACAGTTGAAAAGATATCAAATAAATGAAACAACATATTTTTATAAAACCACTGAAAGACTAAAATTTAAAAAAAAAAAAACATACTTGCTTCTAAATTTTGCAATTTCGGGCACCGAATTAGAAGTCACCAACTTTGTAACCTCGAATGAATTTGATAGCGTGACAAAATCTATATACATAAAATTACAATCAGTTCAATAGAATATTAAAATTTGAAAATATTCATATAATTAAGAGAATCTAAAATAACTAAAATAAATATAATCTGAAAATTAAAAAATACGACGCTGAAAACTATATATATACACACAGAATCTAAATTCTAAAACCTATAAAAAAACAGGATTAAGAAAAACACAGTTTTAATTTAGAAGAATAACACATACCAAACTTCAAACAGAGTAGTCAAATAATACGAATAATAAAAAACAGATTTTAGATTTAAAATCCAGGAAAAAAAAAAAGATTTTAGAAGCAAAATTAAAAATTAAAAATTAAAAATAAATTTAAAAACAGAAATTAAAATTAGACAATCAGATTTTAAAAGCAGAAATTAAAAATAAAAATAAATTTAAAAACAGAATAAAATGCTGAAAATGAAAAAAATACTTAAATTACAATTCGAATAAACAAAACTGCAATTAGAATAACAGATTTTAGAATCAGAATTTGAAAATAAAAATTTAAAAGTATGCAGAAATTAAAAAAAAATATTAAAGTTAAAATCCGAATAAACAAAACTGCAATAAGAAAAAAAAATGTTATTACCTCTATAGATCTTTGCACGACACATTTGCAAGATCATAACGGGAGTTTTCGCGGAGAGCCCACTCTCGAAAGTTAGAATTTGATCAACATACTCACCCCAAAGGGTACAACTCAAACGACGACCACTATAATACGAAAAAACAGAAAAGAACAATAAGACTCCTAAATAAATACAAAACATTCTAAATAATTAACTTATTAAATAATTAAATTAATTAGGCAATCTTAAAACTGAAAATTATCTCAAGTCTTCGAGAATCATCTCAATCAACCTTGCTCGACGTCCTCCCGCCGACTCCTTATCTTGAGGGTTACGTATCTCGTCCACCTTTCCTATAACATCTACAGCATCAAACTCAACAAAATTAGATAAAAGAAGTTCATTTTGAATGTGTTTATTACTATTGAAAAAAATTAAAAAACTTACCAAAGAGAATTGTTTCATCAACTTTATTGACGTCGATAAGTGTGGAGAAAGGACGAAAATCAAAAACGTAATTGGGAAAGGAATCCTCCTTCACATCAACCAATATTGTTTTCGCGTGGAAAACAATTTTAAATTTAGCCAAGGTTGTGCGGAATTTGTCGGTGTTGTTTTACACGTAATAGTTTCGAACCGCATAAACATGACCCTCAACTATTCGATTTTCAAATAACTTGACATTAATCTTCTTGATCACCCCAGTAATGCGTCCTCCCTATATTTGAGTTTTTAGAGATTTTGTTTTAATATAATACGTCAATATAATAATATTAAGTAGTTAATTGAACCTATATACATCTATTTATAAAAACAAAATTAGATTCAAATAATTACCTCGGAGTCATGGAAAACAATTTCCAAAGATGTTTTTTGTTCTTTGTCATCGTAATTGGGTCTCGCGAAAAATCGGACGACTCTAATCTTGAGAGCTTTCTGGTTTGTACGGTCAATTTCTTTCGTCTCCGAATAGAGGAGACATCGTCCCAAAAACCCTAACTGCTCAAGTTTTGAAAAATAGAGAGAAAACAAAGACACAAACGAAAGATACAAATGAAATTGATATTTTGCAATTAGTAGAACCCTATATTTATAGGGTGATTTGCGTGAAACCCTAGGAATTTTATGTATGGGGTTTCGATCGTTCGAGAATTAAAATCAGATTTCGTATTCCTAAATTATAGACAATCGATTTATTTTACAAATTTTAGTAGGTTTTTTATGTGATTTTTGAAATCATAAAACCGTGTTGCTTGATTGCCCTCAAATAAACTATCATCTGCATTTTAAAACTGCCGACTTCTTTGGTTACCTAATCAACTTTAAATTGCCTGGGATTCAGGTTTTTTTTTTAGGATTTAAATAGTATTTGCTAAATTTCTAACATATTAAATATCTTTTACTAAGCTAAAAAACCTAATTCAATCTGATATTTTAAAAAAATACGATATAATGTCTGGTTGCCTAAATTACTACTTTTTATATCAAATCTGTCAATATCAAATTTATTATGTTGCCTGATTTTATTTTATTTTTTAAAACATTAGTTATTGACTGGTTGAATTTAAAAATAATCGGCCTTGTATAATTGTAATTTTGATTTATTGTATTTACCTTTTATAGGACTCTAATTCTGCAAGAGAATAGGGTTGAATCAACCACCTATTTTACAGATATCATGCACGTAAATGATTCCTGATTAATGCCAAGTTCGTTTTTTAAGGCCTGTATTTTAATTTATTTCCTTACTTTATTTTTTTATCCTTCTTTATTCGGGGCCTGTAATTAATTTATTTAATTTGTTTTCTTGCTTTGTTTTTTTATTTTCTTCTTATTTATTTGAGGCTTTAAATAATTTATTTAATTTGTTTCCTTACTTTTTTTTTTAATTTCATTCAGTTAAAAATTTTATTTAATTTTTTTAATTCTTCGAATCTTAGTCAAATGCATCAAACAATATTTTTAACAAACTGGAAATATTAACATATGGTAACAATCGAATATTCTTATGGATATAAATTAAAGTCATTAGAAAAATACGATAACAAATAGAAAAATAAAAATTTTGTTTCCTAATTTATTGGCATAAAATTTGAAATGCGTATGGCTATACACAGAAATCAGACGGGAATTTAAATTGTGTTGAAAAGTCAACAATGGTGGCTAAGATATTTAAATTTAAAAAAATACAGTTGAAAAGTCAACAAAAGTGGCTTTTACTGAAAAAAAGTTTCTTTTTAGGGAAATAAAACAGTTTTGGCGGGAGACAAAACAATTGTCTCATATAGCCAGCACTGTTATTATATATA
>BMAC01000854.1:210285-233688 GCA_014905375.1 Phtheirospermum japonicum
GTGTGTGTGTTATTTTGGTTTTTTATTGTGAGTCCAACAATATCAAATTTGTCACTTTTTCTCAAAAATAATTTGACCACATTTTTAATTAAAATATGCAAAATTTCACAATGCAATAAAATGTAGTATTTATTTTATTGGCTATCAACATGTTATTTACTCCCTCCATTTCTTAATAAGTGTCGTTTTAGAGTTTTTTTTTCAAAATTAAGGAATATAATATTTGACCAATACATCCTCAATCAATAATAATATACACATTTAATTACTTCCACTCTTTCCCTTTAGTTATTCTATTACCATAAACTTGTTTATATTTCTTAAAATAAGCGGGGATAAAACTAGAATAAAGTGACGAAAAATCCTAAAACGACACTTAATTTGAAATAAAACCGAGTCTCTAAAATGACACTTATTTTGAAACGGAGGGAGTATCAAATATTATTATGATTCAATGCTTTTTATTTGAATTGATTTCATAAAATAATGTATTTTGTTACTATCTCATTAATCATGCAAAACAATACAAGTGCAAAACCAGCATCGAGGAATGAACGATGTGGCATCAACTCTAATAGATTTATAAAAAGATCAACTAATTCCAAAACCAATAAGGAGAATCGCATCTAAAAACAAATATTACTAATGACGGTAATCTTCAAAGCATTCATGACATACTTAATTTCTATCAAAATTCAAAATATAAATAATTCTATTAGATATAGATTTACGTTTTACATACCAATCACTTTAACTTCATTTGAATATTCACATCTTATTTCATATACTTATACTATTATTTGCTCACTATGCAAAGGTAACAATTCAAAAAATTCTCTTCATACAAATCTATAGCAGATCTACACTTTATTTAATTAAATTAAACAAAAATGCACAATACAATATAATTTAATATTATTCTTATTGGCTATCAACATGTTTTTTTATAAAATATTATTAAGAGTCAACACTTTTTTATTTGAATTGCTCTCATAAAATAATGTATTTTGTTATTACCTCATAATCCGCTTAAAATAATACAAGTACAAACTCAACACTAAGTGGAATGAACACTATGACATCAAATACAACAGATTTGGAAAATTATCAACTAATTCCAAAATAAAAAATGGGAAGACCGCCTTTAAAAGCAAATTTTGCTAAACACGGTAATTTTGAAAGCATTCATGTCATACTTAATTTCGATTGAAGTTCAAAATCAAATTTATTTTGTTAGAGATGCATTTATATTTTATATACTAATCTCTTCAACATCATTGTAATATGTATACTTAATTTAATACTATTACTATCATTTGTTCATTGTGCGGAGGGAAAAAATTATCTTCACACGAAATTGTAGCAGACCTACAATCCATGTTGAACAGTGAGAAAAAAAACATGTAATAGAGAAACAAAGTCACGTAGGATTATTTTTTCTTTTTTAATTATATAGGAATTTATTTAATATAATTAGGATAGATACCCTGATGAATATTTAAAATAACAAGATTATTTAAATACACACACACACACACACACACACACACACACACACATATATATATATATATATATATATATATATATATATATATAATCACTTTTAAATTATTCTGGTTTATATTGTGAGGATTTGTTTTATTTTTATCTTTGTTATTATTTTTTATTGTGAGACCAATAATATCAAATTTGTCACTTTTTCTCAAGAGTATTTTGACCACTTTTTAAATTAAATTAAATAAAAATGACAACACAATTCAGTATTTATTTTACTGGCTATCAACATCTATCAAATATTATTACGATTCAATACTTTTTTATTTGAATTGATCTCATAAGTAATATTTAATATTAATGATGATTTAGTTTTTTTTTAAATATGTAGGAGTTTTATTAACATAATTAGGATGGATACTATAATTAATATTAAAAAATAAGATCATTTGAATATATATATATATATATATATATATATATATATATATATACATATATATATATGTGTGTGTGTGTGTGTGTTATTTTATTTTTTATTGTGAGTCCAGCAATATCAAATTTGTCACTTTTTTTCAAAATAATTTTACCACTTTTTAATTAAAATATGCAAAATTGCACAGTGCAATACAATGTAGTATTTATTTTATCGGCTATCAACATGTTATTTATCAAATATTATTACAATTCAATACTTTTGATTTGAATTGAAATTTTAAAATAATGTATTTTATTACTATCTCAGTAATCATGTAAAACAATACAAGTGCGAAATCAGCATCGAGTGGAATGAAACTGTGGCAACTATAATAGATTCGTAAAAAGATCAACTATTTTTCTATTAGTTGTTGGTGATATTGATCCACAAAATGGTAGCAAGAGAATCTCATTATAAAAGAGATCTGGTAATTTGGAACGTATCAACGAATTGCATCCTTCGTACATTACTCTACACTATCCATTACTATTTCCATGTGGTGAAGACAACCACATGGAAGACATATCTTTTTCTGAACCTCGAAAATCTAAAGTCAATGGTAAATAATATGTGAGCTAGAAGGAGTTCTTTTCTCACCGATTGCATGAAAGAGACACAGAGGTACTCTCTATTCTATATAGTCGACGACTCACACAAAAATTCATAATTGATGCATATACGATTATTAAATCTTCACACTACTACAGAATAGGGACTTCACGTCGGCTGTTTAATGTTGGTTATTTAAAAACCGATGTAAAATGTCTTTCACGTCCGTTTCAAAATAAACCGACGTGATATGTGAGATATTTACGTCGATTAATTAAAAACCGACGTGACTTATAATATTTCACGTCCGTTTTTAAATAACCGACGTGAAAAGTTATATTAAAAAAAAGGTTTAATACAATAAATAAAATAAATAATAAAACCGATCAATCCTTATCAAAACAGTGCCCGCTTCATTCACTTCTCCATTTTATCTCTCAGCCCCGCCGTCCGTTTGCTTTCAACCCACTGCCGTTCTCAGCCCCGACGATCTCCGAAAATTCCCGTCCGCCCTATAACATCCAACATCAACCCCTCACCTCTCGATTTCATCCAACACCTTATAATTGTAAAACCCTAGTTCTGGTCATTGTACACAAACAGCTGAATTAGGCAAAATCGGAGGGGCCCACTTTATCTCCACTTCTTCATGCAACGCTGCATTTCAAATCATTGAATTGGTACGTACGATTAATTGTAATAATTTTATGTGAAAGCTTTAAGATTCGCTTAAATTGTTGATCTGGATCTGATTGATGGTGAGTTTTCCGGATTTGATTTCTATTTGACTTGTGAAATTGGAGGGCCCTGCTTCGTCTCCCCTTTCATTTGTGCGGTTGTGTGTGCTTGTTTAATTTACAAGTTAATTTAAGGCTAAATCTAAAGTCTCTTGTCAGCGTGTGCTTCGAGCCACTGGGGATATTAGAAACAGAGTGATATTTGCGATTTGTTGCCTCACCATCCCTTGGAAGCTCCGGGATAAATCCTTTGTGCTCAGTATTTTCCTGGTAATTTAACTCTAATAATTTTTTTATTTTAGGCTTCGAAATCTGTGTTTGCAGTAGCATTAATAAGTTTTGTTTGAATATGTGAATTAATCCTACTATATATATATTAATATATATTGTAATGATCATTTTCTGCAGCGTGAGAGGGATATTCTGTATTCAATGGAGGATATGCATCAAATGGAGTTAGCGATCTGCAGAGGCTTGGAATGGCGGATGCGAACTGTGACACCATTTCTCTTTGTTGGATTTTTCATTCCGTTCCTCGAGATGCCATTAGCTCGCTCTAGTGTTCATGATTTGATCTACAAATCCCAAAGAGGTACTTAATTAGACTTCTGCATTAAGTTATGGATTTTTGAACAGTTTAATTAATTTTGCTCTCAATAATGTTTCTCTTAATTTTAATCTATTTTTTATTTGGCTGGGTTAAAAGGTCATTTTTCTACAGAATATTTTTGTTAATTTAATTATTTTCCTTTTCATTTGTTGTACAATGCCTAGACATAGCATTTATCCAATATCGGTTGTCGGTCATTGCGGCGTCCGCCATGCTAACTGTTTCCTCTGTGTCTTGTTGCATTCACATTGTTTACTTGAAATCCCATTGAATTCATTGCCCGCTGCCTCGTTGTGTGATAACCCGACTCCCATAACGTAGATATTAGAATAAGTGAGAAAATTAAAAAAAATTGAACTCTGTTCTATTGTGTTCCTGACTCCAAATGCTTCAGTTTATATACTGTGTTGCTGTGTTGGAATGTTTACTTTCGGATTGTGTGTGAGAAAAGAACCAAATTCCCTGTTCGATTTTTATGTAGTTCGTCGTCAAAGGGTTTATATTATGATTTTTTATTTTTTTTTATAATTATTATTATTATCTTTGGGGATCTAATGCAATGGAGTGATAGGTTTTGCATATTCTGGGAATCAGATGCAGTTTCTTGTTCCTTCGCACTTTTCGTAAAACATAGTAAACTATTATAGCTAAATCAAACCAAATCGAAAATGATAAAATGTGTTCTTGGAGCATAATTCTCTTTGTTTTAGAAAATGATATCCATAAAAAGAGTGAAAATGAAATCACCTTTGTCTGAATATGTCATTCTTGTACAATTGGAATGTGTCTTGTGAACTTGTGAATATATTCCATTTTGTGCATGAAAATGAAACTTAGTTTCTTTCATCATTTCTTATGTTTGTGTTACTATTCCTTATTAACTCAGAAAAGGTTTTAGTCGTGTTGTCAATTCAGTTCATAAATCCGTACCATTTCAATAATACAAGCAAACCTTTCATTTTCAATCACAAGGAAGCAAATTTATTTTATTTTATTTTTGGAAACCAAATACTGTTACAAACAATTCAGAATTGATCATCAGCAGTGCCTTTGAGTTCAAGGTAGACTGCATTGATTGTGCAAAACTCGTGTTTCATCATTTTGCTGTTTTGAGTCTGATATCTTGTTTCTCTTAACAGGCTGACGCTTTTGCCAAAAAGCTTGGTTATGCTGCACCTCTCCGACCTAGACTTATGAAGCTGCAGGTGATGTGTTCTCTTTAATTAGTTTCTCTTGTGAATTTCATAATAAGTTCTGGAATGGTCAACATTATCACCAAATTATCATTGAGGTTAAATTCGTCCAATATATTTCAGAATTAGAAATAACCCCTTAAATATACTCGCCTCTTGATGGAGCAATTCATGAAATGGAAACAAATTTTAAGTGTAGTATGTTACTGTTTCCGTCCCAAAAAGATATTCTTACAGTTATTTGAACTTTTTTAGTAGTCTAATCTTTTTGTTATTTTTTATTTATGATTTTAAACTGCAGCACCATTCTGATTAATTATTCTATTAAGGAGGTCAATTGCTGAAAAATCGAGATGATGATTTTCCTTTCATTCTACTTATTGGAAAATAGACTTGGTTTAATTATTTTTTGATATGTTAAGAATTTTACATAATTATTTGCAGATATTTGGTAATAGCGAATCATTTCCTAAAGATAGTATCGAAGAAGTTCAAACTCAGTGGTCGAGTTATCTTCTTGAAATTAAAAAAAATGAATCTTTTGTAAGGTTTTAATTATACTCGTGTTTGTTTGATCAGTAGAGTAGAATGTGCAATTAGCTCACTTTGATTTGGTGTTGGGAATTCGAACTATGGATTAGACTCTATAGATTGTGTTGTTGTATTCGACTTTTAGAACATTTATGTTGGTCGTTTGATGTATTCGATTTTAAGATAATGGTTGTTCAATGTGAATCTAGGATCTATTTAATTTATTCTCAGCTTTTAGAATTTAGTTTTAAATAAACGGGGACCACACCAAAAAAACTGATGTTAAACAACATCGGTTTTCTAACCGATGTTAGATATTTTCACGTCAGTTTTTTTGGCATTCAACGTCGGTTTTGCAACCGACGTTTAAACCACCGACGTGGAAAGTCAAGTCGGTTTCTGGAAAACCGACGTGGAAAATCCACGTCGGTGGTTTAGACGTCGATTGCAAAACCAACGTTAAATAGCGAAAAAAACCGACGTGGAAAGGGCAGTTTGTAGTAGTGTCAAAATTGTGGTACGTCAAAACTCATCAAATAACTATGAAGTGAGATGTATAGTGAGATTTTTAATGTAGTGTTATGAGGAGAAACATATGGCTCAGTTGTTGGTACTAATGTTGTCATACCCGCGATATTTACTAGCAATTCTCCAGAGGGTCATTTCACATAATTTATATCTATTACTGAATTGTGTACCTCATTTAAATATTAAATATTATAACCAATTTAGATCTATCAAGTATTTATTCAAATATGTCAATAAATGTAATTATAGGTTCACTATAACATTCTATTAAAATAAATGTGGGGATACAGAGGATAAAAGGATTGATGAGATCAACATGTATTATGATTGTCATTAGATTTCTCCATGCGAATCGGCGTGGAGAATATTAGTTTATGAAATTCAGTATAAACCTCAACCTATCATGTGTTTGAGTTTTCATCTTCCATAAGAGCATAATGTATTGTATAATGATAATAATTCGTTGAACGCAATGAAATGCAAGTCAAAAACACCATAGTATGTATTAGGTTGGTTCGAGGCAAATAAGCAAAATTTGGAAGCACGGAGTTTGCCTTATGTTGAGTTTCCTAAAAAATATTTAGTACTTAAAAACCAAAGAATGGACACCTGGGAAACTAGATTTTTTTTTTTGAGTATGAATTTACTATATTCCGCCAAAATTGATAATGTCGTGGATGCAATACATTTAACCAAGGGTTGTATATTTCTCATCTATAGATACAGAGGATGCTTTCTACAACTGTTAAATCTAATAATAGGTTTTTTTTAATGTAATATGTAACGACATGACTTCTCTTCTTCTTTCGAAAGGAAGAACTGGGCATTCTAGATTAGGGTTACTTTTAATATCCACCAAGATTTCGATCGTTACTGGTACTCCACTTGCCAAATTAACGGTGGATGCGCATCTCATTATTTGGAACGAAACTCCAATGATGCATAGCCATTATTTTGAAACTCTGGAAAAACATTGAAAGACATGAGATCGTAAAATAATTTTAATACGCAGCTTCCATTTGGTAACAAAATAATGATTTTTGGTGGAGATTTTCATAAAATTTTGTCGATTGTTCCAAAAGGACAAGACCAGACATAGTTCACACAATGATCAAATCTCCGCATTTATGGAATTATTACATAGTTTTGAAATAGACCAAGAATGTGGTGCTGCAAAGTCACAATTCAGATACCAACTGTGTGGAATTAAAGAAATTTGTCAACTCAATAAATAGTATAGGAGATGTAATAGTTGGAGGACCAAATGATGGTATCGTTCAAATTGAAATTTAGGTTATCTATTATTGAAAGATGATCATGACCATGGTTCGTTAATTGTGGCGAGCATATATCCACAATTTGGAAAAACTAACGAATGCTTCGCTTATTTGGAGGGTCGTGCTATTCTTTCCCCAACACTTGATGTCGTCGATTTGATTATATGATGTCCTAAAATGATGGAGAATGTAAAGTATATCTTAGCTTTGATAATGCATGAAAATCCGATTCAAACATTGACATATTATAGGGTGTCCACTCACCAGAGTTTCTAAATACCATTAAATGTTATGCATTGTCGAACTATGAGCTAAAACTAATAACTAGAATTCCACTCATATTGTTGAAAAATATCGATCATTCACTTGCGTTGTGTAATATTGGTTGTTAACTTAACGATCATATTGTATAGGCTAATATTTCTCAAGGAAGTAATGTAGGTGAATTGTTGTTAATCCCTAGAATGATTGTCACACCATCCAATCCGAGTTTGCTTTTCAAGTTTCAATCTGATTGTGTCATATGCCACAAATGTTTGTGTATAAGAAAAATCTTCATAATTTGTAAAGCACATTTCTCTAATAAAAATCCTTTTTATGAATTAGGTTATATCATTTTGAATACTATTCGATCTTTAAATAATATTTAGATGATTTATATATAGGGAGCGGTTATGATATTATTCTTACCGAAATACACACGCGCGCGCGCGCGCGCGCACACACACACACACACACACACATATATATATATATATATATATATATATGTGTGTGTGTGTGGTGCGCGGCGCGCGCACGTGTGTATTTCGGTAAGAATAATATCATAACCGCTCCCTATATATATATATATATATATATATATATATATAATTACTTATTTAAATATTTTAATACATTTAAAATAATTGTTTTTATTTTAGATAAAATAAAAAATTATCGTGCAACGCACGGGTACAATACTAGTAAAAATTGATAGAAACATGAATTTGGGAATCTATACTCTGGAAAAATCGGCAGTGAGTTACTTAAACAACGGCAATACTCGGATGTGAATATTTACAGTAATAATCAGATGTGGTGGGGTGCGGCATAGGAGTGATTTTCATGAATTTGTGTATGTGAGAGAGTAAGGGGTGGGGAAGATGACAAATGAACGAAATCTTTTTTTCTTATTTTCATTAAATAATTGGTTTGGGTGTCAATTGGGTCAAATGTTGTCTCATAGTATGAGACCGGTTTCACATCAGACCTACTAAAAATAACTAGCTGGAAAATCTTTTGGTCAACCAATAGGCGGCGGCGGCGGCAACAAAGGTATTCACACTACTGTCAATATATTATTATTATTATTATTATTATTATTATTATTATTATTTACAAATTCAAATTCAATTTAGTTAGTTGCTTGAGTATCCAAAAATTATAAGTTTCATTGCTTCATTAACAGTGAAAAGAAAAATTACAGAAACGTCAACATGTTAATATTTTCCAGCATTATTCAGGAAAGTAAATTAATTTAAGAAGTATTCTAAATTATAATAGCAAGTAAAATCATAATTAAATTGAGATTATGTAGTAATCTTCTCTGCAAAATGTGGTTATTTATTAACAAGTATGGCATTTAATTCATTAATCTATTTATATAATGATTACACCTACTTCACGATAAGCTTTTACACAATATCCACATTTAATTGTCATATTCCCGTATTTAAACTTGCGTGTATTCAATTTTGGCATTAACACTATATAATGTTATACATTAGCGTTGCGCGTTGCGCAAATGAATATGGAAAATCAAATTTTATTATTTGAGAAAATATATAGATTCATATTTGACAAAAATAAGTAAATAAATTTAATAGAAACATTCCTAATTTTAAATATTAAGTCCAAGAAATAACATTTAGGTAATTTTCACAAAAGCATATGTTATATATGAAGTGTTTTCAAATCACCTTTTCTTTAATTATTATAAAATTTTGAATCGTGTTTTCTATAAGTTTTTGTTGGAAAAATTATTTTCAAAATTTAAATTTTAACATTAAAATATTTTATATATATCAATCACACATCTTTTAAGATGTGAAACTCAACACTACCATCAAAATTTATTTTAAAATATTACTATTTTAATATTATTTCTCTCTATTAGGATACAACATCTACAATTATATATATATATGTGTGTGTGTGTGCGCGCGCGCGCGTGCGCGCGTATTTTCCATTTAAAACATTGAAAGTGAATCTTACCATTAACAACTTTCAAGTTATTATACGGCCAAAAATATTTTGAAAAATCACTCATTCAAATTTAATCTTAGTTTTCACAAAAATCAATTATTCTCAATTATCACTATTTCATTCGGAGTTTGAAAAATGAATGGAAATAATTACATACATCCCATAATGTCTTAATATTAATACAAAAAATACAAAAAGACAAGAATTTAACCTCTTAAAAACTGCCATCATTTTTTTCTTCCACCACCTTCATTTCATAGAGGACGTGGGAAATAATATTCTTTTCGAACTATTATAGGAAATGACTACGGTGCCGTGAAGGCACCATACCTCCCAACCCCCCTACATTTACATCACTTGATATTACCATTATCCATAACCAACTTTTGATCTAATGGTTCTGATTAAGTGGGGAATGGTACCTTCACGGCACCGTAGAACTCCCCACTATTATAATTCTTTAGTGCTTGTTTGAGAACCCATTTTGAAATAACTTTTTTGCAAATATGTCTATTTAGAAAAGAAAAACATGTTTGGTGGTTATTTTAAAATGGACTTTTGAAAAAGTAACTTTTCCAAAAGTCCATTTTGAAAAAGTGTTAATTTATGACTTTTGAGTTTTATTTCCTACACTTTTGTTGAATGGACTTTTAAAATTATTTTTACCAAACACTTTATTACTTTTCATCTGTCTCCTTTAAGGAGATTGTGTATCAGTTTTATCTACTTAATAAGTGGTATTTCGTTTGGTTTAGTGTTCATTAGAAAGATCTAATGCGTTATTATTCAAATACAATCGAAGAACTTTCATGAATATTAGTGACCCGTTTCAGATTAATTTCACAGGTACGAGATTTGTAAAATAACACTTTTGTATCTAATGCTTTTTATTTATATTATTTTTACTTTTGTATGTCTAATATATCCATCGGATAAATTGTTTTTTCAGATCTGATTATTAAGATTGTATTTTCATAATTCTCAATCTGGATATTTCCAATAACATTAATGATACTAGTACTTTATACCTGTGCGATACACGGTAAAGAAGCTCATGATATATAAATATGTAAATTGTATTTTAGTGTCATTATTGTATCTAAACAATTAAATCACTGTATATGAAAAGTATGTATGATTGAATACTTCTTTATACACAGTATTTTTTTGTCATTATATTTTGTAGAGTTGTCGTCTCCATTAACTCAATTGGTGACTCGCAAAATAGAATGTATTTGTACACATGAATATATCAAAAAAATTGAATGTCTTAATTGTTTCGAAGTAATCTCAATATGTATTGCTTGTATGCTATCATGAATTAATAATACGGTACATTTGAGATAAATTTTGTTTCATTGTTCAGAGAAAAATATTAAATAATTCTCGAAGTTCATATTATATGATTTACTTTTGTACAATATATGTTTTGATGAGATAAGATTCAATTTTGGCTTCCATGAATATTTTTAGGGGTGGGAAAAAATACCGAAATACCGCATTTATCGTACCGAAAAAATAACGAAAAATACTGTATTTTCGGTATACCGTGATATTCGATACGGTACGGTATCAATACCAAAATATTACGGTACGGTATCGGTATGAGAATAAAAAAAATTCGGTAATTCGGTATATACCGAAATACCGAATAAAATATTAATATTTCGGTATATATACCAAAATACCGAAAAATATCGGTATTTGGCGAAAGAAAATCGGTAAAATATCGGTATTCGGTATAAAATTTTTGTAATTTTTGTTGTTGTTGCATTCGGTATGAACGGTATAATACCTATACCGTTGGCATACCGATATATCGGTACGGTACGGTATGTGTCGTGTAATTTATCAAAAATTTGGTATACCGACATATTCGATACGGTATCGGTATGAAATCTTAGGCATATGTTCGGTACGGTATCGGTATCGGTATAACCAAAAAATTTTGGTATACCGTAACGACCCACCCCTAAATATTTTATATATGTACCTCATTGTGTGTATAAGTAATTAGTTCTAATTTGGTAATAACATTATATATATATATATATATATATATATATATATATAATCATTTTTTTGTATGTTTGTTAATTCTACATTACCGATCCAAAAATCTATGTAAAATAAATAATCATTCAAATGTGATGTTTAGTTCTATTAGCTAAACCTGATTTTGAAATTATATATACTCAAAAATATATGCATATATATATCACGCAACAAATTATGAAAAAGAAAGAGAAATTGTGTAATTTCCAAATGAATAGTGTCATATATATAATCTTTTGTTTTTCAAATTTGAAACTGAGTAAAAGTGTAGTAGCATGTCCAAAATTTATTTTTATTTTATTTGAACCACATATTTTTTTAGAATTACATTTTTAAGCAGCCTTGGAATATGGTATTTAGTATGAAAACTTGTAATTGCTTATGGTGTGCCAGATTTAATCTGCTTATGCATTTAAACAATTATACATTGTTTAGATGTTTGTGGACGTAATGTACATTTCGATAAGTATTTGGAATTCCATACTGGTGCATACATCATGTGATGTTAGAATTTGTTAGTTTACAAATAGGTTGTCAACAATTGAAAATCACTTAAATTCTAATGTAGTATGGTACTAGTTTGTTTATGTTTTTGTAATCTTTTTGTTTTTCAAATATGAAGGTGAATAAAACTGAAAATAACTTGTCCAGATTTTATTTTAATTTATTTTAACAACATATTTTTTAAGACTTACAATTTTAAGTAACCTTGGAGTGCAGAATTTAGTATGAATATTTGTAAATATATGTGGCTGGTACGTAATATTGTGAATGTTTAGTATTTAATTAACTGTGCAGTATGGAATCATATTTATTTGCTATCGTATCATACGTTAATTACAGAGTTATAAGTATGTAGTACAGAATTATTGCCCAACTACGTAATATGATTAACGTTGTGTGTATTGGTATTTTGATATATTATGCACTATCTAGATTTTTTAAATATTAATTTTTGCGATAATATATATCTCTTTTTTTGGAATCATTGCAGGCAGTTTAGGTCGTCGATGGCCGCAGCAATGAGTGAATTCCAGGCACACGGCCGTGCTATAAGTGAAAGACACTTAAGTTTCGTTTGAGAATATATTGAACACGTCTTAGGTATCTATTTGTTAAAAAATTGATAAGTTCAAAATAATRTTTGGGAAAATGATTTTGTATAAAATTGGTTGAATATGTACTTAGTTTGGCGGCGGAATAGTTGTGAATGAATGTTGGTTTCTAAGAATGCAGTCTATCATGTATTTAGCACACTAACTTGATTTTCAACATTGAATGATTACAGCAATGATTGTGCCGTCTATGTGTGTTACTTCATAAAGAAACTAGTGCGGAATGAAGCTATGAAGGACTCACTTCGCAAGGACGTAGTCAGAAGATTCAAGGCGGAATTGATTGAATCAATCATGATGAAAAAGTGAGCGTTGCGGTGCAAATCTGCAACATAAGAACTATTGTTTATAGTTTTGTTTCAAATCATGTGGTATTGTAGTTTAGCGCGTTTGGTCAAAAATAGGCGGCGAATTTGGATGTTCTTTAATTCATTAGTTAACAGGATGCTGAAATAGTTGCAACATTGTTTTGGATGAACAATAGATATTTAACGAACTGCTTGATTAACCGTGCAATTTGTAATTGTCGCACCTATATTATTCCAAAAGAGAAGTACTTKAAAYTGCTTCTGTTTTTGAAAAAAATCTGGTGATATTATGCTATGTAATATGCAATGTTGTTTTCRGTTTTGAGTTGACGTTGTATGATGAAACAGAGCTAGTTTTATGAGAAAAATCCATAATTTTGAAGTTGATATCAAACTGCTTTGAAACAAAGCATACTAATGTAATTTGAATACATAACATGTCCAGTTGGGAAATTCATTAACCATTATACTCCTAAAGTTTCACAGCCCAAAAAAATTTGGTTACAATACACTTAAAAAACTACCAGATTACCGTCATATCCTTTCACCAAACCAAAATTTGTAGCCTGGATAACTAATACCGCCCATTGAGACTAGTTTGTCATTAAATGTAATTTGGACACCTAGATACCACTATTTGAAAAACTATCAAATAGTAAGACCACTAAGCCATTAGCTAAAGAGAAACAATACAACAATACATTCTGTTATGTGGATGCATGAATACACTTAAAGTAGATTTATTTCCCATGAAAAGTTTATAGTAATATGAAGAAGATTAAAACCTGTTCTAAAACAATTATTGCATACTAACCGTACTAAAAGCAAAATCACAAGGATAATTGTACTATGAATAAAAACAGAATTTTATAAATTCTTAATCTAAGAAAATGGTGAAATACATAGTATCAACAAAGTTCGTAATGGTATACGGCATTGTAAAACAAACTAAGGACTTTAAAAAGATTGAAAAACAGTATAGTAAAGGGAGTATTTACCATTAACTTTCATGTACAGGTTAATACCTAACTCCAAATTCCTGGATAACCGAAAAACTTAATATTTGATTAAACCAACATTCCCAAATAAACTTATAAATGAGTTTGTATTTTTAGCGCATTCAACCTCGCTTATAGACATGCGTTGCCGAAGACTCGAGAACCACGACATGTCACGCCTATACACATGCACATGATGGTTTTTTAATACACGCATATTAGAAATTGATAAATCTACAAAGTCCACTTAAAAAACGCACCGATTTTACTGAAATAGAGAAAAGTCGAATGAAGACAGGTATGTCAATCTAAATTCTAACTTCATTACCCTCTGGTATGCATAGTTTATTATTGTAGATACCATGTAATTGTTAAAAGAGTAATATACATACCGACATATAATATTACGTTTACAAAGGTAAAACAGTTAATTATATCTGAATGTTATGCAATATAAACTGAATTACTTTTACAATAATAAACTTTTGTCCTTCAGTATGTAACAATGATGGTTTAATATGTAATTAACAACTATGTATGGAATCATATATTTTAGTATGCAATCATATATTTTACTTATGAAATCATTTATTTAGTATGGAATTAAAATGATATATTACAATATTAAACTGCTGTTATTCAGTATTGAATTATGAACGTATAGTATAGAATTAACATTTCAGTATGAAATCATATATTTTCAATCTAGTAAATCATTTATTCGGTATGGAATCATAAGGGTATAGTACAAAATATTAAACCTGTGTAAGCATGCCAAAAATTAAATAGTACATAATTATTACACAACCAATCTTGTTAACTCAAATCCTTAAAATCACAGAAAAGCTGAAAACTGGTATGTATACTGAAGTGAAATTCAGATTTTAATAGAACACAATTCTATTCGTATTATGGAATAACGTAGAATTGGTTTCATAAAATGAATGAAAACGGACTGATTTCAAAAAAAGTAACTAGTTTAGAATTATTCCATAACCTAGTTTAGTTCCTCGATTAATCGCAAACACCAACAACTTGAAAAACTTGGTTTGTCAACTGGTGCCTTCAACTAAAACTCAAAAGTTGCCGTCGTATATTATGGACCTGGCAATAATTCCGATTATGAAGAGGAAAAGCTTAAAAACTTACTTGAATCAATTTCCATCGCCGCTCGAGTAGAAGTGAATATTTGAGAATTTGGAAATTTTATTTCTCGATGTTATTGGCCAGAGGAACCGACCGAAATAATCAATGGCTAATGAATATTCTGGAGAATAAAAGTTAGTATACATGATGCGAGGGATTGATTGCAGTGAGAATGAGAATTGTAAATTCGCGTGATCGACGCTACAGGTTTATACGAGCGTGGGTATATATGAGAAATTGTATATATGTTTATGATTTAATGGTCTTAAAACTACCTAGATGGGAATATAAGATTTGGTAGGATTATATGGAATATTATATTTCCAAATGTGTATTATTTGGGAATTTTCCCATATAAATTTAGGATTTAGAGTTCAATATTCTATTTTAGGGTTTAGTTTTTCATTTTAGGGATTAATTTTCTATATTTAGGGTTTAATTTTTTATTTTAGGTTTATTTTTTTAATTTTAGGATTTTAGATTTTACATTTAGAATTTCAATTCTCTCGATATATATATATATATATATATATATATATATATATATATATATATATATATATATATATATATATATATATATATATGGTTGCTTATATAAAAAAAATAAAAATTCACAAACTAAAAATAAGAAAGTAGAATTAAATTATATATGTCATTTGTTTAATTCAATAAGTCGCGCCTAACCAAGATTTTCAAATTGAAGTACAAATCAAAATTAACGACGACTTATATTTAATTCTCAATTCTCAGTCTTCAGACCAAACCAATTATCAAAAAAAATAAATCAAGAATTAGAAATCAGTGCTTAATTAAAGAGAGAAAAGATGATTGGGATTTAGAGTTCCTCCTTTGCGGCTCTCAAACTAGGTTAAAATCAGGGTGTTATTCAATTTTTGAATTTGAAGTTTCAGTTCTAAAAAAAAGTTATATAAATAGAGGAAGATGACTGATACCGGAAATTTCAAGAGAAGTAGGAGGTGTCACAAGGCACCACTCAAAAACTCACGACTCTAGGAATCCATCAAAAAAGTTTAGAGTAAGATACAAGAAGATAAATCTTCTAAACAAACTTAAAAGCTTCAAATAAATTTTTTATTTTGAAATTGATTGCTGGAAACATAACAATGGAGTGCCTTTTATAGGCAAGGACTTGGAACAACCCTCCAAGATGAGTCAAAAACCATAAATAAAATATTACATTTTCAAAGGTCTAAAATAATGAAAAGGTTACTCTAATAAAGATAAGTAAGATGAATCTTGACTAAATATTAAGTGCTTATCAACTCTCAAGGTGCTTGAATGAGTAGGTTCATGAAAACACACCAAGAGTTGCTCATTCTTCCACATTCCTGTATGAAACCACTACACTACCACACTCGAGTAAAATGGTAATAACTCACTCTTGGATTATTATTTTTAAGATCCGTCTTTTGTATTAGAAACTACACCCGTAGAGCTTTCCAATGGTATATAGTCTGTTCTTTAATTCATTACCAATAAAAACATTTAAAACCTCAAAATTGGTATATGTGCTGGAAATTTCCGTGTCATTCTCTCTTGGTTGGAAAAAGATTCGACCTCGAATCTTGATCAAGTTTATCATCAAGAGAAATACATTTTTCAAGACTTGAAAAGGTTTGTAATCTATAGGCTTTAGTTTTCTCTAGAATCTATGATAGAATCGATTTTTCCTTAAGTAAAACCAAGTAAAATCACCTTCTTGGAAAATCGATTGTTCCGGTTGTATATTTGCACTCTTTTGATACTTTTCATTTTTCTTAAAAGTATCTTGAATAAATTGTTTAGAAAACTTATGGAGGTACTCAATGCACACTCTCCAGATTTCATTTTTATTTGGAATCAAAAGTGCAAAGACGATATATGAACTTAATGATTCTCGAACATGATCTTCTGCAAACAATTCTTCGACATCGATTTGTATTTCAACCTGATCTTTAGAGTTCATTCCATAATTAGATATATTAGTGAGAATATCAATTAGAATGAAATCACCTTGATATTGAACTTTTAGAAGTTGGGGTAGACTAGACGGTAGTTCAGTAAAAGCCAAACTTATGAATTTCTCCCATATTCTATGGACTTTCACGGAAATGTCACAATTTGTCTTTCCACTTGTTGGGACATGCATTAAAGTATAAACAACATCATCTTGCAAGAGAAGTAGGAGTTGTCACAAGGCACCACTCAAAGACGCACAACTCTAGGAATCCACCAAAAGAGTTTAGAGCAAGATACAAGACGATAAATCTTCTAAACAAGATTAAAAGCTCAAAATATATTTTTTATTTCGAAATTGACTACTGGTAACATAACAATGGAGTGCCTTTTATAGGCAAGGACTTGGAACAACCCTCCAAGATGAGTCAAAAACCATAAATAAGATATTACATTTTCAAAGGTCTAGAATAATAAAAAGGTTACTCTAATAAAGATAAATAAGATGAATCTTGACTAAATATTAAGTGCTTATAAACTCCCAAGGTGCTTGAATGAGTAGGTTCATGAAAACACGCCAAGAGTTGCTCATCCTTCCAAATTTCCGTATGAAACCACTGCATTGTCACACTCTAGTAAAATGGTAATAACTCACTCTTGGATTGTCATTTTTAAGATCCGTCTTTTGTATTAGAAACTAGTCCCGTAGGGCTTTCCAATGGTATATAGTTTGTTCTTTAATTCATTACCAATAAAAACAGTTAAGTCCTCAAAATTGGTATATGTGCTGGAAATTCTCGTGTCATATGACACGAGAATTTCCAGCACATATACCAATTTTGAGGACTTACCTGTTTTTATTGAGTGTTCAAGTACTTCAAAGCTTCATGGTCTGAAAAAAGAACAAACTCTTTGTGTAGGAGATAATGTTTCCAATGATCCAACGTTCGAACAATAGCAAAGAACTCCTTGTCGTATGTAGAATAATTTCGCCGAGATTGATTCATCATTTCACTAAAGAAAGCGATGGGTTTACCTTCTTGGCTAATAACACCTCCAATTCCCACATTAGAAGCATCACAATCTACTTCAAAAACTTTATCAAAATCTGGCAGCTGCAAAATTGGAGCTTCCGTGACTTTCTTTTTAAGAAGTTCAAAGCTTTTTTGTGCTTCTTCCGTCCACTTGAAGTTTCCACCTTTCAAACATTCCGTAATAGGTGCAATAACGGTGCTGAAGTTTTTAATGAACCTGCGATAAAATAAAGCTAAGCCATGGAAACTTCGAATATCATGAATAGATTTAGGAACCGGCCAAGTGAGTATAGCTTCAATCTTGCCTTCGTCCATCTTCATGCCTTCTGAAGAAATAACATAGCCCAAGAATACAAGGCTATTTTTGAAAAAGTGACATTTCTTCAAATTTGCATACAAACTTTGCTCCCTTAGCACTTCAAATACTTGTCGAAGATGGTGTAAGTGCTCTTCCGGGCTAGAGCTATATACGAGAATGTCATCAAAATAGACAACCGTGAACTTTCCAATAAAAGGCTTAAAGATATGATTCATAAGCCTCATAAAAGTTGAAGGCGCGTTAGAAAGTCCAAATGGCATAATCAACCATTCATAGAGTCCATCTCTTGTTTTGAAAGCCGCCTTCCATTCATCTCCTGGTCTCATGAGGATTTGATGATAACCACTTCGCAAGTCAATTTTAGAACCATTCTTGAAACCATAAAGTTGATCAAGAAGATCATCAAGGCGAGGAATAGGAAAGCGTTATTTGATAGTAATTTTATTCACCGCTCGACTATCAATACACATTCGCCACGATCCATCTTTCTTTGGCACAAGTAGCGCCGGAACAGCACAAGGACTCTTACTTTCTTGGACAAGACCTTTAGTTACAAGGTCCTAAACCTGTCTTTGCAATTCTTCATGCTCTTTAGGGCTCCTTCTGCCTTGTTTGGTATTGACGAACCAGGTATTAAATCAATGCAATGTTGAATATTTCGCATCGGAGGTAGCCCAGGTGGAATTTCTTCGGGCACCATGCCATGAAATTCTTGAAGAAAATGTTGAACTTGAAAAGGGACAGTATGACCTTCTTCAACTTGAGACTTGGAGAGTAAACTATTTCCCTCCCCATGGTCCTAAAGTAATTTTTCCGCCATCTTTAACAAAAGTATATGTATTCTTCAAGCCATCATGATGAGTTTTCCTATCAAATTGCCAAAGTCGTCCAAGAAGCAAATAACAAGAGTCCATCGGAATAACATCACACCACACTTCGTCTTTATACTTATTGCCAATAGAAAACTGCACAAGACGCCTTTTTGTTACTTTCAATTCATTACCTTTACAAAGCCATGCTAGCTTGTAAGGTCAAGGATGATCTTCAGTCTTTAGTTTCAACTTCCCCACCATTGTAGTAGCAACTACATTTTCACAACTTCCTCCATCAATAATGACATTACACACCTTGTCATGCGAAGTGCACCTTGTGTGGAATATATTATTACGAAGCCATGTGTCATCCTCCACAGAATTGGCATTGAGAGTTCGTCTTACTACAAGCGATTCTCCATAATCTTCATAAGTAATATCCTCCTCATCATTGGATTTGTTATAGGTAGGTGCTGCCTCAAAAGGTTCTTCCTCCACTTCTTCTTCGATAAGAGTGATAATCTTGCGATTTGGACATTCCGCAGCGAAGTGTCCAAAACCCTTGCATTTGAAACACGGCTTTTGATTTTTCGGGCCACTTGGTTTCAAATAATCCACATTATTTTTCTTAGCTACTCCCGTATTTTTTTTCAATATTTTTTGTTGTCGTGCTCCTAGAAGTAGTTGGGATTTCTTAGTTGGAAGCACCACCACTTGGAGAAAAATGACCACCAAACTTCTTTGATTCTTTTTGTTGTTTTTTGACTTTGAGAGCCAACTTACAAACATCATTATAAGTCCAATATGGCTGCAATTGGACAATATTTCCAATCTCATATCTAAGTCCTCCATGAAAATGAGCAATAATTTGCTCATCCGGCTCCAAAACATCACATCTCACCATAAGATCTCAAATTCAGCAATATAATCTTCTACGGATAAATCTCTTTGCTTGAAACTATGGTATTTGAGAAATGCCTCTTGTCGATAATTATCCAGCAAGAATTTCCTTCGTAGTTCCTTCTTCATCTTGTCCCATGTTTGGATTTTTTTTGCTTACCATCACGAGCACGTTGCTTTTTTAGGTGTTCCCACCAAATTGATGCATATTTCTTCAACTTGATAGCAACAAGCTTCACTTTTCCATCTTCAGAAATCTCTTTAAATTCAAAGATCCTCTCAACGGAGTTGATCCAATCAATGAATTCATTAGGATCATTTCTTCCATCAAAATCTGGAATATCAACTTTGAAATCAAAAGATTTCTCACGAACATTGTTCCTTCGAAGTCTTTGTCGGTGAGATGATTTGTCGTCACTAGAATCACCATGAGATGGATTTTCCACCTCATTAATTGAAGAACCGGCCCCTGAATCATGACCCTCAACATCATGATTCAAAGGTTCACCGCGCGCAAGGTGTTGCTCGAGTTGTTGCACTTGTCTCCTTAAATCTTCCAACTCGATATCACGAAGATCTCTTTGACGAGATACGGGATCATCAACATTTGGTCGGTTTCACCTACGACCAGCCATCGAAAACCAAAGCTTTGATACCACTCAAAAACTCACAACTCTAGGAATCCACCAAAAGAGTTTAGAGCAAGATACAGGAAGATAAATCTTCTAAACAAGCTTAAATGCACAAAATATCTTTCTTATTTCGAAATTGATTGCTGGAAACATAACAACGGAGTGCCTTTTATAGCCAAGGACTTGGAACAACCCTCCAAGATGAGTCAAAAACCATAAATAAGATATTACATTTTCAAAGGTCTAGAATAATGAAAAGGTTACTCTAATAAAGATAAATAAGATGAATCTTGACTAAATATTAAGTGTTTATCAACTCCCAATGTGCTTGAATGAGTAGGTTCATGAAATCACACCAAGATTTGCTCATCCTTCCAAATTCCGTATGAAACCACTGCACTGCCACACTCTAGTAAGATGGTAATAACTCACTTTTGGATTATCATTTTTAAGATCAGTCTTTTGTATTAGAAACTAGACCCGCAGGGCTTTCCAATGGTATATAGTTTATTACTTAATTCATTACCAATAAGAAACAGTTAAATCCTCAAAATTGGTATATGTGTTGAAAATTCCCGTGTCAATGACAGTCATATTATTTTAGCTTTAATTCGAAATCACAATGGAAATTTTGATCTCTAGTTTTTCAATTCTTTTTGTGAGTAATTGCGTAAAATGCGTACAATGTCGGCATTTAACGAGTTATTAAGAGCAAAACGCTATTTTGCACTATATTAGGATCTATAAATCGCTATTTAAAACATTAATCATAGTAAATCTAACTCTATCGATTACCATATTTCTTGTTTCTTATTTTGTATGTCTAGTAGTTTAAATAACAACTCTCAGTCATATAAATTAATTAAAAAAGCACAAAATACGATTGTCCATTATTTACATCTCAATCATATCTACTCCTTATCAGGATAAATCAAATCATTATTACATATTTTTTTTACCAATTTGAATATTAACTTATTCACATATTTTTAACTATCAATATCCTCAATCACATTCCAGTAGTTTATAGCATTATTTTTTCATCTCACAACAATTATATTCCCAAATTTCATTCTTATTTTTTTCAAAATAACTTTTTCACACTATCTTTTCAAAAATAAAAATGAAATGAAAGTTCAAACATCCACACCTAATAATATGATTTCTTGTTATCTCAGTTTCTGAGATTTCCCTCAATTATATTGACCTAATATGTCATTGCTTGTGAAAAATTTGAAAAATAAATAAAGAAAAGAAACACACAATATTCACATATTCTCACTTTCTCATACATAGTTGTACTGAAAAAAATAGAATAACTATTTGATATGTATTGCATTTGCATTCAACAATCACATTCAACCATTATTTTATTTTTAAAATAACACCGGCTAAATCTATTTTTACATTTTCAAATAACTTATTTGCATTAGGGAAAAACTTCAAAAAGTAATTGAGAAGTGGATTCATTTGGGATTTAGAGACTTTTTATAATCTATTTGAAGTATAAGGTTTTTTTGGGTTCTTCTTTGAATTAATGATTTGTTGGGAGTCCAAAGTTGTTGTGAAATCTCCAGACCTGACGGTTAGCCCTACTGTACCGACACGAGTCTTTTCTAGCGCGCTTTGTCCTTACTCGCGCGCACCCTGAAAAGATTTCACAGGGGGTCACCCATCCCATCTCTACTCCAGGCCAAGCACGCTTAACTATGAGTTTACCAATCAAATCTGCTGTGATTAAGCCATCTCAGGATCCGTTGCCAGGCGTTGGGATTTTAGAGGTGGCTCATACAAGCTCAAGATTGTAACCGTGGGCTATCCCGATCTTGGGCTCCCTCTACTGGGCCTTCTCCCTCACGGGCTTTCCATACGCGTTGCAACCTTGTCTCGCATAGCACTTAGTTCCCGGTTTTCCGGCTGGCAAGCGGCTCTGATACCATTTCTAACGCCCCAGGATCGCCCTTCAAACCTGACGGTTAGCCCCACTATGCCGACACAAGTCTTTTCTAGCGCGCTTTGCCCTCACTCACGCGCACCCTGAGAGACTTTCCAGGGGGTCACCCATCACACCTCTACTCCAGGCCAAGCACGCTTAATTTTGGAGTTTCGATGAGAGGGCTTCCAGAAAAAAAGATGCACCTTGTTGGTATGAGTTTACCAATCAAATCTATTGAGCTTCCTAGGTAGTCTCATAATTTGGGGTGTTACACAATAATCTATTATTATATTTATAAAAAGAGAGGTTTGGAGAGAAAGAAAAAAAGATGAGTATGAATGAGAAAAAATGTCACGTAAGATTTTTTATTTTTATTTTTAGTTATGTGAGAATTTTCTTAACATAATTATGATAAGTACCCTAATTAATATTAATGATGATTTTATTTCCTTCTTTAATTAAAAAGCCACCTAAGATTAGTTTACTCTTTTAATTATGTAGAAATCTTTAACATAATTAGGATAGATACTCTAATTAACATT